>OY856413.1:1010829696-1011319696 GCA_963693085.1 Alisma plantago-aquatica
ATGGTTAGCACTATTCAATAATCATCATGAAAACTTAGAAACTCATATTATCAACACAGGGTGACATTTAGGATTAAGTGCTTTATCAACACAAAGTGACATTAATGATTATATCCTTTTCTTAATCATGCCACATCTTATGATCACATGTATAAGGCACATTATTAAGCAAACCCTATTGCATGCTCATTATTGTTCTTAGCATTATACAGATAATCAAGGTGATCACATTCGTGTGTATGGCCATGTTAAGTTTAGATGAACGAGCTTTACCATATTGAATACTATCATGCAACGAGTCGCCATTTATTAACAAGAATATAGTCAACAAATCAGCTTTCCATGACAAACAGAACCCTCACGAGAAGTACTCAAAACCCTCACTAAAAACTACATCGGCCAGGGCTCACCCTCACTAAAGGTCGTATCGGGCAACCTGCCCTCATCTCATATCCAACCCACCAGGGCCATCGTCCCAGCGCAACGCGCAACACTGCGTTACCAGGGATAGCTGCTCTCAAGCGTGCAGTTGAGCAACGTTGTGCCAGGGCTGCACACTTGGGCATATCGGGCAACAGCCAAGGGCCATCCGTGCATCTGTGTCGTGTAGGTTGTATCGGCTAGTGCAACACACAACGGAGGCGTGCAGCTCTGCCGGGCGACACGGTGCCGGGCAGGGGTGACGCGCACCCCGGGCGTGCACTGCCGGGTGACGCAGTGTCAAGCTCAAGTTCAAACCGTGCATGGGTAGCGTGCACGCTATCCTAGCGTGCAGGGCCTGTGTCGGGCGTCAAGAGATAGTGTGCACGCCCACCACAACAACGCTCACCTCAAGAGTAAACCGAGTAAGGTGCTCCACAAGAGGTATCATCCAAGGGTTCATCTCAACTAAGCATCACAGACCTATTGTCCAGCCATCCAAACCATGGCCTAACGACCATCACAGGGCAAGGCAAGGTTGTGACGCCCGTCACCAATAGGGACCAAAGGGGGTATCATCCACACATGTGTCGTGCAAGGGGTCTAGGTCAAGAGGGCTGTCGGGAAGCACCTCCCCATGCTCATATCGTCCAAGGTGTTAACTCACAAGGTCATCTTCCACCTCATCACAAGGACACCCAAAACCCTAGTGGGTCAAGAAGAGGCTCACCTCAATCAATTAAGAAAGAGGGGTCTTGCACATCATCTATCACCAAACAGGTCACAAGGAGAAACCCTAGAAAGAGTCACCACCATAACCAAGCTCACCCTTCTAGCCCATAGTGAGAGGAGAGTATTTCCCAAACAACTAGAATACAAGCTCACATCAATCAACAAAGAAAGACGGGTGTTGCTCATGATACTAGAAGATCAAGCTCACTCCTCTAGACCAAGGGGAGAAAGGAGTATTGCTCACCAAGGAATCCTAGATCATAGGTTCGGCCAATCAAGGAGAAACCAAACAAGAACTAAACTACTAACATGCATAGCCGATCAAGGAAAGAGAGTAGTGTAGTTAGGGTTAGGAGTTATGTAACCCGCCTTAAGCAAGCTCCAAGCTCCTAGCTCCAAGCACCACCAGGAAAGGAAGATGGAGACTCCAAGGCTATCTGCCACCAGCTTGCTCCTCCAAGGGGAGTATCGGCCACCAACAAGCAAAGAAGAGGGTTGTGTCGTACACACCAAGGTGGAGAGGAACTAAGGATCCAAAGGGACTCCTAGCAAAGGAAAGGAACCATCTATATAGAAGGAAAGGCAGGAGAAAACAAGGTAGAACCAAGCAAGGTGTCGCCTACCTAGGGACACTTGTCCTAGTGCATGAGCCACCACTCTAGAAAGCTCTATACACATGTCCAAGGTATGTACCAAGTGTCCACTAGTGGTGACACAAACAAGGTCAAAGCTAGGTCAAACATCATGGGAGACACACCAACAAGAACCATGGGCGACACACCTCATCCCCATGGGCGACACACACACACCTTGGCCGATACACTCCCTATCTTGGGCGATACACTCTTCCCTTGGCCGATACAAAGCTCAACCAAGCCAAAGCAAGGCACCTCAAAGCCCAACCAGCTCAACCAAGCCCAAAAGAACTCAAGAAATGAGCCCAAGCCTTCCTCTTTACACAAGAGGAAGCAAAGAGAGAGAGGAACACCTCACAAGGTGGAAAACTTGCCCACAGAACCCTAGACTTGGGTTATTTGCAAGTAGCACCTCCAACTCTCAACAAAACAAAACCAGACCCTAATCACCACCAAAGGTGATTAGCAAGCACAAAAGCACCAAGGTTAAGCAAAGCAAATAGGGTAAACCCTAAACGAAGGTCGGGGTCCTTACAAGCTAACCCCCTTCAAAGGATTTCGTCCCCGAAATCCGAAGAGAAAAGTGAGGGATACTTTCTCCTCGTCTCTTCCTCAAGCTCCCACGTGGCTTCCTCAATGCCACGGTGATGCCAAAAAACCTTTACAAGGACTAGGTCCTTCCTCTTTAGCTTCATTAACCTTTTGTCAAGGATCACCACATGACCTTCCTCATAGGTTACATCTTCATCAAGCTCAACCTCTACTGGTTGTATCACTGTTCCTGAATTTGGATGGCTTTTCTTCAGCATACTGACATGGAACACTGGATGTAACCTGTGCAACTCTGGAGGCAACTCTATCTCATAGGCTACCTTACTAACTTGTGTTGTGACTGGGTAAGGCCCCATATACCTGGGTGCCAACTTACCCTTCCGACCAAACCTTAGCACACCTTTCCATGGCGAGACTTTAAGATGCACTCTGTCTCCTATCAGGAACACCAAAGGTCGTCGGCGATTGTCTGCATAAGATTTCTGCCTGTCCTGTGCTACTCTCAACAGTTGCTGTATCACCTTGATCTTTTCTGTTGTCTGCTGTACTAACTGAGGACCCAACAACTAATGCTCACCAGACTCATACCAACACAATGGAGATTTGCACTTCTTCCCATACAAAGCCTCATAAGGAGCCATGCCAATGCTTCGTTGATAACTATTTTTATAGGCAAACTCTATCAAACTAAGATGTACATCCCAGCTGCCTAAAAACTGCAAAACAAAAGCTCGAAGGAGATCCTCCAGAATCTGAATAGTCCTCTCAGACTGTCCATCTGTCTGCGGGTGGAAAGCGGTACTGAATCTCAACGGCGTTCCCAACGCCTTGTGCAACTGTTCCCAGAAATGACTTGTGAATTGAGGACCTCTATCAGAAACTATCGTTGCTAGCACACCGTGTAAACGTACTATCTCATCCACATAAACTCGAGCAAGTTTTTCTACTGAATATGTTGTCTTTACAGGTATGAAATGGGCAGACTTCATCAATCTGTCCACTATCACCCAAATGGAATCATGATTCCTGGTTGTCTTGGGTAGACCAACTACGAAATCCATGGTTATAAGATCCCATTTCCACTGTGGTATCGACAAGGGTTGCAACGTACCTGTCGGCTTCTGATGTTCAGCCTTGACTTGTTGACATACCACACATCTTGTCACGAACTCAGCTACATCTTTCTTCAAGCCGGGCCACCAATACAAGTCCTTCAGACTATGGTACATCTTGGTGACACCTGGATGCATAGCATACATCGACGTGTGTGCTTCCTCGAGCACTAACTTCCTCCGCTCATCAACATCAGAAACCACCATCCTATTACGATAGCAGACTAGCCCATCCTCAGACTTATGAAACCCATCACGCCTTTCGCTGCCAAACTCTGATATGATCAACTGTACTGCATCATCTATCTGTTGTGCATCTTTGATTTGCTGCCTCAGCATAGGCTTGACTTGCATCTGTGCTAAAAGTCCAGCTAACGAGGAAACTTCCATCTGTACATTCATCTGTTGTAGAGAGACAAACATATCTCACCTTCGGCATACCAGAGAACTCAACTGTGCCTTCTTTGAAGAAAGAGAGGGAGACTTTCTGCTAAGCGCATCAGCTACCACATTCTCCTTACCAGGATGATACTTGATTGTGCAGTCGTAATCATTTATCAACTCCATCCATCGGCGTTGTCGCATGTTCAACTCGTGCTGCGAAAAGATGTACTTAAGGTTCTTATGATCCGTAAAGATCTGACAAACTTCCCCGTAAATATAGTGTCTCCAAATCTTCAATGCATGAACCACAGCTGCAAATTCCAAGTCATGAGTCGGATAGTTCTCCTCGTGTTTCTTAAGCTGTCGTGAAGCAAAAGAAACCACATGATCATCCTACATCAGCACACATCCTAGACCTTTTTTGGGAGCATTACAGAAAACAACGTAGCCCTTCCCAAGCTCTGGCATGGTTAACACTGGAGCACTGGTCAGCTTCTCCTTCAAACTCCGGAAAGCTTGTTGACATCGATCATCCCAGACAAAAGGTACATCCTTTTTTGTCAACTTTGTCATTGGCAACACAATCGCACTAAAGTCCTTGATAAACCTCCGGTAGTATCCTGTTAAACCCAGAAAACTGCGAACTTCTGTCGCGGTCTTTGGTTGCTCCCAATCTGCAATGGATTCCACCTTCTTCGGATCTACTTTGACTCCTTCAGCAGATATCACATGACCCAAGAAAGTCACTTCTTCCAACCAGAACTCACACTTACTGAACTTGGCATACAACTAATGTTGGCGAAGAAGAGTCAACGCTCGACGAAGATGTTGCTCATGCTCTTGCCTATCCCGACTATAGATCAAGATGTCATCTATAAAGACTACAACAAACTGATCTAAGAACGGATGGAACACTCTATTCATCAGGTCCATGAAAGCAGCAGGTGCACTGGTTAGCCCAAACGACATAACCACGAACTCGAAATGACCATACCTCGTCCGAAAAGCTATCTTTGGTATGTTATCCGCCTTTATCCTCAACTGATGATATCCGAACCGTAGATCAATCTTCGAAAACACTGTAGCACCACGCAACTGATCGAACATATCATCTATCCTCGGCAACGGGTACTTGTTCTTGATCGTGACCTTGTTCAACTGTCGATAGTCTATACACACCCGCATCGAACCATCCTTCTTCTTGACGAACAACACGGGAGCACCCAAAGGTGACGTGCTCGGTCGGATGAAACCTTTGTCCATCAACTCTTGTAATTGCTTTTTCAGCTCTGCCATTTCTACTGGAGCCATCCTATATGGTGTCTGTGCAACTGGCTGCATACCTGGGACTAGATTGATCTCAAAGTCAATCTCTCGGGGTGGGGGAACACCAGGAAACTCCTCAGGAAACACATATGCAAACTCTCAGACAACTGGCACCTCTTCAAGGCTAAGACCTTTCGCCTTGGTAGCCACAATGGTATCTACCAGGTGGGTTAAGAATGCCTCACATCCCTGTCGTAGCAACTTCTCTGCAACCATAGTTGATACTAGACACGTCAGAAGAATATTCCTATCTCCCTGGAAGATCCACTTCTCTCCGGCATCATCAAACACTTCCTGCTTGGAACCACAGTCTAAAACAACCTTATACCTCTCTAAGGTATCCATCCCAAGGATAACATCAAAACCACGCATATCAAGTGGTATAAGATCCACTCAAATGCGGTGTCCGGAGAAAGATAAGACACAAGATGGAAATTCTTCTTGAAGCAACGAAGAACCATCAAGAGGGGTTTCTAACAACAAACTATCCTTCTTACGACTAACAGGTAAACAATAGTTTTCAAGCATACTATAGGCGATAAAAGAGTGTGTAGCACCAGGGTCAATCAGAACAGATATAAAGCAAGAAGAAGACATATCAGAATGAAATAACTCCATCTGACCTGTCACTACTCGCGGGTTGACTATCGCCTCCGGCTGACTCATAGCATAGAATCGAGCCGTTTCTTGCTATCCATGCCCCCTGCTCCCTTGAGCATACGATCCTACCTGAGACGCTTGACCGCATCCTCGTCCTCTGCTACCACTGGGCTACTGTCGATCCGATCCTTGATGATTCTGCCTCGGCTGCTGCGTCACTTCAACATCTCTATTTGGGCAGTTGAACCTCCAATGCCCGATCTGACCACACAAATGGCATGCTCTATCATCAACCAGTGGCCTAGATGGCCCTGTTACTGCCACAGAAGTTGTACTGTGTGCCCTCGATGGTGAAGAAACATAACCTCTTCCCTTACTCGGAGACCACTGAGACGGTACACTAGAACCTCTCATCACTGACGGTACCACAAACCTTGGCTTCTTGAAGCCACCAAACCTCCGACCCTGAAACTGATCAGGTCTTTTCTTAGCCATAGACTCTCTCTTCTCCCTTACTGATCGTTCGATCCTCTGGACAGATTCCACAAACATAGAAAACCGCTCTCGATTCTCCAACGTAGACACATGGGTTGTCAGCTCAGAACTCAGACCCTTCTCGAAATGTCTGATCTGTTCCTCATCTGTCATTGCCATGTGAGGACAAAACCTCAGCTGATCCATGAACTTGGCTTCGTACTCGGTGATGTTCATCGTTCCTTGTCGCAAGATCTCAAACTGACTGATCTTTTCATTCAGATACGTCTTCGGAAAGTATCTGGTGATGAACTTGCGCCGGAAAACCTCCCAACAGATCAGCTCACCAGGCTACTTTTCTTCCTCGATGGTCCACCAGTGACCATCACTACCCTTCAGAATGTAGACATCGTGCTTTAACTTTACTTTGTCTTCTTCGGGGATGTCGAGGATCCGGAAAGCCTTCTCAAGACTTATCAGCCATAGATTCGCATCAGCTGGATCAGCCATTCCAGCATAATCCGAAGCTCCGACTCGGTGAAGGCGCTCGAAGGTCTTCCCAATACCCGATGTTTCACCATGGGGAGCCTGTGCTCTCGGAGGAGGCACTAGCAATCGCTCAACCATGAGATTCATCATAACCATCATCTGTGCCATAAGATGTTGGTAGGCAGGATGCTCAAGAATGGCTGGGTTAGGTTTGGGACCTCAGGCACCCGATCTTCATGTGCCTGACCTACAGCTCCATCAACTGATGCAGCATCGCTGTGCTCAGCAGCGTGTTCTTCATGGTTTCCAGGCATCTTGGCTTTTCTTCTGCTGAAGGCAGAAGATGATCGTGAGGAAATCTGGAAAACTCATAAGAACAGACACAACCTAGTCCTAAATCCATGTAGACTCAGCGAACCTAAAGCTCTGATACCAAAAATTGTGGCAACACATCCCACTATCACACAGACAGCGAGGTGTTATGCGAAAACGTGCGGAAATCACCATAACCACAGATGATCAAAAACACGGGTTAATTAAAACCAATTGTGGAAAGCTGATAAACTAAGAAACTATTACATTCCAGTCCACATCCTGTAAAAGAACAGGTTATATACATATATACAAGCCTCGATACATGTTCACAGCTTAAAGCAACAACTGTCTTGTCATCACATGAGCTCATCACCTGTTTATACATACATAAAGGCCCACATCCGACCAACAACAGGATATACAAAACATCTGCATCTATACATCATGAAACAACGTCAAAACACCGCCAAGGACCTGAGAGTACAGGGATGACTCTAGACTCTACTACAAAACATCCAAAACAACAACATGTCCATCGCTTGCCTTCTACTGTTCTTCTTGCTGCTCGACCGCAACTCCGCTACCACCACCACGTCTAGCTCGACCACCTAAAAAGGGTGTAAACTAGCGGGGTGAGACAATTAAATATTGTCCCAGTGAGAAACATAACTCTCCGCCGAAACTACAAAACCTCAGATATATATATATATATATATATATATATATATATATATATATATATATATATATATAAAGCAGCTAACTGATAAAAAAATATAACAAGAGTAGTTATAAAATAAATTTGTCTATACCTAGCAAGCTTACCAGATGTATTCAAGTATTACTTTGTGGAACATGATTAATCAAGACAAGATATATAAGTCCTACTACATATGAGGAACATATAAGCATCTGCAAGATATGATGAGAATAACTACACAAACAAGGTCTCAACCAATGTTTCGTGTTTGTCTTAAGCAGTAAATACTAAACGGCTGGATTACGTATTATTATGCCCTGAGGAAGTGAGTCGTACCGCTCAAATCCAACCTTCGGTTGTGAAACCCAAGCCGGTGCCATACAAGGTCAATGGAAGAGCCAGACTCCACGACCTCTCCACCTCATGGTCAGTGCATGAGTACAACACAAGCAGGACCGCAGTCTCATGCTGAAGTGGTCTTAGCCACAGGGTCAGGCTACCCTCTGCCTAGCCTGCCTCGGTACAGGTCTCGACGCTAGTGAAACTGAGCCACGGGCCTGATCACCGTGCTCTGAGCCATGAACGCATTCATGCTCCTTATATCGCATATCCTGAGCCATGGGCCTATTCACCATGCTCTTCACATACTTGGGCTACGGGCCTGAATCTGCACCCTGGAGTCTACAACTGAAGTTGCACTCTTACCTCCTCACTTTAGGCTAGGAGAAACCTCGCATATTCAACAATATGCGCTCCGGGTTAACCCGCAAGAGAACTTGTTTCACCATCACCAATTCCTGACGATGATGGATCTATGGCCAGGGCAACTACATGATGTATTTCACTGTGATTAATTAATATCTTTTATATGGATTGCAAGATTCAACCAAGTTGTATAACATATAATTATGACAGAAGTAAACAATATAAAACTCAACAGTTGCTTTTACTACAATTCACATCATACTTATCCAACACAAGGATCCAACATCACATGTTATCACTTGGCCTCTTGCCAATCATTCAGATTCATCTCAAGAATCATCACATACCATGGGATCTCAATCCCTCATCATATGCTGCCACTGCCTCTCAGGACTCACATCATCATCATCATGGAATAGCATTCATAATGTACCTGTTATCTCATTATTCTCATATATTCATTCCTCATAGCCTTTTATTTGGCTATGCATCACTTGCATGGTTAGCACTATTAAACAATCATCATGAATAACTTAGAAACTCATATTATCAACATAGGGTGACATTTAGGATTAAGTGCTTTATCAACACAAAGTGACATTAATGATTATATTCTTTTCTTAATCATGCCACATCTTATGATCACATGTATAAGGCACATTATTAAGCAAACGCTGTTGCATGCTCATTATTGTTCTTAGCATTATACAGATAATCAAGGTGATCACATTCATGTGTATGGCCATGTTAAGTTTAGATGAAAGAGCTTTACCATATTGAATACTATCATGCAACGAGTCGCCATTGATTAACAAGAATATAGTCAACACATCGACTTTCCATGACAAACGGAACCCTCACAAGAAGTACTCAAAACCCTCACTAAAAACTGCATCGGGCAGGGCTCACCCTCACTAAAGATCATATCAGGCAACCTGCCCTCATCTCATATCCAACTCACCACGGCCATCGTCCCATCACAACGCACAATGTTGCATTACCAGGGATAGCTGCTCTCAAGCGTGCAGCTGAGCAATGCTGTGCCAGGGCTGCGCACTTGGGTATATCGGGAAACGGCCAACGACCAGCCGTTCATTTGTGTCGTGCTGGGTGTATCTGCTAGTGCAACGCGCAACGGAGGCGTGCAGCTATACCGGGAGACACGGTGTCAAGATCAAGTTCAAACTGTGCACTGGTAGCGTGCACCCTATCATAGCGTGCATGGCCTGCGTCGGGTGTCAAGATATAGTGTGCATGCCCGCCACAGCAATGCTCACCTCAAGAGTAAATCGGGTAAGGTGCTCGACAAGAGGTATCGTCCAAGGGTTCATCTCAACTAAGCATCACATACCTATTGTCCAGTCATCCAAACCATGGCCTAATGGCTGTCACAGGGCAAGGCAAGGTTGTGACGCCCGTCACCAATAGGGACCAAAGGGGGTATTGTCCAGACATGTGTCGTGCAAGGGGTCTAGGTCAAGAGGGCTGTCGGGCAGCACCTCTGCATGCTCATATCGTCCAAGGTGTTAACTCACAAGGTCATCTTCCACCTCAAGCTCAAGGACACCCGGAACCCTAGTGGGTCAAGAAGAGGTTCACCTCAATCAACTAAGAAAGAGGGGTCTTGCAAATCATCTATCACCAAACGGGTCACAAGGAGAAACCCTAGAAAGAGTCACCATCATAACCAAGCTCACCCTTCTAGCCCATGGTGAGAGGAGAGTATTGCCCAAAAAACTAGAACACAAGCTCACCTCAATCAACCAAGAAAGAGGGGTGTTGCTCATGATACTAGAAGCTCAAGTTCACTCCTCTAGACCAAGGGGAGAAAGGAGTATTTCTCATTAAGGAACCCTAGATCATAGGTTCGGCCAATCAAGGAGAAACCAAACAAGAACTAAACTATTAACATGCATCGATCAAGGAAAGATAGTAGTGTAGTGAGGGTTAGGAGTTATGTAACCCGCCTTAAGCAAGCTCCAAGCTCCTAGCTCCAATCACCACCAAGCAAGGAAGATGGAGAATCCAAGGCTATCGGCCACCAGCTTGCTTCTCCGAGGGGAGTATCGGCCACCAACAAGCAAAGAAGAGGGTTGCGTCGTGCACACCAAGGTGGAGAGGAACTAAGGATCCAAAGGGACTCCTAGCAAAGGAAAGGAACCACCTATATGGAAGGAAAGGGATGAGAAAACAAGGTAGAACCAAGCAAGTTGTTGCCTACCTAGGGACAATTGTCCTAGTGCACGAGCCACCATTCTAGCAAGCTCTATACACATGTCCAAGGTATGTACCAAGTGTCCACTAGTGGTGACACAAACGAGGTCAAAGCTAGGTCAAACATCATGGGCGACACAACAACAAGCACCATGGGTGACACACCTCATCTCCATGGGCGACACACACACACCTTGGCCGATACACTCCCTATCTTGGGCAATACACTCTTCCCTTGGCCGATACAAAGCTCAACCAAGCCAAAGCAAGGCACCTCAATTCCCAACCAGCTCAACCAGGCCCAAAAGAACTCAAGCAATGAGCCCAAGCCTTCCTCTTTACACAAGAGGAAGCAAAGAGAGAGAGGAACACCTCACAAGGTGGCAAACTTGCCCACAGAACCCTAGACTTGGGTTATTTGCAAGTAGCACCTCCAACTCTCAACAAAGCACAACCAAACCCTAATCACAACCAAAGGTGATTAGCAAGCACCATAGCACCAAGGTTAAGTAAAGCGAACAGGGTAAAACCTAAATGAAGGTCAGGGTCCTTACAAGATAACCCCCTTCAAAGGATTTTGTCCCCGAAATCCGAAGAGAAAAGTGAGGGATACTTTCTCCTCATCTCTTCCTCAAGCTCCCAGGTGTCTTCCTCAACGCCACGGTGATGCCAAAGAACCTTTACAAGGACTAGGTCCTTTCTCTTTAGCTTCTTAACGCTTCTGTCAAGGATCGCCACAAGACCTTCCTCGTAGGTCACATCTTCATCAAGCTCAACCTCTACTTGCTGTATCACTGTTCCTGAATCTGGATGGCTTTTCTTCAGCATACTGACATGGAACACTGGATGTAACCTGAGCAACTCTAGAGGCAACTCTATCTCATACGCTACCTTACCAACTCGTGCTGTGACTAGGTAAGGCCCCATATACCTAGGTGCCAACTTACCGTTCCGACCAAACCTTAGCACACCTTTCCATGGAGAGACTTTAAGATACACTCTGTCTCCCATCTAGAACTCCAAAGGTCGTCGGCAATTGTCTGCATAAGACTTCTGCCTGTCATGTGCTACTCTCAACTGTTGTTGTATCACCTTGATCTTTTTTGTTGTCTGTTGTACTAACTCAGGACCCAACAACTGATGCTCACCAGACTCATACCAACATAAAGGAGATCTGCACTTCCTCCCATACAAAGCCTCATAAGGAGCCATGTCAATGCTCCGCTGATAACTATTGTTATAGGCAAACTCTATCAAACTAAGATGTACATCCCAACTGCCTAGAAACTACAAAACACAAGCTCGAAGGAGATCCTCCAGAATCTGAATAGTCCTCTCAGACTGTCCATCTGTCTGCGGGTGGAAAGCGGTACTGAATCTCAACTGCGTTCCCAAAGCCTTGTGCAACTGTTCCCAGAAACGACTTGTGAACTGAGGACCTCTGTCAGAAACTATCGTTGCTGGCACACTGTGTAAACGTACTATCTCATCCACATAAACTCGAGTGAGTTTTTCTGCTGAAAACGTTGTCTTTACAGGTATGAAATGGGTAGACTTCGTCATGATTCCTAGTTGTCTTGGGTAGACCAACTAAGAAATCCATGGTTATATGATCCCATTTCCACTGTGGTATCGGCAAGGGTTGCAACGTACCTGTCGGCTTCTGATGTTCATCCTTGACTTTTTGACATACCGCACATCTTGCCACAAACTCAGCTACATCTTTCTTCAAGACGGGCCACCAATACAAGTCCTTCAGACTATGGTACATCTTGGTGATACCTGGATGCATAACATACATCGACGTGTGTGCTTCCTCGAGCACTAACTTCCTCAGCTCATCAACATCAGGAACCACCATCCTATTACGATAGCAGACTAGCCCATCCTCGGACTTATGAAACCCATCACGCCTTTCGCTGCCGAACTCTGATCTGATCAACTGTACTACATCATCTGTCTGCTGTGCATCTTTGATTTGCTTCCTCAGCATAGGCTTGACTTGCATCTGTGCTAAAAGTCCAGCTAACGAGGAAACTTCCATCTGTACATTCATCTGTCGCAGAGAGACAAACATATCTCTACTTTGGCATACCAGAGAACTCAACTGTGCCTTTTTTGAAGAAAGAGAGAGACTTTCTTCTAAGCACATCAGCTACCACATTCACCTTACCAGGATGATACTCGATTGTGCAGTCGTAATCATTGATCAACTCCATCCATTGGTGCTGTCGCATGTTCAACTCGTGCTGCGAAAAGATGTACATCAGGTTCTTATGATTCGTAAAGATCTGACAAACTTCCCCGTAAAGATAGTGTCTCCAAATCTTCAACGCATGAACCACTACTGCCAATTCCAAGTCATGAGTCGGATAGTTCTCCTCGTGTTTCTTAAGTTGTTGCGAAGCAAAAGAAACCACATGATCATCCTGCATCAGCACATATCCTAGATCTTTTTTGTAAGCATTACAGAAAACAACGTAGCCCTTCCCAGGCTCTAGCAGGATTAACACTGGAGCACTGGTCAGCTTCTCCTTCAAACTCTGGAAAGCTTGCTGATATCGATCATCCCAGAAAATAGGTACATCCTTTCTTGTCAACTTTGTCGTTGGCAACGCAATCGCACTGAAGTCCTTGATAAACCTTCGGTAGTATCCTGCTAAACCCAGAAAACTGTGAACTTCTATCGGCATCTTTGGTTGCTCCCAATCTGCAACAAATTCCACCTTCTTCGGATCTACTTTGACTCCTTCAGTAAATATCACATGACCCAAGAAAGTCACTTCTTCCAACCAGAACTCACACTTACTGAACTTGGCATACAACTGATGTTGGAAAAGAAGAGTCAACGCTCGACGAAGATGTTGCTCATGCTCTTGCCTGTCCCGACTATAGATCAAGATGTCATCTATAAAGACTACAACAAACTGATCTAAGAACGGATGGAACACTCTGTTCATCAGGTCCATGAGCAGCAGGTGCATTGGTTAGCCCAAACGGCATAACCACGAACTCGAAATGACCATACCTCATCCGAAAAGCTGAATTTGGTATGTCATCCGCCTTTATCCTCAACTAATGATATCTGGACCGTAGATCGATCTTCAAAAACACTGTAGCACCACGCAACTGATCGAACAGATCATCTATCCTTGGAAACGGGTACTTGTTCTTGATCGTGACCTTGTTCAACTGCCGATAGTCTATACACAACCGCATCGAACCATCCTTCTTCTTGACGAACAACACGGGAGCACCCCTAGGTGACGTGCTCGGTCGGATGAAACCTTTGTCCAACAACTCTTGTAACTGCTTTTTCAGCTCTACCATTTCTACTGGAGCCATCCTATATAGTGTCTGTGCAACTGGATGCTTACATGGGACCAGATTGATCTCAAAGTCAATCTCTCGGGGTGGGGGAACACCAGGAAACTCCTTAGGACACACATCTGAAAACTCTCGGACAACTGGCACCTCTTCAAGGCTAAGACCTTTCACCTTGGTAGCCACAACGATATCTACCACTTGGGCTAAGAACGCCTCACATCCCTGTCATAGTAACTTCTCTACCACCATAGCTGATACTAGACACATCGGAAGAATCTTCCTATCTCCCTGGAAGATCCACTTCTCTCCAGCATCATCAAACACCTCCTGCTTGGAACCACAGTCTAAAACAACCTTATACCTCTCTAAGGTATCCATCCCAAGGATAACATCAAAACCACGCATATCAAATGGTATAAGATCCACTCGAATGCGGTGTCCCGAGAAAGACAAGATACAAGATGGACATTCTTCTTGAAGCAACGAAGAACCACCAAGAGGGGTTTCTAACAACAAACTATCCTTCTTACGACTAACAGGTAAACGACAGTTTTCAAGCATACTATAGGCGATCAAAGAGTGTGTAGAACCCGGGTCAGCCAGAACAGATATTAAGCAACAATAAGACATATCATAATAAAATAACTCCATCTGACCTGTCACTACTCGCAGGTTGACTATCGCCTCCGACTGACTCATAGCATAGAATCGAGCCGTTGCTTGCTGTCCACACCCCCTGCTCCCTTGAGCAGACGATCCTGCCTGAGACGCTTGATCACATCCTCGTCCTTTGCTACCACTGGGCTACTATCGATCCGATCCTTGATGATTCTGCCTCGGCTGCTGCGTCACTTCAACATCTCTATTCGGGCAGTTGAACCTCCAATGCCCGATCTGACCACACAGATGGCATGCTCTATCGTCAACCCGTGGCCTAGATGGCCCTGTTACTGCCACAAAAGCTGTACTGTGTGCCCTCGATGGTGAAGAAACATAACCTCTTCCCTTACTCGGAGACCACTGAGACGGTACACCAGAACCTCTCATCATTAACGGTGCCACAAACCTTGGCTTCTTGAAGCCACCAAACCTCTGACCCTGAAACTGAGCAGGTCTTTTCTTATCCATATACTCTCTCTTCTCCCTTACTCATCGTTCGATCCTCCGGACAGATTCCACAAACGTAGCAAACCACTCTCGATTCTCCAACGTAGACACAGGGGTTGTCAGCTCAGAACTCAGACCCTTCTCAAAATGTCTGATCCGTTCCTCATCTGTCATTGCCATGTGAGGACAAAACCTCAGCAGATCCATGAACTTGGCTTCGTACTCGGTGATGTTCATCGTTCCTTGTCGCAAGCTCTCAAACTGACTGATCTTTTCATCCAGATACGTCTTCACAAAGTATCTGGTGACAAACTCACACCGGAAAACCTCCCAATAGATCACCTCACCAGGCCGCTTTTCTTCCATGATGGTCCACCAGTGACCAACACTACCCTTCAGAAGGTAGACAGCGTGCTTTACTTTGTCTGCTTCGGGGATGTCGAGGATCCACAAAGCCTTCTCAAGACTTGTCAGCCACAAATCCGCATCTGCTGGATCAGCCGTTCCAGCATAATCTGAAGCTCCGACTCGGCGAAGCCGCTCGAATTCTTCCCAATACCCGATGTTTCACCATGGGGAGCCTGTGCTCTCAGAGGAGGCACTGGAAATCGCTCAACCATGAGATTCATCGTAGCCATCATATGTGCCATAAGCTGTTGGTAGGAAGGATGCTCAAGAATGACTGGGTTAGGTTGGGGGACCTCAGGCACCCAATCTTCATGTGCCTGACCTACAACTCCATCAACTGATGCATCATCGTTGTGCTCAGCAGCGTGTTCTTCATGGTTTCAAGACATCTTGGCTTTTCTTCAGCTGAGGGCAGAAGACGATCGTGAGGAAATCTAGAAAACTCATAAGAACAAACACAACCTAGTCCTAAATCCTTGTAGACTCAGCGAACCTAAAGCTCTGATACCAAAAATTGTGGAAACACATCCCACTATCACACAAACAACGAGGTGTTATGCGAAAATGTACGGAATCCACAGATTATCAAAAACACGGGTTAATTAAAATCGATTGCGGAAAGCTGATAAACTGAGAAACTATTACATTCCAGTCCACATCCTGCAAAAGAACAGGTTATATACATATATACAAGCCTCGATACATGTCTACAGCTTAAAGCAACAATTGTCTTATCATCATATGAGCTCATCACCTGTTTATACATACATAAAGGCCCAGATCTGGCGAAAAGTAGGATATACAAAACATCTGCAGCTATACATCATGAAACAACGTCAAAACACCGCCAAGGACCTGAGAGTACAGGGATGACTCTAGACTCTACTACAAAACATCCAAAACAACAACATGTCCATTGCTTGCCTTCTACTGTTCTTCTTGCTGCTCGGCCACAACTCCGTGACCACCACCACGTCTAGCTCGACCACCTAAAAAGGGTGTAAACCAGCGGGGTGAGACAATTGAACATTGTCCCAGCGAGAAACATAACTCCCCTCCAAAACTACAAAACCTCAGATATATATATATATATATATATATATATATATATATATATATATATATATATATATATATATATATATATATATATATATATATATATAAAGCAGCTAACTGATAAAAAAATATAACAAGAGTAGTTATAAAATAAAGTTGTCTATACCTAGCAAGCTTACCAGATGTATTCAAGTATTACTTTGTGGAACATGATTAATCAAGACAAGATGTATAAGTCCTACTACATATGAGGAACATATAAGCATCTGCAAGATATGATGAGAATAACTACACAAACAAGGTCTCAACCAATGTTTTGTGTTTGTCTTAAGCAGTAAATACTAAACGGCTGGATTACGTAATATTATACCCTGAGGAAATGAGTTGTACTGCTCAAATCTAACCTTCAGTTGTGAAACCCAAGCCGGTGCCATACAAGGTCAATGGAAGGGCCAGACTCCACGACCTCTCCGCCTCATGGTCAGTACATGAGTACAACACAAGCAGGACCACTGTCTCATGCTATAGTGGTCTTAGCCACAGGGTCAGGCTACCCTCTACCTAGCCCCCCTAGGTACAAGTCTCGGCGCTAGTGAAACTGAGCCACAGGCCTGAAAACCGTGCTCTGAGCCATGAATGCATTCATGCTCCTTATATCGCATATTCTGGGCCATGGGCCTATTCACCATGCTCTTCACATACTTGGGCTACGGGCCTGAATCCGCACCCTGGAGTCTACAACCAAAGTTGCACTCTTACCTTCTCACTTTAGGCTAGGAGAAACCTCGCATATTCAACAATATGCGCTCCGAGTTAACCCACAGGAGAACCCGTTTCACCATCACCAATTCCTGACGATGATGGATCTATGGCCAGGGCAACTACATGATGTATTTCACTGTGATTAATTAGTATCTTTTATATGGATTGCAAGATTCAACCAAGTTGTATAACATACAATTATGACAGAAGTAAACAATATAAAACTCAATAGTTGCTTTTACTACAATTCACATCATACTGATCCAACACAAGGATCCAACATCACATGTTATCACTTATCCTCTTGCCAATCATTCAGATTCATCTCAAGAATCATCACATACCATGGGATCTCAATCCCTCATCATATGCTGCCACTGCCTCTCAGGGCTTACATCATCATCATCATGGAATATCATTCATAATGTACCTGTTATCTCATTATTCTCATATGTTCATTCCTCATAGCCTTTTATTTGGCTATGCATCACCTGCATGGTTAGCACTATTCAATAATCATCATGAATAACTTAGAAACTCATATTATCAACACAGGGTGACATTTAGGATTAAGTTCTTTATCAACACAAAGTGACATTAATGATTATATCCTTTTCTTAATCATGCCACATCTTATGATCATATGTATAAGGCACATTATTAAGCAAACCCTATTGCATGCTCATTATTGTTCTTAGCATTATACAGATAATCAAGGTGATCACATTAGTGTGTATGGCCATGTTAAGTTTAGATAAACGAGCTTTACCATATTGAATACTATCATGCAACGAGTCGCCATTGATTAATAAGAATATAGTCAACACATCGACTTTCCATGACAAACGGAACCCTCACAAGTACTCAAAACTCTCACTAAAAACTGCATCGGGCAGGGCTCACCCTCACTAAAGGTCGTATCGGGCAACCTACCCTCATCTCATATCCAACTCACCACGGCCATTGTCCTAGCGCAACGCGCAACACTACGTTACCAGGGATAGCTGCTCTCAAGCGTGCAGTTGAGCAACGCTGTGCCAGGGCTGCGCACTTGGGCATATCAGGTGACGGCCAAGGGCCGGCCGTGCATCTGTGTCGTGCAGGGTGTATCGACTAGTGCAATGCGCAATGGAGGCGTGCAACTCTTCCAGGCGACACAGTGTCGGGCAGGGGTGACGCGCACCCCGGGCGTGCACTGCCGGGCGACGCAGTGTCAAGCTCAAGTTCAAACTGTGCACGGGTAGTGTGCACCCTATCCTAGCGTGCAGGGCCTGTGTCGGGCGTCAAGAGATAGTGTGCATGCCCTCCACAGCAACACTCACCTCAAGAGTAAACCGGGTAAGGTGCTCTACAAGAGGTATCGTCCAAGGGTTCATCTCAACTAAGCATCACATACCTATTATCCAGCCATCCAAACCATGGCCTAACGGCCATCACAGGGCAAGGCAAGGTTTTGACGCCCATCACCAATAGGGACCAAAGGGGGTATCGTCCACACATGTTTCGTGCAAGGGGTCTAGGTCAAGAGGGCTGTCGGTCAGCACTTCCCCATGCTCATATCGTCCAAGGTGTTAACTCACAAGGTCATCTTCCACGTCAAGCACAAGGATACCCGAAACCCTAGTGGGTCAAGAAGAGGCTCACCTCAATCAACTAAGAAAGAGGGGTCTTGCACATCATCTATCACCAAACGGGTCACAAGGAGAGACCCTAGAAAGAGTCACCACCATAACCAAGCTCTCCCTTCTAGCCCATGGTGAGAGGAGAGTATTGCCCAAAAAACTAGAACACAAGCTCACCTCAATCAACCAAGAAAGAGGGGTGTTGCTCATGATACTAGAAGCTCAAGCTCACACCTCTAGACCAAGGGGAGAAAGGATTATTGCTCACCAAGGAACCCTAGATCATAGGTTCGGCCAATCAAGGAGAAACCAAACAAGAACTAAACTACTAACATGCATAGCCGATCAAGGAAAGAGAGTAGTGTAGTTAGGGTTAGGAGTTATGTAACCCACCTTAAGCAAGCTTCAAGCTCCTAGCTCCAAGTACCACCAAGCAAGGAAGATGGAGACTCCAAGGCTATCAGCCACCAGCTTGCTCCTCCAAGGGGAGTATCGGCCACCAACAAGCAAAGAAGAGGGTTGTGTCGTGCACACCAAGGTGGAGAGGAACTAAGGATCCAAAGGGACTCCTAGCAAAGGAAAGGAACCACCTATATAGAAGGAAAGGGAGGAGAAAATAAGGTAGAACCAAGCAAGGTGTTGCCTACCTAGGGACACTTGTCCTACTGCACGAGCCACCACTATAGGAATCTCTATATACATGTCCAAGGTATGTACCAAGTGTTCACTAGTGGTGACACAAACGAGGTCAAATCTAGGTCAAACATCATGGGCGACACAACAAAAAGCACCATGGGAGACACACCTCATCCCCATGGGAGACACACACACACCTTGGCCGATACACTCCCTATCTTGGGCGATACACTCTTCCCTTGGCCGATACAAAGCTCAACCAAGCCAAAGCAAGGCACCTCAAAGGCCAACCAGCTCAACCAGGCCCAAAAGAACTCAAGCATCGAGCCCAAGCCTTCCTCTTTACACAAGAGGAAGCAAAGAGAGAGAGGAACACCTCACAAGGTGGCAAACTTGCCCACAGAACCCTAGACTTGGATTATTTGCAAGTATCACCTCCAACTCTCAACAAAGCACAACCAGACCCTAATCACCACCAAAGGTGATTAGCAAGCACAAAAGCACCAAGGTTAAGCAAAGCAAATAGGGTAAACCCTAAACCAAGGTCAGGGTCCTTACAATGGGTTGAAACTGACGAAGAAAGAACTACACAAAAGAGAGAAAAAACCTTAAAATAAGAGGATAAAGATGGAGGTACTAGGTCAAATTAGGCATGTCTGTGTTTCTTTTAAGCACAATAAGCTTGGAATATACATTACATATGTCATTTCCCTTTGTTACAAGTAGATATATTGAGATTATAAAAATAATGAGAATGAAGGTGATAAATATTGTGGGGGAAAGAGTGCCATTACCAAGAAAGATGCAAATTGTGCATAATAAGAAAAGACACATACCAAAATGGAGGAGAATTTTTTTAATCACGACAATGACGGGGAAGATGAACTTGATAGAAAAGAAGGCATACAAATTACCACAAGAGCAAAATGAATCTGATAACAAGTATGAAGGACATGAGGGCATAATATCAGTTGCATATGATAAAAAAGACATATAAGAAGTATTTCAAGATCCAATGTGTTGAAAGGGCAAGGAGGTGGTTGTCTATTCCATAGTTAAAATATTTTCGTAAGGTACTTTGGCATAGGGTTCTATAATCACTACTAAACTATTACTAATTTAAAAAAATTTGATTGCATGGACGATATGCTCGTTAAAACTCTATTTTTATGTAATAAAGCCTAAGTACATTTCTATCCATGCATTTGGTAATCACATAATTACTATTTCACTTGATTATTAGTCCCATTTTTAGTACAATGTTTCTACTGTTATTTAAAATATAATAGATATACAATTCTACAAAGATGTATATAAAATAGTTTAAATAATTTTTGTTACATTAGAGGATGCATTCAAAATACAAATTGATTGAAGTTCAGTGAGAATAAATACATACATTGCAATACCCCTGACCTTGCTTTTTGGTTGAACATGCTTTCTTATCATAATTAGATTATTAAAACCTTAGTTAAACGCTAATATGTGCTTTGATATTATGTGACAAGCTTAATTTTCAAGTTTTGTCCAATTTGGGCACTATTTGAGCAAATTATTCAAATATGTGCTTGTTTTGGACTTTTATGCAATTTACCCATATATAGGACTTTTATTGCAAACTTTCACATGGTTGTTGTTCCTCACATGTTTTCTAATCATTTTGATATATTTGTGCTTTGGGGCACCTTGTCACACCCTGGTTTGAGTAGTGACATCTAACCTTGTGTTGAGATTAGGGTTTGCTCACTCTGATGCCCTAACTCAATGGTTGACCTTGAGTGTTGGGAACCGATGCGCCACATGGTGTTGGTGTTCGATTAGATTTGTGACACATCCTAGTAACAAAGAATGTGGTCTCTAGGGTTGGATGTCTTCAAGGTTTCATTTGGTCTCTAGGGTTGGTGGTCACCAAGGTTTCATGTGGTCTTTAGTGTTGTCGATGGATACATTTTCTAACACCTCTTGGTTACCGAAAATCCTAGGGTTGGAGGTTGATTGGTTTTCTGACTCATCTTGGTCACCAATATTTCTATATGGTTGTTTGGATTTCTGAACAACATCGTTGACCTGGTTACTTGGACAAGATGTTTGGACCATGAATACATGGCATGCTTGGATAAATACCTCTCCCTTCCTCTCTCTCTCTCTCTCACCCTAAGCTTTATATACCTCCCTTCTTGCATACAAACAAGTTATTTTCACAACTATTTCTCTCTGTCTTCTTCTTTGTTTCTTGGAGCTTGTCTTGCTTGGTGGAGAAGATGGAGCCAAGGTAGAAGAAGCTTGGGCGATCTTGCTTGCATGTGCACCTAGGGTTTGGATCCACCCTTGTTAAGACTATTTGGTTCTTCCTTGCTTTGCTTCTTGGTCTTGGTAAGTGAGATCTCCCTCTTTTCCTATATTTTTACTGATTCCCCACCTTCCTCTCTCTTCTTCTTGGTTAATCCATGGTGGAGCTTGATCTAGTGGTTGAAGATGTCCCCTTTTTTGCTTCTTTGACCTAGGGTTTGATTCCTTTTTGGAGAAGGAGCTAGCTTGGATGAGTGGAGTGCCCAAGATCGAGTTTCTACCTTCTTTCATTGAGATACCTTTCTGATTTGGAGCTTCATCTTCATCTTAGAGGTGAGTTATATAACTTTCTCCATGTTTATTGCTTACTCTTATTTTACACGTAAATGGTATTGACCTAAAGTGTTGTTCCAAGTAGATACATGTTATCTTTGCCTAGGGTTGAGTTTAGATGGTATATCTTGAGTAGATAATCCTTCTTTACATACCTCTAAACCTGGTGCACATTTATTCCTTGAAGATAGAAACCCTAGACCTTGCACATGTGTGCGACTCCATGTAGTCACCAAGATTTTGAATCTATGTTGGTCGCCAAGATTTTTTGAACTCATGATGGTCTCCAAGATTTTTGAATATATGTTGGTCGCCAAGATTTTTTGAACTCATAATAGTCGCCAAGAATTTTGAAGCTATGTTGGTCGCCAAGATTTTTTGAACTCATGATGGTTGCCAAGATTTTTTGAACTCATGATGGTCGCCAAGATTTTTTGAACTCATGATGGTTGCCAAGATTTTTTCAACTCATGATGGTATCCAAGATTTTTGAATCTATGTTGGTCGCCAAGATTTTTTGAACTCATAATGGTTGTCAAAAATTTTAGATCTATGTTGGTTGCCAAGATTTTTTGAACTCATGATGGTCGCTAAGATTTTTGAATCTATGTTGGTCGCCAGGATTTTTGAACTCATGATGATCACCAAGATTTTTGAATCTATGTTGGTCGCCAAGATTTTGAATCCATGTTGGTCAATGAGTTTTTGGTGGTCGCCTTTTTTGACCTAGGTGGTTGATGAGAATTTTAACCTTAGTGGTCGCCAAGAATTCTAACCATAGTGATCACCACTATTTCTAACCCTAGTGATCACCAAGAATTCTAACCCTAGTGTTCACCAAGATTTCTAACCCTAGTGGTCTCTATGTTTTCCTAACTCAATGGTCGATGGGTATTCTGATCCTATGAGTATGAGTTAAAAGTTTTAGTTGTATATAATCACATGGTTATCTTTGACCTTATACATTCAGCATCCGATGGAAATGCGAAGATCTAGGGTTTATCCTTGAGTGTTGTTCTATAAAATTATTTCAACTTATCTCATTTAACCTAACCCTAATGCAAGTAAGTGATGATAATTAATCATGCTTAACATCATAGTGCAATTAGGATGATGAAAGAAATACTCCCTCCATGATTGTAACCCTAATACATTTCAATATGAACATCATAAGATCATAAATGCAATGTTATGTTGAACTTATATGTCACATGTATGGTGATGGTTTGATGAGCCTTTGGTAAGGAATGGAAAGATAATGATGTTCTTATAGGGATTGATGTGATGGTATTAGTGACCTTTGGGCATGGTTGAGTCCTTATGGAGGTGTGATCCTCTTGATGATGTGACAAGGATTGGTATCATGTGATGATATGATATGAGTTATATTTCATACGTTTTATATCTTCTGGAGTTGTAACATACTCATGTTTTTGTAAAATTCTTTTAGGGTTTGTATGTAACTTGAATGATGCAGCCTTAACTCACCCAATTGGCATTAACTAATCAAGTGAAACCCTAATCATGTAGTGCCTTGTGCCATAGATCCAATCCAGTTTCATGACTTGATGGATGGTGAAATAGGTATTCCTTTAATGGAAGCTCGGAGTCGTATACTGTTGAATATATGCATATTTTTGTGGATGGTTGCGGTCATATCTCGGTAGGAGAAAGGCTGTGGTCATATCTTAGATACTTATATGTATATGTGTTCTGCTTGAGGATAGTTGTGATTGTACCTCAGATGTTAGGGTTTGTAAATCTTGGTTACTATTGTTGTGACCTATATACCAAGGATGGATTAGGTTGTTTTGTAGCTAGACTATTATGTCATTGCGTCTGACTCGTACTCACGGAGGGCCGATGAGATACCATGATTTAGGCTCTCCTAGATCTTGTATGGAATTGATTTCAACTTAGCAGTAGTCAGTTGCAGTCTAAGTGGTATAACTCAAACTCTCTAGGGCTTAATAAAAGATGTAATCCATCTGTGTAGCTTATCTGCTTAGGGTTAAACATGATTCATATTTCTTGATAACCCTTACCTTGTTTCTTATACCGCCTAGTTGTTATATAATGGCAATAGCATAAGTCGACTTTTTAGTAAATGATAGTCTTATCTGTTCATTTATGTACTTGTTAATCATGCTTGTTACTATGTCAATCTGTTTAACTTGCTCGGACTATTTAACTGACTTAAATTGTTTAACAATATAAACTGATGTAATCAATAACCGTTGTTGAGAGTTATATCGCTCGATGGGACATTGGTCTCACCTCATGGGTCACCACATCTTTTTAGGTGATCATCAATGACGTCGTCAAGATCGTGGTGATGAGGAAGAGGATCCTGAAAAGTAGTAGAAGTAGAAAGTTGGCTAGTAATTAGTGTGTCCTAGAGTCATCCATGTACTCTCAAGTCCGGGCAGGGGATGTTTTTTAGATGATGTGTATATTGACTCATGTTTTTGGCAGTATGTCATTGTTTGAATACGGCATGTAAATGTGGAACACATTTTTATATAGGTTGTGGCCTCAACCAGTGAACATACATGTAGATACCTGATATGGTATGTGTTGATATGCAAGTTGTAGACCTTTATGTAAATATTTCTGAACATGATGGTAATGTTTAAATCAATTTTCATTTACCCTCTTTTTTGGATGTAAGGTTAATTATCAATTAATAGTGTGTTGGTTTTGAGTAGTCTCATTTACAATGATGGGGCTTCACATAAATATGAATAACACAAATGTGTAAACCTGATTAACATGTTATAAATGAAAGTAGACATGATTATGTTGGATGGGCTTATTGAGAAATATATGGGTGGCATGAGTTCTGATACTAAAAATGGTTAGGAAGTGCAACTGACAATAGAAGATTCTAGAGTCATTCTAGCAATACAATCTACATACATTTATATACTACTGAAAAAAAAAGCAAAGGTAACTAGAAAGGTTGTGGAAAAGGTTTGGGGAGGAAATATTTCAATAACAAAAAACAAGAAAGAGAGGAAGTAGTCACTTCAGGAGAAAGAGTGAAGGAACTTGAGTTGTTGTATAAGGCCTTATAAGATGTATCAAACAATGATGAGATGGGACAATGAGAATGATTTCCAAAGATGTGTAGACCTTAGATGTTGTACCTAATATTCACATTATTTGTTCTACACATGGTACGATGCATTATATGTATTGTACAATTTGAATTATTTGACAACAACTATGACAACCTCCCCCTCAATTATCTATGAAATAATGAGTAAATATCCAGGAATCACTCTGAAGTTGATATGATCGAGTATTTATAAAGCAACAATGTACCTTTAATTAAGAAACCATGTAATATTATCCATGTACATCATGTATATATGCAATCTAAACAACTAAATGTAGATTCAAGCAATTGATCAAACTGCAAGTATGTATAACACTAGGGGTCACCATTGTATTTATAAGATTTTGGTCATGGATTAGTGTAGGTCTAAACTGATGGCTTTGGTTTAGGATTATTATTTAAGTTTTGAGACACTAGCTTACATGTATAAGGTGTTATGATTATAGAAACCTTAAATGTTCATCATTATCATCTCAATCTTACTAGGATCTTGCAATCCCATTATTATCCAATAATATTAGTTTATATCACAAATTAAACATACTTAATGTATTCAACAATTATTTTTAACTAGAGTTTACTCATATTCAAGACTTTATATTCATGCATTAATTAAAAAAATTATACTAGGAAAATAACGAAGCATTAAATCTATTTCTTTTGGATTCTACTTATTTTTTATCAATTTATATATATGTTCACTATTATCAGAACTACGGTCATTTTTTTTTAGATTTATTACAATTTAGATCTATACTAGCCAATAGTAAGGAGTCACATATATAAACTAAATTCCTATTTCTATCATCCTGGAGTTGGGTTAAAGCTAGGGTTGAATACCTGAATCCCTTCATGCTATGAGTTGGGTTCTCATGCACTTGAGGGGCAATTTGGTCTATCCTCCCACGACCATCTACCACCCTATGTGTAACATCCCAATTTTCAAGGAAAATTAAAACCATAGAATGTATTTTTTCCTAAACAACAAACTTTAAGGGGTAAAATGCAAAAATGCCAATTATGGTCATCCTTATATGAAAATAGGATAAGAAAACTCAATATAATATCTCAATTTCATTTTTCATCTTCAAATGTACATTATGTTAATCAATTAACTCATATTAGTCCTCTTTTCTTTTCTCTCTCCTCTAAGATAGTAATAAAACATAGGAAGAGGTTAAAGAGGTGACCATGTGGTTATTGAATGAGTAAAACTCAAAATGGTGACTCAAGGATTGAACATTAGGAGCCTTTTAAAATTATATTACTTTTAATTCCTTTTAATTAAGGTTAATTGCCAATAAAGAAATCATGAGCCAAACATGTACGAAACTGAAATATAATTTCATAGGAATATTATAGACCTTCTAATTTGCCTATGATTTAAATTTGAGCTCATTTTGCCCATGTTTGAACCCTCAAATCAATTAAGAAACATTTGAATGTAGTTTGACCTAAGTTTGAATTCGATCTCATTAATGCCATGTATTTAACTTAAAGTTCCATTATTTTTTTATTGTCAGTCATTACAACTTTGATTTTCCTTCTATATGCAGCATCCAACGGTCGTGATTTTATGGATCACAATCTAATGGCTTAAAAATCATCTTCAACCTCTGATTATCTCGTGGAAATGAAGTCATTCAATTGTGTTTTGATTTTGTGAGCGTTTTTCCCTCATAACTGCATGATTTTGCGAGATTTCTTCTCCACCAATATTGCCTCATTCTCTCATTCCTATTAATCCCTCACTCATCTCCCTTGTGGATTATAGAAGAAATGCTTAAAGTGACGCTCGATCCCCTCTCCGCCTAGAGTTCACATCTACCGCCACAACACCTTCCTTGGCCCTTTTAGGAATCCTAAAGCATCACCAATCATTGGTGATGGCTCCTCCTCTAACAGTTTGAGCCCTCCGTGCCTTGAACACCATAACCTACTCACTCTGGTCTCTGATGACCATGATCATTGTTCTCCACCTTCGAGCCACCTCTCCCCAATCACTAGATCTTGCACCATCTCCTGACCACTATAAACTCAACCATGGTCCCAGAAAGGGCCGTGATTCATCTAGGAGGCCTCCTAACAAACTACCTGGGAGCCTAGTCAGGAGCTCTACTACCAGGGACGTTCGACCATGCTTGGCTTGTAGAAAACAAATAGAAGACCTCTGAAAGGACCTCCAGTGCAATATATTTGACCTTGTGGTTTGAGGTAATGACCCAGATGCATCTTTACATACTCACATATTTCCAGATATGTGGTGGCCAATTTTTGCTCTATCTGATCGTGTGAACCCTACTTTGTCTTTGCCTGATGTTGAAGTTTAGATTGGTTGACTTTGAGGGACTAGATTCCCCTTATTACCTCGTCACCTTATTTCCTCTCTGGTATGCTATGACCTGCATCTTTTTTGGCGAGCTGAGCTCATCGTTCCAACCATGCTTTGACCTTGAATGAAGGACCGTTGGCTTCATGACAACAAAACAGAGCTAATGCTCCTCTCTATTTGGCCTGAGTCAGTTTGACCTGTGAGATTGCTTGTGGACATCACCACTGGTGCCTGTGATCCATGGCCTAAGGCAAGAACAAGACAGTCAAGGAATGACCATGGTGCCCTCCATATTTTAATTGGACGATTTATTATGTAAGGGCAATTTTGGGTTTTTACGTTGCCACTTGTTTAATTGGTTTTGAGGTGCGATGCTAGATTGGCGAGTTCCTATTGGAGAGACCAGGATCGCTGAGTTAGATTAAATTGCCCACACTGCTTTTCATAAAATTTTCATTGGTCTTTTCTTCATAAATTCATAGTAATTTAATCCATGATCTGAAAATTATGAATAGATAGTCATTGGAAAGGGTTTTTTTGAGTAAAATATGATTTTAAGGTTTTCAAGTCATGTTTTGCCTTCTTGTTTCAATGTTTTATTAGAAACTTTAATTTGACCCATGAAACCCTAATCATGTACCACATATGATTAAGGTAATCTAATCCAACCTAGTTTTCCTCTGTTAATGATGTTGATCTATGAGTCTAACCTTAATGCACTCAAACCCTAATTCAACCTAAGATTAATATAAGGTATTGATTAATGATGTTTATGACCAGGTATTTGGAGCCCAATCAAGACAACGAGATATTTGACCTAGATTTCACTCAAGGATCAGGAAGACTATCTTAGGATATACATTGCTCCAAGGTAAATGGGTCATGCTACTGAGCACAAGTAATTATGATTGTTTGCTTGTTAAGTACAAAGTAGACATTATTATTTCAAGTTTAATGTTTTAATCATGATCACTCTATATTATTGCTTGATGATTGCTACATATGTCCTATGGTTGAAATGTTCACTATCATTAAAGTTTCAGATTAATGACTCATGAAATTCATGTTAATGTTCAAGAGGGAGAAATACCATCGTGTTAAGAGATCATGTTAATAGTGAGAAATCCTATCATGTTAAGTTCAAGAATCATGATTACGTTGACGTTAATGTCATGTTAATGATCAAGTTAATTGGAATTGAACTAGTTTTTATATGCTCCCAAATCATGGACCTCAAGTGGTCGTTAAGGGCTTTCCTAACATCAAGGGATTTCCTAGAAATATTTTGATCCTACGAGGGTGTTATAGAGGGATGCATACAATTACTATTTAATTCTTCATGTTAATAATGATTCAAGAATATTATTCAAGAATTCTATAGTTAATTCATGACAAGTTTTCTTACATGTCAAATATATTTACTTTACTCATATTATAAAGTGCTAGTACCATTTACTAATGTGTTGTTTTTCCCCTTTGCATGGCTGGGGACATGATGTCCCCAGGAGTTGGAGCAAGTAAGGACTCGAGAGGATAAAGAAAGGACTAGAAGACCTTTAAGTGATAAATTTGGGGTGCCATCCATACTAGGCGATCCAATCATGTTTACTTTTATGCATAGTTTCCATGTTTAGAAATGTTTAGACATGTTATAGAACTCAATTATAGTTTCCTATTCAAAAGAATAATGTATGAATCTCAATGGTGAATTATGTGTTTATTTGCTATGATTTCATAAATGTGACACCCCTCTTCAAGATGAAAGCTTCCACTCAGTTGTATTATATATCATAAGGAGGGGTGTTATAATAATAGTATCATAGCCAATACATGGATGGCCACCAGGAAGCAACCCGATTCATATATTCTGGCCCTAGAATGGAGATATGAGATTAGGGTTTAGGGATAGATTCTCAAAGGAAAGATACCATGACCAATAATGATGAGGTTTTTCACCTTAGAAGAGATAGAGGTCAGAGATGAAAGTTTACCTAATTTAGACCTCTAGTGTCAACTTACCCTAGCTAATGAGATGACCTCTCCATTCTCATTGGTCATGGCCAACCAATTGAGACTTGAAGAGGAATGCCATGAGCATGAGAAATTCTATGAACTTCTCCTTTCTCACTAGTGCGTGTTGTATGGGACATGTGCTATAAGGACCCTGACCTTCATTTAGGATTTACCCTGTTTGCTTTGCTTAACCCAGGTGCTTTGTTGCTTGCTAATCACCTTTAGTGGTGATTAGGGTTTGTTTGAGCTTTGTTGAGAGTTGGAGGGGCTACTTGCAGATAACCCAAGTCTAGGGTTTTGTGGGCAAGTTTGCCACCTTGTGAGGTGTTCCTCTCTCTCCTTGCTTCCTCTAGAGTAGAGAAGAAGGTTTGGGCTCATTGCTTGAGTTCTTTTGGGCTTAGTTGTGCTCGTTGGGCCTTGAGGTTCCTTGCCTTGGTTTGGTTGAGCCTTGTATCGGCCAAGAGAAGAGTGTATTGGCCAAGGAGGGAGTGTGTCGCCCATGGGGATGGGGTGTGTCACCCATGGTGCTGGTTGTGTGTCGCCCATGGGGATGGGGTGTGTCGCCCATGGTGCTGGTTGTGTGTCGCCCATGATCTTTAACCTAGATTTGACCTCGTTTGTGTCACCACTAGTCGACACTTGGTGCAAGATGCTTGCATGTGGCAATGACCTTGGACATGTGTTAAGGGCTTTCTAGAGTGGTGGATCGTGCACTAGGATAAGTGTCCCTAGGTAGGCGACACCTTGCTTGGTTCTACCTTGTTTTCTCCTCCCTTTCCTTCTATATAGGTGGTTCCTTTCCTTAGCTAGGAGTTCCTTTGGTCCCTTGGTTCCTTCTCCACCTTGGTGCACGACACCCCTTCTCCTTTACAAGTTGGTGGCCGATACCCCTTGGAGAAGCAAGTTTGGTGGCCGAGATCCTTGGAGTCTCCTTCTTCCTTGCTTGGTGGTGCTTGGAGCTAGAAGCTTGGAGCTTGCTTAAGGCAGGTTACATAACTCCTAACCCTAACTACACTACTCTCTTTCCATGTTCTTATATGTTGCTATGTCCATGATCAACTATGCATGTTAGTAGTTTAGTTCTTGTTTAGTTTCTCCTTGTTGGCCGAACCTATGATCTAGGGTTCCTTGGTAAGCAATACTCCTTTCTCCCCTTGGTCTAGAGGAGTGAGCTTGAGCTTCTAGTATCAAGTGCAACACACCTCTTTCTCTTAGACGATTGAGGTGAGCTTGTGTTCTAGTTGTTTGGGCAATACTCTCCTCTCACCATGGACTAGAAGGGTGAGCTTGGTTATGGTGGTGACTCTTTCTAGGGTTTGCCCTTGTGGCCGTTTGGTGATAGTTGATGTGCAAGACTACTCTTTCTTAGTTGATTGAGGTGAGCCGTATTCTTGACCCACTAGGGTTTCGGGTGTCTTTATGCTTGAGGTGGATGATGATCTTGTGAATTGTACCTTGGTTGTCATGAGTTGGGGATATGCTGCCCGATAGACCTAGAACCTTGCACGGAACAAGTGTGATGGTGATGAGCGATACCCTTGTGGAGCACCTTGCCCAGTTTACACTTGACGTGAGCGTTGCTGTGGCGGGCGTGCACACTATCTCTTGACGCCTGACACAAGCTATGCACGCTAGGATAGGGTGCACGCTACCCGTGCACGGTATACACTTGAGCTTGGCACCGCGTCGCCCATCAGAGCTGCACTCCCCATTGTGCGTCACAACAGTCGATACCATGTTGCCCGATAGCGTGCACGTCATGGCGCGCGTTACACCAGACGATACACCCTGCACGACACAGGTGCACGGCTGGCCCTTGGTCGTTGCCCGATATGCCTAAGTGCACGATACCTGACACAGTGTTGCTTAGCTTCACGCTTGAGAGCAGTTATCCTTGGTAATGTAGCGTTGCGCGTTGCGCGTTGCGCTGGGACGATGGCCGTGGTGGGTTGGACATGAGATGAGGGCAGGTTTCCCGATACAACCTATAGTGAGGGTGAGCCCTGCCCGATACAGTTTTTAGTGAGGGTTTTGAGTGCTTCTTGTGAGGGTTCTGTTTGTCATGGAAATTCAATGTGTTGGCTATATTCTTGTTAATCAATGGCGACTCGTTGCATGATAGTATTCAATATGGTAAAGCTTGTTCATCTAAAATTAACATGGCCACACACACGAATGTGATCACCTTGATTATCTGTATAATGCTAAGAATAATAATGATCATGTAATGTGGATTGCTTAATGATGTGCCTTATACATGTGATCATAAGATGAGGCATGATTAAGAAAAGGATATAATCATTAATGTCACTTTATATTGATAAAGCACTTAATCCTAAATGTCACCCTGTGTTGATAATATGAGTTTCTAAGTTATTCATGATGATTATTGAGTAGTGCTAACCATGCAGGTGATGCATAGCCAAGAAAAAGGCTATGAGGAATAAATAAATGAGAACAATGAGATAACAAGTACATTATGAATGCTATTCCATGATGATGATGATGTAAGCCCTGAGAGGAAGTGGTAGTATATGATGAGGGATTGAGATCCCATGGTACGTGATGATCCTTGAGATGAATCTGGATGATTGCCAAGAAGCCAAGTGATAACATGTAATGTGGAAACCTTGTGATGGATCATTATGATGTGAAATGTAGTAAAAGCAAAATGTTGAGTTTTATATTGTTTACTTTTGATATAATTGCATGTTATACAACTTGGTTGAATCTTGCAATCCATATTAAAGATACTAATTAATCACAGTGGAATATATCATGTAGTTGCCCTGGCCATAGATCCATCATCGTCAGGAATTGGTGATGGTGAAACGGGTTCTCCTATGGGTTAACCCGGAGTGCATATTGTTGAATATGTGAGGTTACTCCTAGCCTAAAGTGAGGAGGTAAGAGTGCAACTTCGATTTTAGACTCCAGAGTGCGGATTCAGACCCGTAGCCCAAGTATGTGAAGAGCATGGTGAACAGGCCCATGGCTCAGGATATGTGATATGAGGAGCATGAATGCGTTCATGGCTCAGAGAAAGGTGAACAGGCCCGTGGCTCAGTTTCACTAGCGTCGAGACCTATATCGAGGCGGGCTAGGCAGAGGGTAGCCTGACCCTGTAGCTAAGACCACTTCAGCATGAGACTGCAATCCTTCTTGTGTTGTACTCATGCACTGACCATGAGGCGGAGAGGTCGTGGAGTCCGGCTCTTCCATTGACCTTGTATGGCACCAGCTTGGGTTTTGCAACCGAAGGTTGGATTTGAGCAGTACGGCTCACTTCCTTAGGGCATAATAATACGTAATCCAGCCGTTTAGTATTTACTACTTAAGACAAACACGAAACATTGGTTGAGGCCTTGTTTGTGTAGTTAGATTGTTATATTTTGCAGTTGTTTATATGTTTCTCATATGTGGTAACTCCTTCTAAATCTTATCTTGTTATCATGTTCCATAAAGTAATAGTTGAATATATGCTTGAGTACATCTGGTAAACTTGCTAAGTATGAACAGCTCTATCTTATAATTGCTCTTGTCAAACACTTCCTATTAGTTAGCTGCTTTATATATATATATATATATATATATATATATGAGGTTTTGTAGTTTCGGTGAGGAGTTATGTTTCTCGTTGGGACTGTGTGTCTCACCCCGCTGGTTGACACCCTTTTTTTAGGTGGTCGAGCTAGGCGTGGTGGTGATCGCGGAGTTGCGGCCGAGCAACAAGAAGAGCAGTAGAAGGCAAGCAATGGATATGCTGCTGTTTTGGGATATTTTGTAATAGAGTCTAGAGTCGTCCCTGTACTCTCAGGTCCTTGGAGGTGTTTTGATGTTGTTTCATGATACATAACTGTTGATGTTTTGTATATCCTGCTGATAGCCGAATGTGGGCCTCTATGTATGTATAAATAGGTGATGAACTCATGTGATGACAAGACAATTGTTGCTCTAAGCTGTGAACATGTATCAAGGCTTGTATATATATATAACCTGTTTCTTGTAGGATGTGGACTGGAATGTAATAGTTCATCAGTTTATTAGCTTTCCGCAATCGGTTTTAATTAACCCATGTTTTGATAATTTGTGGTTATGGTGATTTCCACACGTTTTCGCGTAACACCTCGCTGTCTGGGTGATAGTGGGATGTGTTGCCACATGTGCATTAGTAGGTTAGTGAGTGGTAGCATGTTAAGATTCCACATCTCTGGGTATGTGCCTGATCACCACATATCTAGGAATGTAGGAAGCACCTAAAGACCTAAGGGAAAATAGTCACCTATGCCTAATGTTAGAAAGTTATGCCAAGTTGAAGCTAACTGCCCTACTTGGAAAGATATGTTTGGTTTCATAAAACTTAAAGTATGAGTTAAAGAGATGAGGAGTAAGATAATAGCTAATTCATGATCACATAAGTAATGTACAAAACTTAAATACCCTATGTTACATAACCATTTTTCAAGACAAAAATTCAAACCTTTATGAAATACACTCCCTTTCATGGAAAATTTTAGTATGCTTTCATTGAATGAAAAAGTAACAAAAACCCTAAGGTGGGTAGTACCTTAGAAAAATTTCAATGAAGAAATATGTTTTAAGGTGGGTAGAATTGTAACATCCCAATTTTCAAGAAAATTTAAAACCATAGAATGTAGTTTTTCCTAAACAACAAAAGTTAAGGGGTTAAATGCAAAAATACCAATTATGGCCATCCTTGTATGAAAACAGGATAAGAAAACTCAATATTGTTGGATCGATGGGCTCTAGAGGGGGGTGAATAGAGCTACACACACTTCACAAGATCGATTAGACCACCAATTTAAATGAAGTGTAAAAACTAATGCAAGCAGCAAATTGATATCCTATTCTAGCATACAAAGCAAGGATAAGAGATAATGAATATCATGCACTTGGACAGGTGGTTTAGAGTGGTTCCACGTCCTAAACTTAGGAGCTATGTCAGTCCACTACCTAGAGTTGTTTAGACTCTAGGATTTGCAACTTGGTCCTCTTATTTATCACGATAAGATTACAAGAAACATAAACCTCACAACCAAGGGCTTAATTACACAAGCTAAGATCTTCAACCTATCCAAGGACTTACCCACAAAGCGAGATTCTTCAACCTTCTACAAAGGACTTACCCAATCTCACCTTTGTCTTCAGCCTTGCAAGAATTACCTATCTTACTTGAGCTTGCCTTGCACCTCTCCTTCACTTGGAGAGCTTGCCCACGTTTTCCCTTCACCAAGGGAGCTGGAGCAACGATCAATCTTCACTCATTGAAGATCAGCAACACATCTTCCCCTTCACTCGAAGAAGAACAGCAACAACTCCTCTTTCACTCAGAGAAGAAGCTTCAATCAATCTTCTATTTGATTTGGAGGTGGGAAGAAAGAAGGGAGAGCTTTACATAGCACAAAGGATAGCTCTCATACAAAGGAACCTATCTCACTCACGAATTTGTCTTGAAGGTAGAGAGAGAAAGGGGCTCAAGGGCTTGGAATACTCTCAACTAAGCTAGAACCAAATTTGCAATGGAAGAGCAGCTTGGAATGAAGTCCAAGGGGTTCTATTTATAGTTGACGGTGGCCCTTTATGTTGTGGGACACTTGGGTGCAAAAGTGATCGTTTTTCCTTCAAGAAAACGGTCATATTTTTTCCCAAAACAATTCACCAACGGTCATATTACTTTTTCTGCAAACTCCGTACAGTGCATTCGGTCGAGTATCAATGGGTGTAACTCGACCGATCAGGTAGCAGGCAATCCAATATTGAATTGATCGGTCGAGTTTGTCCTGAGGAAACTCGACCGACCATTTCAACTGGAAATGGCCTACTACCCAATCGGTCGAGTTCTGTGAGTGCACAACTCGACCGATTGCAATCTTCAGGAAATCGACTCAGGATGATCGGTCGAGTTCCAGGGTGGGAAACTCGACCGACCAAGTGCCTGAAATGGATTTTCTAATTTGCAATAAAAGTGATTAGCACTTAGTGAATTTTGTCCCAAAAAATTTTCTCTTCTAAGTTACAAGAATATACATCGTTACAAGTGATTACATTTATGTTCTAAGGTGATTTACATGGAAATCCTAAATTGCACACTGTAGTCAATTTGGCTTGCACTTGGCCCATTCTAGGGCTTGTATATGTGATCCTTTTCATGTACCTAATGTCTGCAAACAATCTTTAACGCACATGTTAGATACATATGAATGGAATGGTTAAGTCATTATCAAAATATAGGTAATGTACAACCTCTAGGTCAACATTCTCCCCCTTTTTGACAATGACAAACCATTCCTCAAACATATTGAAAGGGATAAGAAAATTAAACCTTTGCCTTGTGAATTAGGGGGATTCATGATAAGAACAATTGGAATTGATCCCCCTCAATCTATGCTTCCTCTCACCTGCATGTTAGGTTTTCTATACATAGAAAAACCAATATCCATGTAATATGTAATCCCTTACATGTCATATGATCAATCAGCAAATTTACAAGAAAAGGATCACTTAGGCAAGAAAGCAATAGTATTATCACAATAAAAACAATATGATTGAGTTTCAGACCATGAGATATTTCTCCCCCTTTTGACATTATCAAAAAGGAAGGGGTGTAGAAGAGAAAAATCTAGGTCTTCTCCAAGACTCAACCACACATATATGCAAAAGATGATAAACAACAGTGTAAAGGCATATAACATACAACCACAGAGGATAAACATACAATCCACGTCAGAATCAAAATATAGCTCATCAAACACCAAGAATACGATAACACAGATGAAATAGACAAAGTGTAGCAATGATATTCCAACTCAGACATATGTTCTCATAAGCGACTACAACCATAAAAAGCGAGAAAATAGAGAATAAGAAAATAGTACAGCTCAGACTAATGTGCCAGGATGTTGCTTATACAAAAGAGTCTAGAAAGATATATATAATAGACATGCTAGACTATAATCTAAGACAACCTCCTAGACATCTAAGCTATCTATGTCAACTGTGTCCTCGTCATCGTCGGGGTTGTAGTCCTCATCACCATCCGAAGGCGGGGCAGTTGTGCCAGCAGCAGAACCAACACCATCATCGCCATCCTCGGCAGAAGAACCATCACCATCAGCATCAGCATCCTCGTCGGCCTCCTCATCGGCATCCTCAGCCTGGTCGGGCATGTCCTCGTCAGCAGGACCAAAGGAGCAACCAGGCCAGCGGGCATTCTGCTCAGCCCACGACATGCCAAGAGCTAGGAGCTCCTAGGCCTGCGGAAAGGATGGAGCAGAGTCTCCCAAGGATGTGAGCAGAGTGGCCAGGGGGACAGCAGGTAGCAATAGATATGCAGGAGTAGAGCTACTGGAGGGATACTGAGGTGGAGCAGCAGCAGAAGGCTCAGCAGCAAATGGTGGTGGAGCAGGGAAGTATTGCTCATACGCATAAGAGGCATAAGCACTACCCGGATATGGTTGGTGAACATGGTAGGGTGAGGAGCAGGATAGATTCATGTGAAACATGATGGCACATAAATCCTGATGAAGGTGCTCCTGAACCTGGCGATTGTATGCCTGTTCATGCATCATGTAACCCATAAGGGTTTCATTTGATGCTTTGAAAGACGCACGGCTAGGGCGAGGGTGGGGCTGCGGGGGTGGAGCCTGGGTGGAGGTGGGAGGGGCACCAGAAGCAGAGGCAGAGGCAGAGCCAGAAGCACCAGGGGCAGGCACATACTTAAGAAGAGTGGTTTCACTAATGCACACTCCCTTTCGAGCAACCGGGTAATGGTAGTCGGAAAAGAGTGATTTCTCAGTGGTGAACTGGAAGAGACCACAGATCAAGGCTGGATAGGGAGGATGGGTGCCCTTGGTGTTCTTGCCTTTGTCAAAGCAGGTCATATGATGTAGAATGTAACAAGCCCACTTGACACCTATGTTGTTTAACAAACAATACATCAAAACCGCTGTGTTTTCCGCAATATCCGTTTGATTTTGCTTCGGATGGATGTTGCAGTTAAGCACAAGGGCTAGGATGCGCTTCCGGAGGTCAAGGGAGGAGGAGGGAAGGGTGGACCACTTCTTATAGGCCACGTCAGGCTTTTTCAAATATCGATGAATATCCGGTAAAGTCAATTCATGATGTTTGTAAAAGGCTTCCGGGTGCAAAAGATCAAATAACTCGTCATAGCCCTGGCACCAAGTAGTGGTTTCTTCGTCTCCGGCAAGATAGAGATTGAAAGTCTCCTCGGAGAGTTGAAACCGACGACCGGCGATCATCGATGTTAGGACTATTTCAGTATTTGGCGGGGGAACAATCGAATCATAGTTCCAGCGTAGATTAGCATAGAACTCGTGAACTGCTTTGGTACTAGATAGCTGATTGTTGAAGCAGTCACTCTCGATTGCAAGGGCGGAAAGGTTGTGATGTGCAAGAAGCTGTGTTATGGAGTTGATATGGTTTTGAAAACGAGTTGGACCAACTAGGGGGGCGGAAAGGAAAAGGAGACCTAGGAAGGAGATCCTTATACCTATTGACAGCCTCTAGAGATACAAACGTAGTGTTATCAAAGGGAATCAACCGTTGGGTCGAGGAAGAAGCTGGGGCATTGCTAGGGGCGGGTCATTTTCTCCTGTGGGAAGCCATGGAAGCAAAAGCAAGAGAAGAAAATGCACACACAAGCAAAACGAACCTTGAAACCCAACAAGAACACACAACCGTCACCCGGGAAGGTCAGGAGCAAGCTGCTAGGGCACCCTAGGGCTGGGAACGGGGAAGGGTTAGGGCTAGGGTGGAGAGCACGGGCTAAGAGAAGAGGAATCGGTCGGCTATTTTCTAGTTGCAAGGGAAAATAGTCGGCCGATCCTAAGTTTTAAGTTGGCGCAACCCGTCGATCAGTCGAGTTCTGAGATAGGACAACTTGACCGATCGGTCCACTGAAGAACCACTCTCGGCTCCTGATCGGTCGAGTTTTCAGGGGTGAAACTCGACCGAAGGTCAACCTGACCTAGCAATCTAAATCTTAGATTCTAGCCACATACATGCCTATTAAATTTATTTTTCTATTCTATTATGCATAAATAACATACCTAGGCACATTATGCTCATCATTGGGCACTATTTAGCGATAAAACGTGAAATTTGATAAAAACCCAAAAACAAGCAAAAACTAGGCATATTGATTGACAAATTAAGCATAAGCAAGCATGTATAGGCAACATAAGGTGAAGAATGACATGAGCAAGCATATAGGATATAGATCACTAGCTAGATCACATAGCAATATCATCTAAATCAATAATGAGAAGTTTAGATCGAATAAAGTTAAATTGATCTCTAGCTAGGGGTTTTGTAAAAATGTCCGCCAACTGATTTTCCGTGTCCACATGTGTGATATAGATATATTTCTTGGCAATGTGGTCACGAAGAAAATGATGGCGAACCTCTATATGCTTAGCTCTACTATGCAATATAGGATTATAAGAGAGGTTAATTGCACTAGTATTGTCACAAAAGATAGGAGAAGCATAAAAAAATATGTTAAAGTCTTGGAGCATTTGCTTCATCCATAGGACATGTGCACAACAACTCCCGGCTGTAATGTATTCAGCTTCGGTAGTTGATAATGCCACAGTGCTTTGTTTCTTGGAGAACCAAGACACTAAGCATGGTCCTAGAAGGAAGAAAGTGCCACTTGTGCACTTTCTATCAATCAAACACCCTACATAATCCACATCACTATATGCCGTAAGAGTAAAATCCCTTGATTTAGGATACCATAGACCAAAATTTTGAGTTTTGGCTAAGTACCTCAAAATTCTCTTAACAGCAGTGAGATGTGACTTCTTAGGGAAAGATTGAAAGCGAGCGCACAATCCAACACTAAACATAATGTCAGGTCTAGAGGTAGTTAAGTAAAGTAAACTTCCTATCATACCTCTATAGAGCTTCTCATCTACCTTTTCACCTACTTCATCTTTATCAAGTTTGGCAGTGTTTGACATGGATGTATCCATCGAGTTCATGTTCTCCATCCCAAAGTGCTTGAGTAGTTCAGTTGTGTATTTGCCTAGGTTGATGAAGTTTCCTTCCTTTGTTTGCTTGATTTGAAAGTCGAGGAAGAAGGTCAACTCACCCATCATGCTCATTTCAAATTCACTCTGCATAAGAGAACTAAACTCCTTGCAAAGATCAAGATCAGTCCCGCCAAAAATGATATCATCAACATATATTTCTATGATAAGAAAATGGTTAGAAGTGTGTTTTAGAAACAAAGTAGAATCAACTTTTCCCATGACATACCCATTATCTAACAAAAAGTTCTTTAATTTCTCATACCAAGCTCGAGGTGCTTGTTTGAGTCCATAGAGAGCTTTTTGTAGCAAATAAACATGATTGGGTAATTTGTCATTTTCAAAGCCCGGAGGTTGAGCAACAAATACTTCCTCCTCGATTGTACCGTTCAAAAACGCACTTTTAACATCCATTTGATAAAGCAAGAAATTTTTATAACTAGCAAAAGCAAGTAGCATACAGATAGATTCTAATCTAGCAACAGGAGCATAAGTTTCATCAAAATCAATACCTTCCTGTTGGTTGTAACCTTGTGCTACTAACCTTGCTTTGTTCCTTACCACTTGTCCTTGGTCATCAAGCTTGTTGCGGTAGACCCATTTGGTTCCAATGATCTTTCTATCATTTGGTCTTGGCACTAGAGTCCACACACGGTTCTTCTCAAATTGCTCAAGCTCTTCTTGCATGGCAAGGATCCACTCATCATCACTAAGGGCCTCTTTGATGTTCTTTGGCTCTAGTTGAGAGATGAAGGCACTATCTTCTTGTTCTTTGTTGTGAGCAGCTCGTGTCCTCACTCTCTCAAATGGATTTCCAATGATCAACTCCTTGGGGTGATTCTTTGCAAAGCGGGGAGTGGGATCCTTCTTTTCTTCTTCTTTTTCTTCTTCTGCAACCTGCTTGCCTTTGTCTTTGATGTTGAGATCTTTTAAGATAGGAATTATTTCATCTGCAACATCATCATCACCAATATGCTTGCCAATAACAGGGTTAGTTTCAATAAATTTAACATTTATAGATTCTTCAATTTTAGATAGTTCAATGTTAAATACTCTAAATGCCCTGCTAGTAGTGCTATAGCCTAGGAAGAAAGCCTTGTATGATTTCAGATCAAACTTGTAGAGAGAATCCTTAGTGTTTAAAACAAAACAAGGACATCCGAAAACATGAAAGAAATCAATAGACGGCTTCCTACCACACCATAGTTCATAGGGGGTTTTCTTGAAAGTCGGATGTGTGAAAACTCAGTTTTGCACAAAACATGACGTGCTAACGGCTTCAGCCCAAAACTTCTTAGGAGTGTCATACTCAAGAAGCATGGTCCTAGCCATCTCTTGTAGCGATCTATTCTTCCTCTCAACAACTCCATTTTGTTGAGGTGTGCGAGGAGAAGAGAAATTGTGCGAATAACCTAATTTTTCACAAAAACGTTCAAAAATATCATTTTCAAATTCTCCCCCATGATCACTACGGATGGAAACAACATGGCAAGAAGCTTCATTTTCAACTCGTTTAAAAAAGCTCGAGAAAACATCAAGTGTATCGCTTTTAGAAACGAGAAAGAAATTCCAAGTATATCTAGAAAAATCATCAACAATAACAAGACAATACTTGGAGCCACGAAGCGTTTGTGTTCTCATTGGTCCGAAAAGATCAATATGAAGAAGCTCAAGAACTCTCTTGGTACTCATGACTCCTTTGGATATGAAGGAGGATTTGGTTTGTTTCCCTTGTGTACAAGGTTGGCATTCCTCATCCTTTTCAAAATCCAATTTAGGAAGTCTTCAAACCAAGTCCTTTTTGTTCAATTTCTTCATTTGATGCAAATTCACATGACCCAAACGACGATGCCAAAGCGAAAGATCGTTTTTATCCACAACTAATCATCTATTTAGTATGGGCTTAAGAGCATCGAGAACAATCACATAGAGATTACCATTTCTAGTTCCCTTATATATAACATTGTAGGACAGGGAATCTAGAAGTAGGCATTCTAAAGAAGTAAAAAGCACAAGATAACCATTATCACATAATTGGCTAACACTAATTAAATTGTGATGTAGGCCATCAACAAGCAATACATTTTTAATGCATAAGTCATTTCCTACATCACCCTCACCTATAACCTTACCCTTCTTGTTGTCCCTGAAGGTTACCGATCCTCCTTTCTTTATCACAAATTTGTTGAAATGGCTGATTTCTCCAGTCATATGCTTAGAGCAGCCACTATCAACAATCCATTTCTTTTTAACCTGCAAGAAAAGAGGATGTCGGAACCCAACTCAAACTTTGGGGTCCGGGGTTAGCTTGGGGACCCATTTCATCTTTGGGTTGGTCCCCTTGGGCTTGTAAGGACAATAGGTAGAATAATGGTCATCACATTTGCAATGAATACAAACCATGGGGTTCTTAGAGCCGAAAGATTCTCCATTGAAAATTGGAGGTTCCACACTCTTTTTCTTACCCTTCTTCTTCTTACCTTTTGGAGTAGTCTCATTATATCCTAAACCACTAGTACCAACTTGTTTGGTAGAGTGCTCTAGAACATCATTTAAGGATTTCTTATCGGAAAGAAACCTTTGCAAAGTAGATCTTAATTTAGCATTATCATCACTAAGATTTACAATAGTAGTAGATAAACTAGAAAGATCTTCTCTAGTATGCAAAAGGTCGGCCTCAAAACAGAGGGCTTTAGTAAGAAGAGAGTCTTTTTCTAGAGTTAAGCTAGCAACTTCATTTCTAGGCAAAATAGGTCTAGAAGATAAATCATTTGTTTGAGCAAGCAATTTAGCATTTTCAGATTTAAGAACAACAATCTCTCTTTGATAAGAGTAGACTTCATCTCTCCTAGCATCATCAATAAGCTTAAGTTCTACCTTTTCAGTTTTTAGAATATCAAGCTCATCTAGGCATTTTTGGTTCTCTATCTTAAGATTTTCAATAGTTTTAAGATAAGTACCATTCTCAACGTCTACTCCATTATATTGAAGTTCAAGGTCAAGAAATTTCCCTTGCAAGGAATCTATGCTATCAAGATGTAATTTCTCATTTTTATCAAGAATGTCAATTTTTGCATAGAGATCATCAACAATTTTGCCTAATCTTTTCCTTTTAGATTTACATTTAGCAAAAGAAGATTGGCATTCATTAAGCATATCAATAAGAGTTTCCTTAGATAGCTCATGTAAACTAATATCACTTACTTTGCTTACCTCATTTACCTCAATTACATCTTCACTTGTAGAGGCCATGAAGGCAAGATGACATTCTCCATCTTCGGAGCTTGAGGAGCTTGAAGAAGAGGACTCTTGTAACATCCCTGACCTGGGTTATAATCTAACCCTGGATTATGTAATTAAACACCTGTGAGTATTCTCTGGCATGTAACTAAGTTCCTAAAGGAACATATACTTTCAATTTTGCTCTTTTATAAACAAAGTTGTAGCATTGTTTTGTAATGCAGGGACCCATGTGCAAGTTACCCAGTTTAAGGGTTTAACTTGCAATTTCACAGGTTAAGATGTTCTTTTGATGTTTAGACATCATATGAGTGAATATGATGAGGCATGATGGATTTTCCAAGCTTGGTCATTCAAATGCAGCTTGTGGAGTGATCCTAATGCTTAAAAACCCTAATTTGGAGTAAAGTGTAATTTACCCAAATTGTGGGTGAAATTTGTAAAGTACACCTTCTAGAGCATCTTATATGACTCTTGGCATCATTTAGAGTAGAAATGATGAAAGAGATACATCAATTAATAATCAGATAAGAAAAGTGATCTTTGTGCATGAAATTCACCATATATGGGTATGGAGATCTTTCATGTATGAACCCTAGTTGAAAGTTGACCTTCTTCACCTTTGGACCTTGGGTTTAAGATGAGTTTTGCTTAAGTATGAAAGGGAGAAACGTGGCTTATAATAAGGATAAGGGACGTGCCTATAAGAAAGGAGGGACCTAATTAAGAAAAGGAGAAACTAGTTGTCCTTATGTTGGAAATAACCCCAAGATATATATACACCCTTCCTTTGTTTGTAAAGGAACGTTTCCTTCACTTCCTTTCTTATTTCCTTTCTTATATCAAATTAGTATAGAGCTCTGGAGAAGAGGAGGGCGACCAACCTGTTCTAGGTAAGAGAACACCACCTTCTAGCTTGAATTCATGGAGAAAATTCTTGTATAAGGTTGGTTTCATGACTAATTCACTTAGCTTTCTCGTTCTAGCCATCTTTTCCCAACCTTTCCTTGGATAAACACCCTTGGCCGACCTGTGGAGCTCAAGAAACCATTAGAGTCTTGAAGCTTGGAAGCTTGGAGCTCAAGGAACGACCTTAAGGCGGGTTCTATAACTCTAAACTCTTTGCTTTATATGCATATTTGTTCTTGCAATTTTTTAGCAATTAGTTATTCTTCTACCTCCCTTCTTCCTTGCACTTATGCAAGAAAAACAGTGGAATAACCTACCTTGACAGAGGTTGAAGAAGGTGGGCGTGATTACCAAAGTTACTTTATCAAACGGTCTTGTTTCCCCCCCCCCCCCTCTGACCAAACCGTTTGAAGGGCAAACGGGTTCACATGGTCGGTTGGAGCAAACGGGTTCAACCCATTTGAGGTCTTTGACCAAGCATTGACCGTTTGGGATTCCTGTTCATAATTATGTAGGCTAATGACCCACCAAATTTGAGGGGTTAACTCCAAAGGAATCGTAGGTTGAAGGCCAATCAATTAGGCAATCAAATTGAATTAAGTGTTGTTTTTTCCAAACTGATTAACTTGAACTTTTTGGGCAAACGGGTTCAACCCGTTTGGGTGAGTTGACCAAGCATTGACCGTTTGAGATTCCTGTTTATAATATGTTGAATTTCATTCCTGCAAAGAATCAAAGTTAAATTCTTAACCAATTGAGAGTTGAAGGCATTTCAACATCCTAACCCTAATCGGGCTGAAATTGCTGTTTTCATATATAGATTTTGTTGAGTTTTGGGTTGAAGGACCCAAACGGTCTCAAGACCGCTTGGGGGTTCCTCCAAACGGTCTCAAGACCGTTTGGGCACAACCCAAGACCGTTTTAAGGTCTAAAGTTGAGATAATTTGATGGGTTGAGGGTCCAATTGTAATAAGTTGATGAATTGATAAAAATGCTGATTTTAGACCTAATTCAAGTTCAACCCTAATCCAACCGACTTGGTTTTTGGTCAAACTTTGGGCAAACGGTCTCAAGATCGTTTGTAGGTCATCCAAACGATCTCAAGACCGTTTGGGCCAAGTTTGGGCCCAATTGGAGTTCAATTGATAGATTCAACCTTGATTTGATTCACATTGTTGAAAATTGATGATTAGCCGATTGGAAACCTTAATTGAGTTAGACTTAACTCTAATTGGCTTTCAATTGAAGGTCAAATTGGTGTCCAATTGATTGAGGCTCATCCTAATTGACTCAATTTGTAAGTGATTAACATGGCTTGGGCCAATTGAAGGCTTCAACATAGGATATCCTATTCTATCATAACCTTTATATCACCTTTCATGTTCACACCCGTTTCAATCCAAATGGGTTCACACCCGTTTCAATTCAAATGGGTTCACACTCGTTTCATTTCAAATGGGTTCACACCCATTTCAACTCAAACGAGTCCACACCCGTTTCAACTCAAACGAGTCAACACCCATTTCAATCCAAATGGGTTCACACCCGTTTCAATCCAAATGGTTTCACACCCGTTTCAATTCAAATGGGTTCACACTCATTTCATTTCAAATGGGTTCACACCTGTTTCAACTCAAACGAGTCCACACCCGTTTCAACTCAAATGGTTCACACTCGTTTCAATTCAAATGGGTTCACACTCGTTTCAACTTAAATGAGTTCAATTGAGTGATACCTTGTTTTAATAAAACCCTAATCACATGATGGTAATGTGATGACTTGTATTAGTCAATGAGGACTTAACCCAACATAATCTAGAGTGGTGTAATCACCATCTACTAGTTAGAGGAGAGAGAAAGTACCAATTATGGTGGAAACTCAAGTAAAATACCTTCAATATACATGAATGTGCATGAATAGGGAATGATTCACTATGTGAAATCATGGAAACCCTAATTATGATAATTGATGAATCTTAATCTTATCTTAGGTCTTTAATGATGATGTTTCTCATACATGGTGATGTTATGAGATCAATTCACCATGATGTGAAAAGTAAACCCTAATTCTAGGGTAATGACATGATATGTGAATAGTAAACCCTAATTCTAGAGTGATGATATGAAATGTGATAAGTAAACCCTAATTGATGAGAATCAGGGAACTTAGCTCTTATGGCAAGAGTGAAGGTATAATTCTTGAATTGAATTGCTTTTATCAGTTAAATTAACCGTGCAGGATCCTAGATGAGAATGATCATATCCAGGTATGGATGATGATGCTACATTCATTGAAAGCATGTTGTTAGCTTTATGAATAGTAAAATATCTTGATGCCTTGTCAGTGGCATCTTATGAGATTAATGGGCTGTGAGAGCCATAAATACCATCAAGGTCATGCTTTAGAGGTGACTTGTGATGAGAATATTGAGAAATGATAATTGATGTGAGTTAGGCTTGTTACATTTAGTATTCTCCCTTCATAGCTGCTATGCTAATGTTATTGTTTGAAAACAATGTATGATGTTAAAAGAATACTGAATGTACCTAACTAATCAAGTGTAATCATACCATGTAGAGCCCTGATCATAGATCCATCATTGTCAGAGATCAAATGATGGTGAAACATGTTTTCCTAAGGGAACTCTTAGATCACATACTTTTGAGTATGTGGGGTATATGGATGTGTAGAACCTTACATCCTAGTGTAGGCATTGATGTAGATGTGTAATTCGTCAATCCTTCACTACAAATCCATACCGCATCAGTGGAAGGTAAACACGAAATCTCCTGATGACGAAGAAAGCACAAATACCATATCAGTGGAAGGTAAACACAAAATCTCCTGATGACGAAGAGAGTACAGAATGCCACTGTAACTCTAAAATAGCGAAGGACCAGATTACCCTGGTAAGCTATAGTAGCAGAGACACAAGATGTCCTACAAGTAATCCTCTTACTGACTGAGGAAGGTGAAGGTCATGAGAATCCGGCTCTTTCAATGACCTAGTATGATACTGAGGCACGTAACAGTGATCGGTTGGAGTATGAGTGGTATACCTCATCTCCGCAGGGCATAATAATAATGTTTGAAAAACATAATCAGCTGCGTAGTATATCTGCTTAGATTAAACTACGAGATACTGGATTGATGTTACACTGCATAAGTAGATATGTTATTCATATTGCTTACTTTTGTTACTCTGCTGAGTTAGCTACCTGCTGTTGATTACTTAGAAGGCTCCTAATGCTTCTATTGTTCTTTGATTGCTATTATAAAGCTTCTGGCGGAGAGTTATAACTCTCGCTGGGACAATTATTTAAAATTGTCTCACCCCGTAGACTTCAACTTTTTAGGTGGTCGTCGAAGATGGAGGAACCGGTCTACAGGTGACCAGTCCCAACAGTAGCAGCACCAGGAGCAGCAGTAAATCTCAGGTGGAGATTCAGCCTGCTATATGGTGTAGTTAGAGTCAGTCCTATGTGTCCTCTGTACTCTCAGGTCTTGGAGTTGTTGGTCTGAGATTTTGTTACGATTCTTGAGATTTTGAATCATGATCTGTATAATTACTCAAGAAGTAATTTGACAGAGATGTAAACAGTTTATCTCCTTTTATGAAGGAAGTTTTATGGTTTCAATGTTTTATCTCAAAAAGTTTTAATTTCCGCTGATTTTTGGTATTCCGCTGCTATTCGAATCGCTTCCGCTAAGTTTAAATTCGAAGTTATGTGTTTATCTTGGGTTTTGGAGATCAGAGCCCACAAATTAGTGGTATCAGAGCTCCAGGTTCGCTGAGTCTACAGAGGCATAGGACTTAGGATGTCGAGTCTATCCTTAGTATTCCTTCCTTATCTAATAGAATCTTCTACTCCTCAGGAGAAGAAGATACATAAGGATGGTAGAGCCACATGATGAGTATGTGGCAGAGAGTAGTACTAGTGCACCTCAAGGCGGTGCAAGGGTTCCAAAAATAGAACAGCATGCAGCTGAGCCACCCAGAGAGCCACCCCAGTTTGACCCAGCTGATATGGGTAACCCAGCAGTTCAGACGATGTTTGGGCAGTTTATGACTGCCATGACACACATAACCGACAGGATGCCCATGCCTGCACCTAGGGCACCTGTCCAGCCTGAAGGACAAGGTATCGGGAAGACGTTCTAGCGACTATGTCGTGTCGGAGCTACCGAGTACTTTGGGACTGCCGACCCCGCAGATGTTGATCTGTGGTTGACAGAGTTGGAGAAGGCTTTCAGGATTCTTAATATCCCTGAAGCTGAGAAGATCAGACACGCTGTCTATCTTCTCAAAGGAAGCACTGGTCACTGGTGGAACATAGAAGAGCAGAAGAGACCTGGAATAGAGATCTCGTGGGAAGAGTTTCGCCGGGATTTTTTTCATAGATATTTCCCGAAGACCTTCCTAGATGAGAAGATCTCTCAGTTTGAGAGATTGAGGCAGGGCATGATGAACATTAGCGAGTATGAAGCTAAGTTCATGGAGTTGTTGTGGTTCTGCCCGCACATGGCTGCCACAGAAGAGGAAAGAATCAGGAGATTCGAGAGGGGTTTGAATGCTGATATGACTACCCCTGTGTCTGCCTTAGAAAACCGAGAGAGATTCTCTACCTTCATTGAGTCAGTCTGAAGGATAGAGAGATCTGTGGTTGAGAAGAAGCAAACCCAGAAAAGATATCCACAGTTCCAGGGTTCTTCATCTAGGGATTCCAAGAAACCTAGATTCTTTGCACCTAACCCTCCACCACTTAGATCGAGTTTTCAAACTCAATGGTCACCAAGTAGAGGTAGAGGATGGAGTCAACCGCCTCAAGGGACTCACAGTTCTGCATCAATGTCAGTTATTGGACCACCAAGACCACAACAACTAGAGAGAAGTTGCTACAACTGTGGTAAGGTGGGACATTTGATGAAGGACTGCCGATCTAAGCCTGTCAGTGTGACACAGCCTCCGAGACAAGGTCAACAGGGATCACAGAGAAGGCAATCTCAAGAAGCAGCTCGAGGACGCGGGCAAGCGTCTCAAGCTGGATCATCAGCACCACCTCAACACCAGGCTACAGCGAGGTTCTATGCTATGAACCCACCAGAGGCAGTGGTCAATCCACAAGTAGTAGCAGGTCAGATGGAACTTTTATATTCTGATATGTCTAAATCTTGTGTAGTATCTGTTCTGATGGACCCGGGTGCTACGCACTCTTTCATCACTCGAAGAGTGATTCGCAACTGCAATATGACTGTCAGTCATAGGGCAGATAGTTTGTTGTTGGAGACTTTGTTGAGAGGGTCTGCCATTTTGCAGGAGGTATGTTCTCCCTGCATCCTCTTCTTTTCTGATCATCGCATTCAAGTGGATCTTATACCACTTGATATGTAAGGATTTGATATAATCCTAGGAATGGATACCTTAGAGAGGTATAGAGTTGTCTTGGATTGTGAGTCCAAGTTGGTTGTGTTTGCTGATGAAAGCAACACATGGATCTTTCAAGGAGAAAGAAAGATTCGACCCACCTGTCTTGTATCAGCTATGGTTGCTGATAAGTTGATGAGGCAAGGATGTTATGCATTCTTGGCCCATGTGGTAGATGTTACGAAGGAGAGTCCCAATCCTGCTGAAGTTCCTATAGTCAGGGAATTTGAGAATGTGTTTCCTGGAGAACTTCCTGGTATACCACCACCTTGGGAGATTGATTTTGAGATCAATTTGGTCCCAGATACGAAACCCATAGCCCAGACTCCGTATAGGATGGTGCCTTCCGAGATGGAAGAACTCAAGAAACAACTTCAAGAGTTACTTGAGAAAGGTTTTATCCGACCGAGTACCTCACCTTGGGGTGCTCCGGTTTTGTTTGTTAAAAAGAAAGATGGGTCAATGCGGTTGTGCATTGACTACAGACAACTCAATAAAGTAACAATAAAGAACAAGTACCCTTTGCCGAGGATTGATGATCTTTTTGACCAGTTGCGTGGTGCAACAGTCTTCTCAAAGATAGATTTGAGATCTGGATATCATCAACTCCGCATTAAGGACAGTGACATATCCAAGTCTGCCTTTAGGACAAGATATGGTCATTATGAGTTCACGGTTATGTCATTTGGACTAACTAATGCACTAGCTGCATTCATGGAACTCATGAATAGAGTCTTTCGACCCTTCCTTGATCAGTGTGTTGTCGTCTTCATAGATGACATTCTGATTTATAGTAAGGATGCTCAACAACATGAACAACATCTTCGCCAAACTTTGACCTTGCTAAGAGAACATAATCTATACGCTAAGTTTAGCAAGTGCGAGTTCTGGTTACCTGAAGTGTCTTTTCTTGGACATGTGGTATCTGCCTCGGGTATTCGTGTTGACCCTAAAAAGGTAGAATCTGTTCTACAATGGGAACAACCGAAGACACCGACAAAGATTAGAAGTTTCTTGGGGTTAGCTGGCTACTATCGAAGGTTTATTAAGAATTTCAGTTCTATAGCCTTACCTTTGACCAAGTTAACCCGGAAAGATGTTCCTTTTTCTTGGAGTGATAAGTGTCGACAATATTTCCAACTGTTGAAGGAGAGGTTGACAAGTGCACCTGTGCTTGTGCTACCTGAGCAAGGAAAAGGATATGTAGTCTTCTGTGATACCTCCAAGAATGGACTTGGATGTGTGTTGATGCAGGATAAACAAGTGATTTCTTTTGCTTCCCGATAGCTTAAGAAGCACGAAGAGAATTATCCGACACACGATCTGGAGTTAGCTGCTATGGTTCATGCCTTGAAAATCTGGAGGCATTATCTCTACAGAGAAACATTCCAGATATTCACAGACCACAAGAATCTTCAGTACATCTTCTCTCAGCATGAGCTTAACATGAGGCAACTTCGTTGGATGGAGTTAATCAAGGACTACGACTGTACGATTGATTACCATCCGTGCAAGGCCAATGTGGTTGCAGATGCCTTGAGCAGGAAATCAGCAACATCAACCATGGATAGAGCACAACTAAGTTGTTTAGTATGCTCTAGGAGAGATATGCTTATCTCTTTAAGGCAAAACAATGTACAGTTGAAGGTGTCATTGTTAGCCAGTTTGTTAGCTGAGATGCATATTAAACCTACTCTAAGAGAGCAGATAAAGGAGGCACAGTTAGAGGATGTTGCAGTTCAACAGATCAAGTCTGAGTATGGTGATGAAAAATGAGATGGTTTCCATGACTCAGATGACCATGTGGCATGCTATCATGGGAGGATGATAGTGCCAGATGTGGATAACCTGAGGAAGCTAGTCCTGGAAGAAGCTCATTCTTCAATGTATGCTATGCATCCAGGGAGCACCAAGATGTATCGAAATTTGAAAGATATGTATTGGTGGCCCGAGATGAAGAAGGATGTTGCAGAGTTTGTGATGAGGTGTCCAGTGTGTCAACAGGTTAAGGCTGAGCACCAGAAGCCTGCAGGAACAATGCAACCTTTACCCATACCACAGTGGAAGTGGGACCATGCGACCATGGACTTTGTTGTTGGCCTACCCAGGACAAGCAAAGGACATGATTCCATTTGGGTAATTGTTGATAGGTTGATAAAGACAGTGCATTTCTTGCCTGTCAAAACAACTTATTCTGCTGAGGGGTTATCCCAGTTGTATGTGCAAGAGATAGTGTGGTTGCACGAAGTTCATGTCTCTATAGTTTCTGACAGAGGTCCCCAGTTCACAAGTCGTTTTTGGGAGCAGTTACACAGAGCCTTAGGCACCAAGTTAAGGTTTAGTACAACCTTTCACCCACAGACTGATGGACAGTCTAAAAGGACTATACAGACCTTGGAAGACCTGTTGAGAGCATGTGTTCTCCAGTTTACCGGGAGTTGGGATCTACACCTGAGCTTGATAGAGTTTGCCTATAACAATAGCTATCAACATAGTATTGATATGGCACCATATGAAGCCTTGTATGGTAGACGTTGTAGATCACCTTTGTGTTGGTATGAGACTGGTGAGCACCAGTTGTTAGGTCCTGATCTTGTGCAGCAAACTACAGAGAAGATTAAAGTTATACAGCAACAGCTTAAGACTGCACAAGATAGGCAGAAGTCGTATGCTGATAAACGTCATAGACCCCTAGAGTTCCAGGTTGGAGACAGAGTGTATCTCAAGGTCTCACCGTGGAAAGGAGTCCTTCGTTTTGAAAGAAAAGGGAAGTTAGCTCCTAGATTTATGGGACCTTATCCAATCGTTGAGCGAATTGGAAAGGTAGCCTATATACTAGAGTTACCTCAGGAGTTGCAGAAGTTACATCCTGTGTTTCACATTTCCATGCTGAGGAAATGTCACCCCGACACCGAGTCAGTTCTACAACCTATGGAAGTAGAATTGAATGAAGATATAACATATGAGGAGGGACCAGTGTCCATTCTTGATAACAGAATTAAAAAGTTAAAGAAGAAAGATATAAGTCTTGTGAAAGTCCTCTGGAACCACTGTGGTGTCGAAGAAGCCACTTGGGAACTAGAGGATGAGATGAGAAGGAAATACCCTACTCTTTTCTCTTAATGCGTTTTATCGATTTCGGGGACGAAATCCTTGTAAGGGGTGGATAATTTGTAACATCCCTGACCTGGGTTATAATCTAACCCTGGAAGTTTTGCCTAAATTATGTAATTAAACACCTGTGAGTATTCTCTATCATGTAACTAAGTTCCTAAAGGAACATATACTTTCAATTTTGCTCTTTTATAAACAAAGTTGTAGCATTGTTTTATAATGCAGGGACCCATGTGCAAGTTACCCAGTTTAAGGGTTTAACTTGCAATTTCACAGGTTAAGATGTTCTTTTGATGTTGAGACATCATATGAGTGAATATGATGAGGCATGATGGATTTTCCAAGCTTGGGCATTCAAATGCAGCTTGTGGAGTGATCCTAATGCTTAAAAACCCTAATTTGGAGTAAAGTGTAATTTACCCAAATTGTGGGTGAAATTTGTAAAGTACACCTTCTAGAGAATCTTATATGACTCTTGGCATCATTTAGAGTAGAAATGATGAAAGAGATACATCAATTAATAATCAGATAAGAAAAGTGATCTTTGTGCATGAAATTCACCATATATGGGTATGGAGATCTTTCATGTATGAACCCTAGTTGAAAGTTGACCTTCTTCACCTTTGGACCTTGGGTTTAAGATGAGTTTTTCTTAAGTATGAAAGGGATAAACGTGGCTTATAATAAGGAGAAGGGACGTGCCTATAAGAAAGGAGGGACCTAATTAAGAAAAGGAGAAACTAGTTGTCCTTATGTGGGAAATAACCCCAAGATATATATACACCCTTCCTTTGTTTGTAAAGGAACGTTTCCTTCACTTCCTTTCTTATTTCCTTGCTTAGACCAAATTAGGACAGAGCTCTGGAGAATAGGAGGGCGACCAACCTATTCTAGGTAAGAGAACACCACCTTCTAGCTTGAATTCATGGAGAAAATTCTTGTATAAGGTTGGTTTCATGACTAATTCACTTAGCTTTCTCGTTCTAGCCATCTTTTCCCAACCTTTCCTTGTAGAAACACCCTTGGCCGACCTGTGGAGCTCAAGACACCATTAGAGGCTTGAATCTTGGAAGCTTGGAGCTCAAGGAACGACCTTAAGGCGGGTTCTATAACTCTAAACTCTTTGCTTTATATGAATATTTGTTCTTGCAATTTTTTAGCAATTAGTTCTTCTTCTACCTCTCTTCTTCCTTGCACTTATGCAAGAAAAATGGTGGAATAACCGACCTTGACAGAGGTTGAAGAAGGTGGGCATGATTACCAAAGTTACTTTATCAAACGGTCTTGTTTCCCCCCCCCTCTGACCAAACCGTTTGAATGGCAAACGGGTTCACATGGTCGGTTGGAGCAAAAGGGTTCAACCCGTTTGAGGGCGTTGACCAAGCATTGACCGTTTGGGATTCCTGTTCATAATTATGTAGGCTAATGACCCACCAAATTTGAGGGGTTAACTCCAAAGGAATCGTAGGTTGAAGGCCAATCAATTAGGCAATCGAATTGAATTAAGTGCTGTTTTTTTCCAAACTGATTAACTTGAACTTTTTGGGCAAACGGGTTCAACCCATTTGGGTGAGTTGACCAAGCGTTGACCATTTGAGATTCCTGTTCATAATATGTTGAATTTCATTCCTGCAAAGAATCAAAGTTAAATTCTTAACCAATTGAGAGTTGAAGGCATTTCAACATCCTAACCCTAATCGGGCTGAAATTGCTGTTTTCATATATAGATTTTGTTGAGTTTTGGGTTGAAGGACCCAAACAGTCTCAAGACCGTTTGGGGGTTCCTCCAAACAGTCTCAAGACCGTTTGGTCACAACCCAAGACCGTTTGAAGGTCTAAAGTTGAGATAATTTGACGGGTTGAGGGTCCAATTGTAATAAGTTGATGAATTGATAAAAATGCTGATTTTAGACCTAATTCAAGTTCAACCCTAATCCAACCGACTTGGTTTTTGGTCAAACTTTGGGAAAACAGTCTCAAGATCGTTTGGAGGTCATCCAAATGATCTCAAGACCGTTTGGGCCCAATTGGAGTTCAATTGATAGGTTCAACCTTGATTTGATTCACATTGTTGAAAATTGATGATTAGCCGATTGGAAACCTTAATTGAGTTAGACTTAACTCTAATTGGCTTTCAATTGAAGGTCAAATTGGTGTCCAATTGATTGAGGCTCATCCTAATTGACTCAATTTGTAAGTGATTAACATGGCTTGGGCCAATTGAAGGCTTCAACATAGGATATCCTATTCTATCATAACCTTTATATCACCTTTCATGTTCACACCCGTTTCAATCCAAATGGGTTCACACCCGTTTCAATTCAAATGGGTTCACACTCGTTTCATTTCAAATGGGTTCACACCCGTTTCAACTCAAACGATTCCACACCCGTTTCAACTCAAACGAGTCAACACCCGTTTCAATCCAAATGGGTTCACACCCGTTTCAATCCAAATGGGTTCACACCCGTTTCAATTCAAATGGGTTCACACTCGTTTCATTTCAAATGGGTTCACACCCGTTTCAACTCAAACAAGTCCACACCCGTTTCAACTCAAATGGTTCACACTCGTTTCAATTCAAATGGGTTCACACTCGTTTCAACTTAAATGAGTTCAATTGAGTGATACCTTGTTTTAATCAAACCCTAATCACATGATGGTAATGTGATGACTTGTATTAGTCAATGAGGACTTAACCCAACATAATCTAGAGTGGTGTAATCACCATCTACTAGTTAGAGGAGAGAGAAAGTACCAATTATGGTGGAAACTCAAGTAAAATGCCTTCAATATACATGAATGTGCATGAATAGGGAATGATTCACTATGTGAAATCATGGAAACCCTAATTATGATAATTAATGAATCTTAATCTTATCTTAGGTCTTTAATGATGATGTTTCTCATACATGGTGATGTTATGAGATCAATTCACCATGATGTGAAAAGTAAACCCTAATTCTAGGGTAATGACATGATATGTGAATAGTAAACCCTAATTCTAGAGTGATGATATGAAATGTGATAAGTAAACCCTAATTGATGAGAATCAGGGAACTTAGCTCTTATGGCAAGAGTGAAGGTATAATTCTTGAATTGAATTGCTTTTATCAGTTAAATTAACCGTGCAGGATCCTATATGAGAATGATCATATCCATGTATGGATGATGATGCTACATTCATTGAAAGCATGTTGTTAGCTTTATGAATAGTAAAATATCTTGATGCCTTGTCAGTGGCATCTTATGAGATTAATGGGCTGTGAGAGCCATAAATACCATCAAGGTCATGCTTTAGAGGTGACTTGTGATGAGAATATTGAGAAATGATAATTGATGTGAGTTAGGCTTGTTACATTTAGTATTCTCCTTTCATAGCTGCTATGCTAATGTTATTGTTTGAAAACAATGTATGATGTTAAAAGAATACTGAATGTACCTAACTAATCAAGTGTAATCATACCATGTAGAGCCCTGATCATAGATCCATCATTGTCAGAGATCAAATGATGGTGAAACAGGTTTTCCTAAGGGAACTCCTGGATCACATACTTTTGAGTATGTGGGGTATATGGATGTGTAGAACCTTACATCCTAGTGTAGGCATTGATGTAGATGTGTAATTCGTCAATCCTTCACTACAAATCCATATCGCATCAGTGGAAGGTAAACACGAAATCTCCTGATGACGAAGAAAGCACAGATACCGTATCAGTGGAAGGTAAACACAAAATCTCCTGATGACGAAGAGAGTACAGAACGCCACTGTAACTCTAAAATAGCGAAGGACCAGATTACCCTGGTAAGCTATAGTAGCAGAGACACAAGATGTCCTGCAAGTAATCCTCTTACTGACTGAGGAAGGTGAAGGTCATGAGAATCCGGCTCTTTCAATGACCTAGTATGATACCGAGGCACGTAACAATGATCGGTTGGAGTATGAGTGGTATACCTCATCTCCGCAGGGCATAATAATAATGTTTGAAAAACATAATCAGCTGCGTAGTATATCTTCTTAGATTAAACTACGAGATACTGGATTGATATTACACTGCATAAGTAGATATGTTATTCATATTGCTTACTTTTGTTACTATGCTGAGTTAGTCCTATGTGTCCTCTGTACTCTCAGGTCTTGGAGTTGTTGGTCTGAGATTTTGTTACGATTCTTAAGATTTTGAATCATGATCTGTATAATTACTCAAGAAGTAATTTGACAGAGATGTAAACAGTTTATCTCCTTTTATGAAGGAAGTTTTATGGTTTCAATGTTTTATCTCAAAAAGTTTTAATTTCCGCTGATTTTTGGTATTCCGCTGCTATTAGAATCACTTCCGCTAAGTTTAAATTTGAAGTTATGTGTTTATCTTGGGTTTTGGAGATCAGAGCCCACAAATTAGTGGTATCAGAGCTCCAGGTTCGCTGAGTCTACAGAGGCATGGGACTTAGGATGTCGAGTCTATCCTTAGTATTCCTTCCTTATCTAATAGAATCTTCTGCTCCTCAGGAGAAGAAGATACATAAGGATGGTAGAGCCACATGATGAGTATGTGGCAGAGAGTAGTGCTAGTGCACCTCAAGGCGGTGCAAGGGTTCCAGAAATAGAATAGCCTGCACCTGAGCCACCCAGAGAGCCACCCCAGTTTGACCCAGCTGATATGGGTAACCCAGCAGTTCAGACGATGTTTGGGCAGTTTATGACTGCCATGACACACATAACTGACAGGATGCCCATGCCTGCACCTAGGGCACCTGTCCAGCCTGAAGGACAACGTATCAGGAAGACGTTTGAGCGACTATGTCGTGTCGGAGCTATTGAGTACTTTGGGACTGCCGACCCCGCAGATGCTGATCTGTGGTTGATAGAGTTGGAGAAGGCTTTCAGGATTCTTAATATCCCTGAAGCTGAGAAGATCAGACACGCTGTCTATCTTCTCAAAGGAAGCGCTGGTCACTGGTGGAACATGGAAGAGTAGAAGAGACCTGGAATAGAGATCTCGTGGGAAGCGTTTTGCCGGGAATTTGTTCATAGATATTTCCCGAAGACCTTCCTAGATGAGAAGATCTCTCAGTTTGAGAGATTGAGGTAGGGCATGATGAACATTAGCGAGTATGAAGCTAAGTTCATGGAGTTGCTGTGGTTCTGCCCGCACATGGCTTCCACAGAAGAGGAAAGAATCAGGAGATTCGAGAGGGGTTTGAATGCTGATATGACTACCCTTGTGTCTGCCTTAGAAAACCGAGAGAGATTCTCTACCTTTGTTGAGTCAGTCTGAAGGATAGAGAGATCTGTGGTTGAGAAGAAGCAAACCCAGAAAAGATATCCACAGTTCCAGGGTTCTTCATCTAGGGATTCCAAGAAACCTAGATTCTCTGCACCTAACCCTCCACCACCCAGATCGAGTTCTCAAACTCAATGGTCACCAAGTAGAGGTAGAGGATGGAGTCAACCGCCTCAAGGGACTTACAGTTCTGCATCAATGTCAGTTACTGGACCACCAAGGCCACAACAACTAGAGAGAAGTTGCTACAACTGTGGTAAGGTGGGACATTTGATGAAGGACTGCCGATCTAGGCCTTTCAGTGTGACACAGACTCCGAGACAAGGTCAACAGGGATCACATAGAAGGAAATCTCAAGAAGCAGCTCGAGGACGCGGGCAAGCATCTCAAGCTGGATCATCAGCACCACCTCAACACCAGGCTACAACGAGGTTCTATGCTATGAACCCACAAGAGGTAGTGGTCAATCCACAAGTAGTGGCAGGTCAGATGGAACTTTTATATTCTGATATGTCTAAATCTTGTGTAGTATCTGTTCTGATTGACCCGGGTGCTACGCACTCTTTCATCACTCGAAGAGTGATTCGCAACTGGAATATGACTGTCAGTCATAGGGTAGATAGTTTGTTGTTGTAGACTCCGTTGAGAGGGTCTGCCCTTTTGCAGGAGGTATGTTCTCCCTGCATCCTCTTCTTTTCTGATCATCACATTCAAGTGGATCTTATACCACTTGATATGCAAGGATTTGATATAATCCTAGGAATGGATACCTTTGAGAGGTATAGAGTTGTCTTGGATTGTGAGTCCAAGTTGGCTATGTTTGCTGATGAAAGCAACACATGGATCTTTCAAGGAGAAAGAAAGATTCGACCCACCTATCTTGTATCAGCTATGGTTGCTGATAAGCTGATGAGGCAATGATGTTATGCATTCTTGGCCCATGTGGTAGATGTTACCATGGAGAGTCCCAATCCTGCTGAAGTTCCTATTGTCAGGGAATTTGATAATGTGTTTCCTGAAGAACTTCCTGGTATACCACCACCTCGGGAGATTGATTTTGAGATCAATTTGGTCCCAGATACGAAACCCATAGCCCAGACTCCGTATAGGATGGCGCCTGCCGAGATGGCAGAACTCAAGAAACAACTTCAAGAGTTACTTGAGAAAGGTTTCATCCGACTGAGTACCTCACCTTGGGGTGCTCCGGTTTTGTTTGTTAAAAAGAAATATGGGTCAATGCGGTTGTGCATTGACTACAGACAACTCAATAAAGTAACAATAAAGAACAAGTACCCTTTGCCGAGGATTGATGATCTTTTTGACCAGTTGCGTGGTGCAACAGTCTTCTCAAAGATAGATTTGAGATCTGGATATCATCAACTCCGCATTAAGGACAGTGACATATCCAAGTCTACCTTTAGGACAAGATATGGTCACTATGAGTTCACGGTTATGTCATTTGGACTAACTAATGCACCAGCTGCATTCATGGAACTCATGAATAGAGTCTTTTGACCCTTCCTTGATCAGTGTGTTGTCATCTTCATAGATGACATTCTGATTTATAGTAAGGATGCTCGGCAGCATGAACAACATCTTTGCCAAACTTTGACCTTTCTAAGAGAACATAAGCTATACGCTAAGTTTAGCAAGTGCGAGTTCTGGTTACTTGAAGTGTCTTTTCTTGGACATGTGGTATCTGCCTCGGGTATTCGTGTTGACCCTAAAAAGGTAGAATCTGTTCTACAATGGGAACAACCGAAGACACCGACAGAGATTAGAAGTTTCTTGGGGTTAGCTGGCTACTATCGAAGGTTTATTAAGAATTTCAGTTCTATATCCTTACCTTTGACCAAGTTAACCCGGAAAGATGTTCCTTTTCTTGGAGTGATAAGTGTCGACAATCTTTCCAACTGTTGAAGGAGAGGTTGACAAGTGCACCTGTGCTTGTGCTACCTGAGCAAGGAAAAGGATATGTAGTCTTCTGTGATACCCCCAAGAATGGACTTGGATGTGTGTTGATGCAGGATAAACAAGTGATTTCTTTTGCTTCCCGACAGCTTAAGAAGCACGAGGAGAATTATCCGACACACAATATGGAGTTAGCTGCTGTGGTTCATGCCTTGAAAATCTGGAGGCATTATCTCTATGGAGAAACATTCTAGATATTCACAGACCACAAGAATCTTCAGTACATCTTCTCTCAGCATGAGCTTAACATGAGGCAACGTCGCTGGATGGAGTTAATCAAGGACTACGACTGTACGATTGATTACCATCCGGGCAAGGCCAATGTGGTTGCAGATGCCTTGAGCAAGAAATCAACAACATCAACCATGGATAGAGCACAACTAAGTTCTTTAGTATGCTCTAGGAGAGATATGCTTATCTCTTTAAGGCAAAACAATGTACAGTTGAAGGTGTCATTGTTAGCCACTTTGTTAGCTGAGATGCATATTAAACCTACTCTAGAGAGCAGATAAAGGAGGCACAGTTAGAGGATGATGTAGTTCAACAGATCAGGTCTGAGTATGGTGATGAAAAACAAGATGGTTTCCATGACTCAGATGACCATGTGGCATGCTATCATGGGAGGATGATAGTGCCAGATGTGGATAACCTGAGGAAGCTAGTCCTGGAAGAAGCTCATTCTTCAATGTATGCTATGCATCCAGGGAGCACCAAGATGTATCGAAATTTGAAAGATATGTATTGGTGGCCCGGGATGAAGAAGGATGTTGCAGAGTTTGTGATGAGGTGTCCAGTGTGTCAACAGGTTAAGGCTGAGCACCAGAAGCCTGCAGGAACAATGCAACCTTTACCCATACCACAGTGGAAGTGGGACCATGCGACCATGGACTTTGTTGTTGGCCTTCCCAGGACAAGCAAAGGACATGATTCCATTTGGGTAATTGTTGATAGGTTGACAAAGACAGTGCATTTCTTGCCTGTCAAAACAACTTATTCTGTTGAGAGGTTATCCCAGTTGTATGTGCAAGAGATAGTGCGGTTGCACGGAGTTCATGTCTCTATAGTTTTTGACAGAGGTCCCCAGTTCACAAGTCATTTTTGGGAGCAGTTACACAGAGCCTTAGGAACCAAGTTAAGGTTTAGTATAGCCTTTCACCCACAGACTGATGGACAGTCTGAAAGGACTATACAGACCTTGGAAGACCTGTTGAGAGCATGTGTTCTCCAGTTTACCGGGAGTTGGGATCTACACCTGAGCTTGATAGAGTTTGCCTATAACAATAGCTATCAACATAGTATTGATATGGCACCATATGAAGCCTTGTATGGTAGACGTTGTAGATCACCTTTGTGTTGGTATGAGACTGGTGAGCACCAGTTGTTAGGTCCTGATCTTGTGCAGCAAACTACAGAGAAGATTAAAGTTATACAGCAACAACTTAAGACTGCACAGGATAGGCAGAAGTCGTATGCTGATAAACGTCATAGACCCCTAGAGTTCCAGGTTGGAGACAGAGTGTATCTCAAGGTCTCACCGTGGAAAGGAGTCCTTCGTTTTGGAAGAAAAGGGAAGTTAGCTCCTAGATTTATGGGACCTTATCCAATCGTTGAGCGAATTGGAAAGGTAGCCTATAGACTAGAGTTACCTCAGGAGTTGCAGAAGTTACATCCTGTGTTTCACATTTCCATGCTGAGGAAATGTCACCCCGACACCGAGTCAGTTCTACAACCTATGGAAGTAGAATTGAATGAAGATATAACATATGAGGAGGGACCAGTGTCCATTCTTGATAACAGAATTAAAAAGTTAAAGAAGAAAGATATAAGTCTTGTGAAAGTCCTCTGGAACCACCGTGGTGTCGAAGAAGCCACTTGGGAACTAGAGGATGAGATGAGAAGGAAATACCCTACTCTTTTCTCTTAATGCGTTTTATCGATTTCGGGGACGAAATCCTTGTAAGGGGTGGATAATTTGTAACATCCCTGACCTGGGTTATAATCTAACCCTGGAAGTTTTGCCTAAATTATGTAATTAAACACCTGTGAGTATTCTCTATCATGTAACTAAGTTCCTAAAGGAACATATACTTTCAATTTTGCTCTTTTATAAACAAAGTTGTAGCATTGTTTTGTAATGCAGGGACCCATGTGCAAGTTACCCAGTTTAAGGGTTTAACTTGAAATTTCACAGGTTAAGATGTTCTTTTGATGTTGAGACATCATATGAGTGAATATGATGAGGCATGATGGATTTTCCAAGCTTGGGCATTCAAATGCAGCTTGTGGAGTGATCCTAATGCTTAAAAACCCTAATTTGGAGTAAAGTATAATTTACCCAAATTGTGGGTGAAATTTGTAAATTACACCTTCTATACCATCTTATATGACTCTTGGCATCATTTAGAGTAGAAATTATGAAAGAGATACATCAATTAATAATCTAGATAAGAAAAGTGATCTTTGTGCATGAAATTCACCATATATGGGTATGGAGATCTTTCATGTATGAACCCTAGTTGAAAGTTGACCTTCTTCACCTTTGGACCTTGGTTTTAAGATGAGTTTTGATTAAGTATGAAAGCGAGAAATGTGGCTTATAATAAGAAGAAGGGACGTGCCTATAAGAAAGGAGGGACCTAATTAAGAAAAGGAGAAACTAGTTGTCCTTATGTTGGAAATAACCCCAAGATATATATACACCCTTCCTTTGTTTGTAAAGGAATGTTTCCTTCACTTCCTTTCTTATTTACTTGCTTAGACCAAATTAGGACAGAGCTCTGGAGAATAGGAGGGTGACCAACCTGTTCTAGGTAAGAGAACACCACCTTCTAGCTTGAATTCATGGAGAAAATTCTTGTATAAGGTTGGTTTCATGACTAATTCACTTAGCTTTCTCGTTCTAGCCATCTTTTCCCAACCTTTCCTTGGATAAACACCCTTGGCCGACCTTTGGAGATCAAGACACCATTAGAGGCTTGAAGCTTGGAAGCTTGGAGCTCAAGGAACGACCTGAAGGCGGGTTCTATAACTCTAAACTCTTTGCTTTATATGCATATTTGTTCTTGCAATTTTTTTAGCAATTAGTTCTTCTTCTACCTCTCTTCTTCCTTGCACTTATGCAAGAAAAATGGTGTAATAACCGACCTTGACAGAGGTTGAAGAAGGTGGGCATGATTACCAAAGTTACTTTATCAAACGGTCCTGTTTCCCCCCCCCAACCAAACCGTTTGAAGGGCAAACGGGTTCACATGGTCGGTTGGAGCAAACGGGTTCAACCCATTTGAGGGCGTTGAACAAGCATTTACCGTTTGGTATTCCTGTTCATAATTATGTAGGCTAATGACCCACCAAATTTGAGGGGTTAAATCCAAAGGAATCGTAGGTTGAAGGCCAATCAATTAGGCAATCGAATTGAATTAAGTGCTGTTTTTTTCCAAACTGATTAACTTGAACTTTTTGGGCAAACGGGTTCAACCCATTTGGGTGAGTTGAAAAAGCGTTGACCATTTGAGATTCCTGTTCATAATATGTTGAATTTCATTCCTGAAAAGAATCAAAGTTAAATTCTTAACCAATTGAGAGTTGAAGGCATTTCAACATCCTAACCCTAATCGGGCTGAAATTGCTGTATTCATATATAGATTTTGTTGAGTTTTGGGTTGAAGGACCCAAACGGTTTCAAGACCGTTTGGGGGTTCCTCCAAATAGTCTCAAGACCGTTTGGTCACAACCCAAGACCGTTTGAAGGTCTAAAGTTGAGATAATTTGACAGGTTGAGGGTCCAATTGTAATAAGTTGATGAATTGATAAAAATGCTGATTTTAGACCTAATTCAAGTTCAACCCTAATCCAACCGACTTGGTTTTTGGTCAAACTTTGGGCAAACAGTCTCAATATCGTTTGGAGGTCATTCAAACGATCTCAAGACCGTTTGGGCCAAGTTTGGGCCCAATTGGAGTTCAATTGATAGGTTCAACCTTGATTTGATTCACATTGTTGAAAATTGATGATTAGCCGATTGGAAACCTTAATTGAGTTAGACTTAACTCTAATTGGCTTTCAATTGAAGGTCAAATTGGTGTCCAATTGATTGAGGCTCATCCTAATTGACTCAATTTGTAAGTGATTAACATGGCTTGGGCCAATTGAAGGCTTCAACATAGGATATCCTATTCTATCATAACCTTTATATCACCTTTCATGTTCACACCCGTTTCAATCCAAATGGGTTCACACCCATTTCAATTCAAATGGGTTCACACTCGTTTCATTTCAAATGGGTTCACACCCGTTTCAACTCAAACGAGTCCACACCCGTTTCAACTCAAATGAGTCAACACCCGTTTCAATCCAAATGGGTTCACACCCGTTTCAATCCAAATGGGTTCACACCCGTTTCAATTCAAATGGGTTCACACTCATTTCATTTCAAATGGGTTCACACCCATTTCAAATCAAATGAGTCCACACCCATTTCAACTCAAATGGTTCACACTCGTTTCAATTCAAATGGGTTCACACTCGTTTCAACTTAAATGAGTTCAATTGAGTGATACCTTGTTTTAATCAAACCCTAATCACATGATGGTAATGTGATGACTTGTATTAGTCAATGAGGACTTAACCCAACATAATCTAGAGTGGTGTAATCACCATCTACTAGTTAGAGGAGAGAGAAAGTACCAATTATGGTGGAAACTCAAGTAAAATACCTTCAATATACATGAATGTGCATGAATAGGGAATGATTCACTATGTGAAATCATGGAAACCCTAATTATGATAATTGATGAATCTTAATCTTATCTTAGGTCTTTAATGATGATGTTTCTCATACATGGTGATGTTATGAGATCAATTCACCATGATGTGAAAAGTAAACCCTAATTCTAGGGTAATGACATGATATGTGAATAGTAAACCCTAATTCTAGAGTGATGATATGAAATGTGATAAGTAAACCCTAATTGATGAGAATCAGGGAACTTAGCTCTTTTGGCAAGAGTGAAGGTATAATTCTTGAATTGAATTGCTTTTATCAGTTAAATTAACCGTGCATGATCCTATATGAGAATGATCATATCCAGGTATGGATGATGATGCTACATTCATTGAAAGCATGTTGTTAGCTTTATGAATAGTAAAATATCTTGATGCCTTGTCAGTGGCATCTTATGAGATTAATGGGCTGTGAGAGCCATAAATACCATCAAGGTCATGCTTTAGAGGTGACTTGTGATGAGAATATTGAGAAATGATAATTGATGTGAGTTAGGCTTGTTACATTTAGTATTCTCCCTTCATAGCTGCTATGCTAATGTTATTGTTTGAAAACAATGTATGATGTTAAAAGAATACTGAATGTACCTAACTAATCAAGTGTAATCATACCATGTAGAGCCCTGATCATAGATCCATCATTGTCAGAGATCAAATGATGGTGAAACAGGTTTTCCTAAGGGAACTCCTGGATCACATACTTTTGAGTATGTGGGGTATATGGATGTGTAGAACCTTACATCCTAGTGTAGGCATTGATGTAGATGTGTAATTCATCAATCCTTCACTACAAATCCATACCGCATCAGTGCAAGGTAAACACGAAATCTCCTGATGACGAAGAAAGCACAGATACCATATCAGTGGAAGGTAAACACAAAATCTCCTGATGACGAAGAGAGTACAGAACGCCACTGTAACTCTAAAATAGTGAAGGACCAGATTACCCTGGTAAGCTATAGTAGCAGAGACACAAGATGTCCTGCAAGTAATCCTCTTACTGACTGAGGAAGGTGAAGGTCATGAGAATCCGACTCTTTCAATGACCTAGTATGATACCGAGGCACGTAAAAGTGATCGGTTGGAGTATGAGTGGTATACCTCATCTCCGCAGGGCATAATAATAATGTTTCAAAAACATAATCAGCTGTGTAGTATATCTGCTTAGATTAAACTACGAGATACTGGATTGATGTTACACTGCATAAGTAGATATGTTATTCATATTGCTTACTTTTGTTACTCTACTGAGTTAGATACCTGCTGTTGATTACTTAGAAGGCTCCTAATGCTTCTATTGTTCTTTGATTGCTATTATAAAGCTTCTGGCGGAGAGTTATAACTCTCGCTGGGACAATTATTTAAAATTGTCTCACCCCGTAGACTTCAACTTTTTAGGTGGTCGTCGAAGACGGAGGAACCGGTCTACAGGTGACCAGTCCCAGCAGCAGCACCAGGAGTAGCAGTAAATCTCAGGTGGAGATTCAGCCTGCTATATGGTGTAGTTAGAGTCAGTCCTATGTGTCCTCTGTACTCTCAGGTCTTGGAGTTGTTGGTCTGAGATTTTGTTACAATTCTTGAGACTTTGAATCATGATGTGTATAATTACTCAAGAAGTAATTTGACAGAGATGTAAACAGTTTATCTCCTTTTATGAAGGAAGTTTTATGGTTTCAATGTTTTATCTGAAAAAGTTTTAATTTCCACTGATTTTTGGTATTCCGCTGCTATTCGAATCGCTTCCGCTAAGTTTAAATTCGAAGTTATGTGTTTATCTCGGGTTTTGGAGATCAGAGCCCACAACTCCCATGCCGCATGAGCTGCATCTTTGGACCTTCTCTCCTTCTTGTCTTTTCTTTTGTACTTTGCTTGTCTCTTGTACTTGTCATCCTTCTTGTGGCTGCTCTTATGATGGCTTTTCTTGACCTTAGGGTAGTCACTCTTGTAGTGGCCTTTTTGACCACACTCGTAGCACCTTGGAGTCGAGGAGGAGGGCTTTCTCTTGAAGTGCTTCCCTTTTGAGTAGTTGGCTTCATGATCATTTACACCTTCATCTTCACTTGAGGAAGGGCAGGGAGACTTCATGGCAAGTTGTTGTTGTCGGACCATTTCTTCAATTTGAGCTTTGAAGGTGGTGTCCTTTATCTTATTTGATTCCTTCTCTTCTCTTTTCTCCTCTTCCTCTTGCTTGTCAAGCCTAGGTTCATGGGCTTGAAGGTTACCAACCAGCTCCTCGGTTGATAACTCGCTTAGCTTGTAGACTTCTTCAATAGAGGTGACCTTTGGCTCCCATCTCTTTGGAAGAGATCTCAAGATCTTGGCATTGATTGTACCTCTATCCATGACACTTCCAAGGGTTGCAAGGCTGTTCAAGATGACATTTAACCTTGTGTACATATCCACTACCCTCTCATTATTCCCCATCTTGAAGTTCTCAAGAAGACCACCAAGCATGTAGACCTTGGCCTCCTTGACTTGCTCAGTCCCTTCATAGGTGACACACAACTTGTGCCATATCTCATGCACCGTGTCCCATGAAGAGATGCGGTTGAACTCCGATGGTGTAAGGGCATCGTAGATGATGCTCATGGCTTTAGCATTGAGTTGAGCACGCTTCATCTCTGCTTCCATCCATGTGGTGATGTCGCCTTTTGGATCCTCATACTTGAGATGGACAATCTTCCACATTTCAAAACTCACCCCTTGAAGATAGAATTGCATTCTCCTCTTCCAATATAAGAAGTGTGTGCCGTCGAAGACCGGGGGTCTCATGGAGAAGCTTCCTTCAAGGTTGAGTGACCCAAGAGCCGAATTGCCCATCTTCTCCTACTTGTTGAAGTAGCTTGGAGAAGACCTGCTCTGATACCACTTGTTGGATCGATGGGCTCTAGGGGGGGGGTGAATAGAGCTACACACACTTCACAAGATCGATTAGACCACCAATTTAAATGAAGTGTAAAAACTAATGCAAGCAGCAAATTGATATCCTATTCTAGCATACAAAGCAAGGATAAGAGATAATGAATATCATGCACTTGGACAGGTGGTTTAGAGTGGTTCCACGTCCTAAACTTAGGAGCTATGTCAGTCCACTACCTAGAGTTGGTTAGACTCTAGGATTTGCAACTCGGTCCTCTTATTTATCACGATAAGATTACAAGAAACATAAACCTCACAACCAAGGGCTTAATTACACAAGCTAAGATCTTCAACCTATCCAAGGACTTACCCACAAAGCGAGATTCTTCAGCCTTCTACAAAGGACTTACCCAATCTCACCTTTGTCTTCAGCCTTGTAGGAATTACCTATCTTACTTGAGCTTGCCTTGCACCTCTCCTTCACTTGGAGAGCTTGCCCACATTTTCCCTTCACCAAGGGAGCTGGAGCAACGATCAATCTTCACTCGTTGAAGATCAGCAACACATCTTCCCCTTCACTCGGAGAAGAACAACATCAACTCCTCTTTCACTCGGAGAAGAAGCTTCAATCAATCTTCTATTTGATTTGGAGGTGGGAAGAAAGAAGGGAGAGCTTTACATAGCACACAGGATAGCTCTCATACAAAGGAACCTATCTCACTCACGAATTTGTCTTGAAGGTAGAGAGAGAAAGGGGCTCAAGGGCTTGGAATACTCTCAACTAAGCTAGAACCAAATTTGCAATGGAAGAGCAGCTTGGAATGAAGTCCAAGGGGTTCTATTTATAGTTGAGGGTGGCCCTTTATGTTGTGGGACACTTGGGTGCAAAAGTGATCATTTTTCCTTCAAGAAAATGGTCATATTTTTGCCCAAAACAATTCACCAACGGTCATATTACTTTTTCTGCAAACTCCGTACAGTGCATTCGGTCGAGTATCAATGGGTGTAACTCAACCGATCAGGTAGCAGGCAATCCGATATTGAATTGATCGGTCGAGTTTGTCCTGAGGAAACTCGACCGACCATTTCAACTGGAAATGGCCTACTACCCAATCGGTCGAGTTCTGTGAGTGCACAACTCGACCGATTGCAATCTTCAGGAAATCGACTCAGGATGATCGGTCGAGTTCCAGGGTGGGAAACTCGACCGACCAAGTGCCTGAAATGGATTTTCTAATTTGCAATAAAAGTGATTAGCACTTGGTGAATTTTGTCCCAAACAATTTTCTCTTCTAAGTTACAAGCATATACATCGTTACAAGTGATTACATTTATGTTCTAAGGTGATTTACATGGAAATCCTAAATTGCACACTTGTAGTCAATTTGGCTTGCACTTGGCCCATTCTAGGGCTTGTATATGTGATCCTTTTCATGTACCTAATGTCTGCAAACAATCTTTAACGCACATGTTAGATACATATGAATGGAATGGTTAAGTCATTATCAAAATATAGGTAATGTACAACCTCTAGGTCAACAAATATAAGCCTCAGTTTCATTTTTCACCTCTAAATGTACATTATGTGAATCAATTAACTCATATTAGTCCTCTTTTCTTTTCTCTCTCCTCTAAGATAGTAATAAAACATAAGAATAGGTTAAAGAGGTGACCATGTGGTTATTAAATGAGTAAAACTCGAAATGGTGACTCAAGGATTCAACATTAGGAGCCTTTTCAAATTATTTTACTTTTAATGCCTTTTAATTAAGGTTAATAGCCAATAAAGAAATCATGGGCCAAACATACACTAAACCAAAATCTAATTTCATTGGAATATTCTAGACCTTCTAATTTGCCTATGGTTTAAATTTGAACTCATTTGACCCATGTTTGAACCCTCAGATCAATTAAAAAACATTTGAATGTAGTTTAACCTAAGTTTGAACTCGATTTCATTAATGGCATGTATTTAACCTAAAGTTCCATTATTTTTCTGTTATCACGCGTTGTAGCTTTGATTTTCCTTCTATGTGCAGCATCCTATGGTTGTGGTTTTATGGCTCGTGATCTAACAGTTCATACTCTACCTCTAATTATGTTGCGAAATTGAAGCCATTCAATTGTGTTTTGATTTTGTGAGTATTTCTCCCTCTTAACTCCACAGTTTTGTGAGACTTTTTCTTCCTGTATCATTCTCCCAACCCTATTAAGCCCTCACTCATCTCCCCTCATGGACAATAGAAGAAACACCCAAAGTGGCACACAATCCCCTCTCCTCCTGGAGTTCACAACCACCACCACATCGCCTTCCTTTACCCTTTTAGGAATTCTAAAGCATTTCTGCTCTCTGGTGATGGATCCTCCTCGAACAATTTGAGCCCTCTATGCCTCGAACACTGTAACCTACTCACTCTGACCTGTGATGACCACGCTCATTGTTCTCCACCTTCGAGCCACCTCTACCTAATCACCGACACTTGCACCATCCCCTGATGACTGTGAATTCAACCCGGTCCCAGAAAGGGCCGTGATTCATCTAGGAGGCCTCTCAAAAAACTACTAGGGAGCCTGGTCTGCCCAGTTCTACTGCTAGGGACGTCTGGCCATGCTTGACTTGCGGAAAATGAACAGAAGACCTCGAAAAGGACCTTTGGAGCTCCAATAATATATCTGACCTTGTGGTTTGAGGTAATGACTCAAATGTATCTTTACATACTCACCTATTTCTAGATATGTGGTGACCAATTTTTGCCCTATCTGATTGTGTGAACCCTGCTTTGTCTTTGTATGATGTTGAAGTTTGCATTGGTTGACTTTGAGGGCTTGAATTCCCCTTCTTACCTTGTCACCTTGTTTCCTCTCTTGTATGCTATGACCTGTTGCTTTTCTGGCGAGTTGAGATCATCGTTCTGACCATGCTTTGACCCTGAATGAAGGACCGTTGGCTTCGTGGCAACAAGACAAAGCTAATGCTCCTTTTTGTTTGGTCTGAGTCAGTTTGTCTCGTGATATTTCTTGTGGAGATCACCACAGTTGCTGTTGGAAATCCATGGTCTGGGACAGGAACAAGCCAGGTCAAGGAATGACCATGGTGCCCTCCCTATTTTAATTGGACAATTTATTATGTAAGGGTAATTTTGGGTTTTTATGTTGCCACTTGTTTACTTGATTTTGAGATGTGATGCCAACTTGGAGAGTTCCTATTGGTGGGCCCAGGATCCGTTGACTCGGATTAAATTGCCCACGTGGGTTTTCTTCAAATTTTCATTGGTATGTTCTTCATAAATTCATAGTAATTCAATCAGTGGTCAGAAAATTATGAATAAATAATCATTGCAAAGGATTTTTTTTAGTAGAATCTAATTTTGAAGTTTTAAGGTCATGTTTTGCCTTCTTGTTTTGATGTTTTATTAGAAACTCTAATTTTACCCATGAAACCCTAATCACGTACCACATATGATTAAGGTGATCCAATCCAACCTAGTTTTCCTCAGTTAATGATGTTGATCTATTAGTCTAACCTTATGCGCTCAAACCCTAATTCAACCTAAGATTAATGCAATGTTTTGAGTAATGATATTTATGACCAGGTATTTAGAGCCCAATCAAGACAAGGGGAGATTTGACCTAGATTTCACTCAAGGATCAGGAGGACTATCTTAGGATATACATTGCTCTAAGGTAAATGGGTCATGCTGTCGAGCACAAGTAATTATGATTGTTTTCATGTTAAGTATAAAGTAGATATTATTATTGGAAATTTAATGTTTTAACCATGATCACTCTATATTATTGCTTGATGATTGCTACATATGTCTTATGGTTAAAATATTCACTATGATTAAAGTTTAGGATTAGTGACTCATGCAATTCATGTTAATGTTCAAGATGGAGAAATCCCATCATGTTAAGAGATCATGTTAATAGGGAGAAATCCCATCACGTTAAGTTCAAGAATCATGATTATGTTGACATTAATGTCATGTTAATGATCAAATTAATTGGAATTGAAATAGTTTTTATATGCTCCCGAATCATGGACCTCAAGGGGTCATTAATGGCTTTCCTAGCATCAAGGGCTTTCCTAGCAATCATGTGCTCGTAAGGGGGCGTTATAGAGTGATGCCTACACATATTATTCAATTCTTCTAATGATTCAAGAATGTTATTCATGACAAGTTTTCTTACATGTCAACTATATTTACTTTGCTCATATTATAAACTGTCAGTATCATTTACTAATGTGTTATTTTTCTCCTTTGCATGGCCGGAGACGCAATGTCCCCATGATTTAGAGCAAGTAAGGACTCGAGAGGAGAATGCAAGGACTAGAAGACCTTCAAGAGATAACTGGTGGGGTGTCATCCATACTAGGCGATTCAATCATATTTCCTTTATGCATGGTTTCCATGTTTAGAAACATTTAAACATGTTATAGCACTCAATTATAGTTTCCTATTCAAAAAAACAATGTATGAGTCTCAATGGTAACTTATGTGTTTATTTGCTATGATTTCATAAATGTGACACCCCCCTTCAAGATGAAAGCTTCCGCTCAGTTGTATTATATATCATAAGGAGGGGTGTTACATTAATAGTATAAGAGCCAATAAATGGATGGCCATCGGAAAGCAACCCGATTCATATGTTCTGACCCTAGAATAGAGATATGAGATTAGGATTTAGGAATATCAAGTCAAACTCATAACTATTTGTTATGAACAAGTGTATTGAATAAATCTATGTTGAGTATGATACAAGTCATAAATGACAGTCAGAATTCTGAATGTGATAGTGATGATTGTGGTTTTTAGATATGAAATCATTACAATGATTATATGTTGTTCAATTTACAATAACACTACCAGCAACATTACCAACGTAACCTTAAATAAACATTGTCATACATCTAGTGTTTGGGTTGTGACTCATAGATTACTGTGCGTGATGCAAATTGACTGAATATGAAAAGAATAATTTTATTCAAATATAAAAAAATACACATGACCACTTACGCATTGCTTTTTTTTTTTCCGAATCCGAGCGACAAAGAACACATTGCTTTTGGAGTACACAGTGAAAATGAAACATTGACATAATTCTAGTTACTTTCTAATTACTGTTGCTATATCGATGCATTTGTTTATTACCCGGAAGTTGCCAGCAGTATAGTCTAATGGAGTGCACCCATAGCAAAAGCTAGCACGAAAGAGAACAATCCCGCGGCAGTTCGCACTGCACCACCAGAGGTTGGCGTTGGTGCCGGCGCAGGCACTTCCTGGACGTTGATGACCATTTTCAGGCCCTGACTGCAGTGGTCTGCCTTGCCGCAGATATACCACTTCTTACCGGAGGTCGCCAGCGTAATGACATCCTTGCCCGAGGCGAAGGACTTGAGTGGAGACTTGTTGCTGCATGCCCGAAAGTCGTCGCCACTGACACTGAGGACGTTGTGTTTGGCCGTGTCGTAGTTGAAAACTGCAAAAGGACGGGGATGGCAAGTGGATGCAGATTGGTCAATACTCGAAGCATGCACCCTCATATAGCCAAATGGCAGTCGATCAGAGTTAAAGCAGTTCACGTACCTAGAGTGTCCCCGACGAAGAACGGCATACCGGCCGCCCATTCCGTGTAGTTAACGCCCAAGGTCCAACCTTTATCACCGCCGACGATCATCTCCATGGCAGTAGCTGCCTGCACAGTGGCTGCGGCCACCAGAAATAGGGCGAAAAGGATTGACCTGCTAGCCATTCTGACTATCCTCTCTTGGTGGACAAGGATGACGACTTGCTCCAGCTGATTCTAGCTTCTTCTCTGTTCTGAGCTAGCTCTTCGGTGGTGGTTTGGTCAGGTCGCGGATGGATCTGCTTATATAATCCTTTGATGGCAGATTATTCGCCGGATTTCTGGTGCGGTAGAACAATCCGACTGGCTAAAAGGCTTTTGTTGCTGGCGGAGCGAACTAGGAAGCATGGGGATTTTCAAAGAAAGGTGCCGCCCCGCCGGTCAGCCCGGTGAAGCCAAGGGGCATTTTATTAGGCTACACGATAATCAGGCGGTGACCGTGCCATTTGGAAGGCCGGCTCACTCGGTCAACATCTTTGAGGGGTCAAAGCAGCAGATCACGTATATCTTTTTCCTAAGACTCCTATTCGGAACTTGAGTTCCATTGGTTTATTGTAAATTTAAATTTAGAAATCATTACAAATACAGTTAATTTTTTTTGTGTAATATAATTAAGGATGACAAAGACATAAAAAACAATCACGAAAAAATTATAATATTCTTGATTCACTATAATATTCTTGATTCATAGTAACCTGAACAAGTGATTGTGGTACAAATGTTTCTCCTTCAAAAAATATTTTATTTATGATACATGATAATCTTAATATATGATTAAAATTACATCATAATATTTTTATTTTATTTTGTATATACAAAGTATTGTAATGATCTCCACATTTCATGTGCTTGTAAATATAAATTTTGGTTCATCATTGTTTAACACAATGTAGAATATTATTTTTACATTATTTTTTAGGAATTTTTTTACTATATTATTCGTGCATGATTATAGTTAATTGTCATTTTTACATCACATTGTTTAAATATGAAGAATAAAAATATATTAGGTAAATTACATTATTTTCACATGGTGCAATGTTTTTTTCATGATGTTTGTATTTTTTGTTTTGTAAATCGTACTGATAATGCTGATTATTGTAAAATATTTTACATAGTGTGATTATAATATATGATATATTGTCATATTATATTATGATTTTAACAAAAAATATCCACACCGCTAATATTTGTAGTCATAAATAGTTTACATATGTTAGTTATGACAAATGAAAAATATAATTGTAAAAATATATGTTGTTACTTGTCGTGGAACTTGTTTTCCGCTCTTTTCAAGAGGGAACTCAGAAACTGTATTTTGTATGTAAGTCTGTAACGTACCGGAACTTAAGTTCCAACACTAACTTTAAACTAATCATGAAAAATTATTTAAGGAACTCTAGTTCATATGTAATCAATTGAAGCTTAAAAAAGACTGATCCATGTGTAAGTTAACAGAAATTGGTTGTGGAAAACCGAAATCAGCGTGAGGCACCATGATTGTTTTTTATAGCTAATGAATTGATTTTGGAATGAGAGGCTAGAATTGGACCCAGCTGCGGTTGACATAGTTGGTCGACAGACTCAACACTGTTTGATCGAACCGCAAACTGTTTGTAAGCAGGAGAGTCTTGAGGGTGGTGGATGCTTCAGGATTTGTTGCTTCTGAATATCAAGGAATCAAGGATCACTCTACTCCTCATTCCAGATGTGACTGAGTGTTAGACGGATTTAATCAAAGCCGAGGATGTTTAACAGCCTGGACACGTGCTAGACAAAAAACAGACTAGCATACTCCCCACTACGACAGGGTGCACCAATTCCGCGCTCGTGGTCGTGGGCGGACGGACAGACTTGAATAGCAAGAAAGATACACTAGACTTGTAAGTACATGGTTTCATTATTTCAGTGCAATCAATAAATATATTAGATAATGATGATAAGGAGAACAATGCACAACACCCATTCTACACCCAGAAACACATCATAACTGTGAGGTATTTCAATTTATAGAGGGACGATACACAATCAATACATGGACATCACACAAAATAATCTTGATCGTCATTACAAAAAATATTTAATATGATCATTACAAACTATTCTTGGACGATATCTACAAAGTGTATATAGATACTATATATTATCACATAATAGTGCAAAAAACTATGACTGTTACACATCATTATTAAGATGTTATTGAGCTCTTAATTGTAGTTACACTGATTCAAGCTAGAATTTATAGTTAGTTACATAATTTCCCCTTCTTCTAATCATTTCACTGCTCTTCTTAAGTCTCAAATTTGTTAGTCCCAAAGCTGAATGATAATGTAAGATCCCTGACCTTGCTCTGTGATTGAACATGCTTTCTTACCTTAATTGGATGCTTAAAATCTTAATTTAACCCTAAGATGTGTTTTAATATCATGTAACCCTAAGTTTGGCCCAGTTTGGACATTCTTTGTGTAAGTTATGCAATATTTGTGCTTATAAGGGCTTTTACGCAATTTTTTCATAACAACGGTTTTTCTTGTAATTTGTCACATGTAGGTTGTGCCTTATAAGTTTACATATCATGCTTGATATAGTTGTACCTTGGGGCGCCTAGTTGTACAATCAGATTAGTGGTGACATCTAACCTAAGATTAAGGGCTAGACTTCCTCACCTAGCCACCCTAACTCGATGTTTGCCTCTACTGTTGACATCTGATGGTCCCCCTGGATGTCACAGTCTGATGGTTATCCTGTGTAGGTCATGATTCGATGGCTCCCATGGATTCCACAACCAATGATAAACCAAGTTGTGCATGGATGTGATGTTTTGACCTTGGACACATGGCATGTGACACCTCTACCTTTCTTTCTCTCTCATCCAAAGCTTTATATACATCCCTCCTTCCATGCAAACTATCTCTTTAGACTCTCTATTATTCTTCTTGTTGCGTGGGACTCGCCCCCCTTGCTTGGTGGAGAAGAAGAAGCTCGAGGAAGAAGCTTGGCCGATCTTACTTGCATGTGCACCTAGGGTTTGGATTTACCCTCTCTTGAGTTGTGTGGAGCTTCCATACCTTGTTCCCTAGATTAGGTGAATAAGATCTCCTACCCTTCTTTGTTTTCCTTGATGCCCTACCTTCTTCTATCTTCCTTCTTGGTCGAATCCATGGCTTTCTTGTTGGTTCTTGTGTTAGAGGTTGAAGATCACCTTCCTTCTTGCTTCTTTGACATAGGATTTGCTTGTTCTTGGAGAAGGAGCTAGCTTAGACGTGTGGAGTGCTCAATCTAGGGTTTCTTCTCTCTTTGACCTACCTTACTGTTTGGAGCTTCATCTTCTACCTCGAGGCAAGTTATATAACTTTCTCCACATTTATTGCTTACTCATACCATGTTATGCATAAATCTTGCTATAAAAATGTAGTACCAAATAGAAAGATGCTATCTTTGCCTAAAGTTTGAGTTTATTTGATAGTTCTTGGGTAGTTAATCCTTTTGGATTAAACTCCTTAACCTTGTGCATGTTTCCCCTTGGAAGAAGGAGTCTGAGACCTTGCTTATTTGTGGGGGTCGATGGTTTTGTTTCTTGAATCAAGGGTTTCCTTAAGGAGATAAATGAAGGCTTTTCCTTGGTACCTTGAACTAATTTCTTCCTTGTTTGATGAACTGATGGCTTTGGTTCTTTTGTGATTTGGTGGTGTATACTTAGTTTCTATTTTGCACCCTCTTCTGCTTGATAAATGATGGTATTTCTACTCTCTCAAGTGTTGCAAGTCAATGGTTTTCCCCACTCTCTCAACTGATGGTTTTACTTGGTGCTTTAGATCTATTTTCCACCCAGTGTCAACATCTGATGGCTTCACTGGTTTCAACATCCAATGTCTTCACTGATTTTAACATCTAATGGATTTTCTGGGATCACATCTGATGGCTTCACTAGTTTCAAAAATCAATGGTTCCACTGGTTCATTATTCAATGGTCCACAATCAATGGTTCCACTGCTTCATGATTCGATGGTCAACAAACCAATTGTTCTATGGGTTGAGGATTTGATGATCCACAACCAATGGTTACACTGGGTCATCAACCAATGGCTTTCTTGGTCCACAAACAATGGTGTGTCTGGTTCCATAATCTGATGGTTCACATCCAATGGTCACTCTGGAATCAAGATTTAACGGTTTTTTCTTGATGCACATGATTTGATGATTTGGGTTTGATATTTATGATTCAATGGAATGCTAGGTGTTTATGGTTATGTTTTTGACCCAAGTAAGAGTGTGATGATATGGTTTACTTTAGTGTTGTTTTGTAACTTTATTTCAATCCATCTTACTAAAACTTAATAGAATAATTGAAGGGATGATGGTCAATCGTACTTAACTTCATTGTATATTGATATGATGAAGGAATATTCTCTTAATCTTATGGTACTATGTACCTTGTGAACATCATAGCTCTTGTTCTTAATGCTACTTTATCTTATATCATTGTACTATAATAATGAGGATGAATGTTGAACCTTCTCTACGGTGTTGAAAGATAATGATGTTCTCGTAGGAGATTGTGTGATGGTCTTAATGACCTTTCGGCATGTCTTGAGCCCTAGTGAAGGTGCAATCCTACTTATGATGTGACATGTTATTGTACCCTATGAGGATTTGATAAGGAGTATGTCTCATACGTTTTAGATCTTCTGAAGTAGTTACATACCCATGTCTTTGTAGTAACATATTAGGATTTATATGTAACTTGATTGATGCAGCCTTAACTCACCTAATTGAAATCAACTAATCAAGTGAAACCTTAATTATGTAGTACCTTGTGCCGTAGATCCATTCCACTGTCAAGACTTTCTGGATGGTGAAACGAGTATTCCTAATGAAGGAGCTCAGAGTCGTATACTGCTGAGTAAATACACATTTTTTAGGATGGGTGTGGTCATACCTCGGCAAGAGAATAGTTGTGGTTGTATCTCGGGTATTTGTATATGTGATGTGATTGAGGATAGCTACAGTTGTACCTCGGATGATGGGGTTCTATATACCATGTTTACTAGTGTTGTGACCTATATATCAAGGATGAACTAGGTTGTTTTACAGCTTGACTTTTATGTCAATGCAGAGGACTCGTACTGACCGAGGGCAGATGAGATCTTAGGATTCTGACTCTCCTAGATTTTGTTTGGAACTGATTTTGACTTAGCGATGGTCAGTTGGATGTTTGATTAGTATACCTCAAACTCCCCAACGCTTAATAAAATATGTAGTCCAGCCGTGTAGCATATTTTTTAGGATTAAACACGATGCAGTATGGATGATAACTCTTGCTTGCTCTTTTCATATATAGATGATGTACAATGCAATAAGAGGAAGTAGCCAAACTTATGTTGATAAACTTGTTCATTCTATTAGTTCTACTTATGTTACTATACATGCTTATGCTGTTAGATGTGAAAACTACTAGAGGGGGGGTGAATAGAGTTTTATAGTGATTTTAATAATTATTTAACTCAAACAACCAAAATTGAGATTAGAAGAAGAAGACAGGCGTTTAGAGTGGTTCCAACTATAGCAAATACTATAGTTGTCAGTCCACTACCCGGTTGCTTACCCAACCGGGATTTGAAAGTATTTATTTTATTACCTCTCGAGGATTTATACAAAATACAATACTTTCAACCACACCCTTTGAACAACCTTCACTTGAAGTAGGTGCACCAACCCTGAGGTAGCCTTCTTGAAGTAACTCCAAGATCCCCCTTGAAGTAGCCTTCCTCTCTAGAAGTAACCTCCCGTTGCACCAGCCTTCTGAAGTAGCTCAAAGTCTCCTTCTTTGCCAAGAAGATCTTCACCCTCTCCAATCCGCAGCCTCCAACCTAGGAGTAGCAAGGAGAGTACAAACAGTAATAGGGAATAAGAAAGAAAAAGGAAATTACAACTTATCCTTTAAAGCCCAAGGCTTGATATGCCTAGATCAAGCGTATAGATCTCCTAACCAAATGTGTGAACTTGTGATTGCTGTGGGTAGGAGATTATAGCCTATAGGACACGAATTTGAGCTAAGGAGAAAGTAGGCCAATTTTCACAGTGCTCAATTTGCTTGCAACAGATTGCTCAAGTATGCTCAAGTATTTCTCAAGTGTAGCAAGTAAAAACAAGTGAGTTTAGGTGTCCTATGGCTTGTCCTATTTATAGGAATGGCTTAAGGAAGCTTAAGGACATTCTAGACAACTTCTAGGGGTTTCTAAGTGCTTAACTAGCCGTTAGGTACAAAGTTGTTGCTTTAACAACGACTAATTAATTAATTCTGCAGTTGCTGTCAGAGACCATCTCGGTCGACAAATGGTCGACCGAGACACCTACTCGGTCGAACTTTTGTCGACCGACAGGCTCTCTGGAACAAGTGATTTGCAACGTCTTTCTTCAACTGCCAACTAACTTGTCTGTTGTGTCTAACGGCTAGTTTGGATCTTTCTCGGTCGAGAAGATTGTCGACCGAGAGTGTCTCGGTCGAGGAGTTTGTCGACCGAGATTGATCCTGTTTCAAGGTTTCAATTTAGGCACTAATTATGTGTGTAAGTGTGCATAAGTAATCCTATTTGAATGGGATGACTTGTCTAACTGTGGTGTTTAGCTAGGGAGAATCTAACGCTTGATTTACATGCAATTCTAAGTACTTGTACATTATATTTTTGTACAAGTTTTTACAACAGTGATTACATTGCATGAAAATATAAATATGTAAGCTTGTAGATTTTCCCTTGTTGCTTTGTCATCCTGCACACTTAAGTAGCTCGTTAGATTAATAAGAATGAAATGTTTGTCATAATCAAAACAAAGGGATTTATAGATGTCCATTTAGCCAACAATCTCCCCCTTTTTGAAGATGACAAACATTTCCAAAATATAAATAAAGGAAATATAAAACATATGAGTTTCATACCTTTAGATTACCTTTTGTAGCTTTTTCTCTTGTGTATAAAATGTGTGCTTATTATTCCCCATGAATTATGGAACATGAAATCCAGATCATTTGGGAATATAGCAACTTTCAATGTAAAGCCAAGAGTTTATTTATGAAACTCATTAATTTACTAAATTTTAGTTTTATATTTATCTCTCCCCCTTTGTCATTTCAAAAAGATAACCGTTAAGAATAAAAACTCCCCCTTAATTAGATATCCCATCAAATCGAATGAAAACGATGTCCATTTAAAAACCAAGAGCTTGTATTTAAGTAGCACAAATATCAAAGAAAACATCCTCCAAAGGAGTGATAAGCAATTGCTTCCTAATGTTGTTAAATTGATCTAGTGGAAGCGGTTTTGTAAAAATATCAGCCAATTGATCTTCCGTATCAACATGATGAAGGGAAACATGATTTTTGGAGATGTGATCCCTTAAAAAGTGATGACGGATTTCAATATGTTTAGCTCGGCTGTGTAAAATAGGATTGTGTGCTAAGTTTATGGCGCTTGTGTTGTCACAAAAAATAGGCGTAGATGAAAGATTAAAACCATAATCGCTTAACACTTGTTGCATATAAAGCACTTGAGCACAACAAGACCCAGCTGCCATATATTCAGCTTCAGTTGTAGATAGGACAATCGTATTTTGTTTCTTGCTAAACCAAGATACTAAAGCTCTCCCTAATAAGAAACATCCACCACTAGTACTCTTGTGATCAAGTCGACAACCAGCATAATCTGCATCAGTATAAGCTTTGAAATCCAAAGATTGTCCTTTGGGATACCATAAACCAAAGCAAGTAGTACCGGCCAGGTAACGAAGAATTCGTTTAACTGCTAGAAAATGAGAATGCATAGGTTGTGATTGAAATCGAGCACAAAGACCACAGAAAACATAATGTCCGGTCTAGAAGCCGTTAAGTAAAGCAAACTACCAATCATGGCTCTATATAAGGAATCATCAATAGGTTCTCCATTTTCATCCTTATCAATTTTGACAGAAGTAGCCATAGGAGTAGTAGCATGTTTGCATTGATCCATCCCAAAACGTTTTAAGAGTTCTTTAGTATATTTTTCTTGGCTTATGAATATTCCGGCAGATGTTTGCTTAATTTGAAAACCAAGAAAGAAAGTTAGTTCACCCATGAGGCTCATTTCAAATTCTTTTTGCATAATATCACTAAATTGTGTGCACAATGAATCATTGGAAGCTCCAAAAATAATGTCATCAACATATATTTGCACAACTAGGAAATCAGATGTATATGTTTTGAAAAATAAAGTAGAATCTGAATTTCCAATAGAAAATCCATTATCAAAAAGATATGTTTTGAGCCTTTCATACCAATTTCTAGGTGCTTGTTTTAAACCATAAAGTGCTTTCTTAAGTTTATAAACATAGTCACCTTTTTCTGGAATTTCAAAACCAGGTGGTTGGGCAACATAAACTTCTTCTTGAATGATGCCATTTAGAAAAGCACTTTTGACATCCATTTGATAGAGTTTGATGTTTTTATGGGCAGCAATAGCTAGTAACATTCTAATGGCTTCAAGTCTAGCTACGGGTGCATATGTTTCATCAAAATCTATTCCTTCTTGTTGATTATATCCTTGTGCTACTAACCGAGCTTTATTCCTTATTACTTCTCCTGACTCATTTAGCTTGTTCCTAAAAACCCATTTAGTTCCTATTATGGTTTTATCTTGTGGTTTAGGAACTAAATCCCATACATCATTTTTAGTGAATTGATTTAATTCTTCTTGCATGGCTATTATCCAATAGTCATCTTTAAGAGCTTCAGATATCTTTTTAGGTTCAATGATAGAAACAAAATCCATGTTTGCAACATCTTTAAAGGAAGAACGAGTTTTGACTTTATCATTAGGATCTCCAATAATTAATTCTTGAGGATGATCTTTAATAAGTCTAGGTGTAGGTTGTGGTTCAGTTTGGTGATTATTTGTAGCACCTTTCTCACTATCGTTTGGTATGTTTAAATTTTCTAATTGATTAGTGAGATCTATGATTTCTAGATTTTCAGATGGGGATTCTTCATGAAAAGAAACATGAATAGATTCCTCAACTTTTCTAGATATAGTGTTATATACTCTAAAAGCTTTGCTAGAAGTGGAATATCCCAAAAAGAATGCTTTGTGTGATTTTGAGTCAAACTTATCTCTATCGTCTTTGGTATTTAAGATATAACATGTGGAGCCAAAGGTATGAAAATAGTCAACTCTAGGTTTCTTAGAATGTATTAGTTCATATGGGGTTTTCTTTAAATGAGAGTGAACAGTTACTCTATTTAGCACATAGCATGCAGTGTTTACAGCTTCAGCCCAAAAGGTTTTGGGTGTGTTATGTTCAAGCATCATAGTTCTAGCCATTTCTTGTAGTGATCGATTTTTCCTTTCAACTATACCATTTTGCTGTGGGGTGCGTGGAGCAGAAAAATTATGAGTGTATCCTTGAGATGTACAAAACTCTTCAAATGTATGATTTTCAAATTCCCCACCATGATCACTTCTAATAGTACATATTTTATTTTGTAAGAGATTTTCAATCTTGGAACAAAATTGCATAAAAACATGAATAGTATCATCTTTAGTTGCAATAAAATGTACCCATGTATATCTACTATAATCATCAACAATAACAAAACAGTATCTCTTACCACCGATTGATTGTGTCCTCATTGGTCCAAATAAATCCATATGAATTAATTCTAATGATCTACTGGTGCTAAGTACATGTTTTGATTTGAAAGATGTTTTAGTTTGCTTTCCCATTGTGCATGGTTCACAGTTTTCCACTTGATCAAAAGACAAAGTAGGTAATCCACGAACAAGATCATATTTCACTAACTTTTTAATAACATGTGAACTAGCATGTCCCAGCTTTTTATGCCATAGTTGTAAGGTATTTTCATTTGCAAGCAAGCATTTTCCTACTACTGATTTCATAGAGTTAGGTTTAAGAATATAAAGATTTCCAACTCTATTTCCTTCATAAACAACATTTGTAGTGTTTTCTATCAATAACTTGCAGCAGGTTTTGTTAAATAGCACATCATAGCCACTATCACATAATTGACTTACACTTATCAAATTATGATGCAAACCATCAACAAGTAGAACATTCTTAATTTCGAGGTTTGTTCCAACATTACCTATTCCAACGATTTTGCCCTTACCATTGTCTCCAAAGGTGACCGTTCCACTTTTCTTTTCTTCAAAAGTTTGAAATGCATCCTTGTTCCTGGTCATATGTTTGGAGCATCCACTGTCAACTACCCATTCCTGCATTAAAATGTAGATTTTGGTACCCATGTGATGGTCCGATATGGTTAGAAACTTTTTAAGTACATACTTGTATAAAAGTTCTGATACAGAATACCAGTCGGTCGACAATTGTTCGACCGATATCTGTCTCGGTCGACAATTTGTCGATCGAGAAGGTTACTGTATTACAAGCAAAGAAACACAGAAATTTGCTCGGTTGACCAATTTTCGACCGAAATAGGTGCTGTAAATTTTGATTTGTTAAAGACATCCAGTCGGTCGACAATACTTCGACCGATCCAAAGCTCGGTCGACAATACTTCGACCGACAAGGTTTCTGTTTCAGAACAACAATGCAGAAAAATAATAACAATATGCATGACACCTTTTAGTTGAGATAAGACAATATAAATAGAAAAATAAAGCATTTGGTCATATATCAACTACATTCCACTCTACTAAGTTTGGGGTTTTGGGATCCAAACTAAGTCGGACTCCTTAGTCTTGTAGGGGCATGAAAAGGAATAGTGTCCAAGACGTAAGCAGAAATGGCAAGTAATAGAATCAACTTCATTTCTCTTTCTAGCCATTGTGTTCTTAGGTACAAACCTAGTTTGAGTTCTTTTGGGTTGATTTTTCTTTGGAGCATATCCCAAACCTTTTCTTCCATTGAAAACAGTGCCAACTCTTAGTATGTTATCAAGTATATCTTTTCTTCTTAACTCATAAAGTTCTCTTTGCAACATAGAAATGTCATTTATTTTCTTGTGTAGATCTTTTCTTGCTTGATCTAAATCAGAAAACAATGAGTCCTTTTCCTTTACAAGATTATCATAGTCCGAATGGTTACACAAAATAGGCTGAGTTTGAAAATCTTGTAGTTTAGCTAATAATTCAGTCTTTTCTTTAGAAAGAAGATCAACATTTGTTTCTAAAGTGAGTAGCTTTCTAGTACAATCATCTAAAGATGTTTTTAAAGATAAATTCTCAAGATCAGTGTTGTTCTTTTCAGAAGAAAGTTTATCTAATTTGGCAATGAGCTCATCATTCGATTTTATAGCCTTCTTTAGTTTCTTCTTGGCATCAATATATTTATCATGAGTTTCTTGTAAATTAGTAACTAACTCTTCTTTAGGAAGATCAATTAGGCTTACCTCTTGAGAGTCTTCATTTTCTTCTCTTGCCATTAGACATTCCACCTCTTCTCCGCTTTCACTCTCACTTGACTCATCCCATGCAGCTTTATAGGCTTTTTCTCCTTTCTTCTTGTGTGAGCTTTTCTTTCCCTTCTTTGCTTTGGGACATTCATTTTTGAAATGCCCTTTCTTCCCACATTCAAAGCATCTGGGAGGGGTAGAAGAACTAGAAATTTTGTTAGATTTAAACCTTTTGTATTTCTTACCGTTGACGATCAAGGCTTCTTCTCCTTCTTCTTCACTTGACTCCTCACTTTCTTGTGTGACGACTTTTGAAGCTTTGAGAGCCACATCCTTCTTCTTCCCACTTTGACGTTCACGTTCTCTTCTTTCTTCCTCTTCTAGATCTGCCTCATGAGCTTCTAAATTGCCGATGAGTTGCTCCATTTTGAGTCGAGTGAGGTCGTTTGCTTCTTCAATGGCTGTCACCTTTGGCTTGTATTTTGGAGGAAGTGATCGAAGGATTTTTGATACCTGATCTTCCTCAAGGACAGGTTTTCCTAGGGCACTTAAACCATTAACAATGGTAGAGAATTTTGAAAACATTTCACTAATAGATTCATTAGGATCCATACGAAAATGTTCAAGCTTCGTTTTAAGCAAGCTAATTTTGGAATTTTTGACTTGGACTGTACCCTCATAGGTTATGGACAGTCTATGCCAAATATCATAAGCTGTATCACAATTTGATATTCTATTAAATTCTCCTACCGAAATAGAACAATATAAGATACTTACAGCTTTTGCATTCATTTGGGCCAGCTTTACCGTGTTTGCATCCCATTCCGCAAATTCATTTTGAGGGAGCATATATGGAGTAGACACCATTCTCCATAGATCCCAGTTGATTCCTTGGAAGTAGAATTGCATCCTTCTCTTCCAATATTGGTAGTTTGTTCCATCGAACGCTGGAGGCCTAGCAACAAGTGTCCCTTCAATGTTGAGGTTGTTGAGCACTCCATCACCCATTTCTTCAAGACCTTGTTAGGGTTCCTTGAAGCCTTGCTCTGATACCAATTGAAAACTACTAGAGGGGGGTGAATAGAGTTTTATAGTGATTTTAATAATTATTTAACTCAAACAACCAAAATTGAGATTAGAAGAAGAAGACAAGCATTTAGAGTGGTTCCAACTATAGCAAATACTATAGTTGTCAGTCCACTACCCGGTTGCTTACCCAACCGGGATTTGAAAGTATTTATTTTATTACCTCTCGAGGATTTATACAAAATACAATACTTTCAACCACACCCTTTGAACAGCCTTCACTTGAAGTAGGTGCACCAACCCTGAGGTAGCCTTCTTGAAGTAACTCCAAGCTCCCCCTTGAAGTAGCCTTCCTCTCTAGAAGTAACCTCCCGTTGCACCAGCCTTCTGAAGTAGCTCAAAGTCTCCTTCTTTGCCAAGAAGATCTTCACCCTCTCCAATCCACAGCCTCCAACCTAGGAGTAGCAAGGAGAGTACAAACAGTAATAGGGAATAAGAAAGAAAAAGAAAATTACAACTTATCCTTTAAAGCCCAAGGCTTGATATGCCTAGACCAAGCGTATAGATCTCCTAACCAAATGTGTGAACTTTTGATTGCTGTGGGTAGGAGATTCTAGCCTATAGGACATGAATTTGAGCTAAGGAGAAAGTAGGCCAATGATCACAGTGCTCAATTTGCTTGCAACAGATTGCTCAAGTATGCTCAAGTATTTCTCAAGTGTAGCAAGTAAAAACAAGTGAGTTTAGGTGTCCTATGGCTTGTCCTATTTATAGGAATGGCTTAAGGAAGCTTAAGGACATTCTAGACAACTTCTAGGGGTTTCTAAGTGCTTAACTAGCCGTTAGGTACAAAGTTGTTGCTTTAACAACGACTAATTAATTAATTCTGCAGTTGCTGTCAGAGACCATCTCGGTCGACAAATGGTCGACCGAGACACCTACTCGGTCGAACTTTTGTCGACCAACAGGCTCTCTGGAACAAGTGATTTGCAACGTCTTTCTTCAACTGCCAACTAACTTGTCTGTTGTGTCTAACGGCTACTTTGGATCTTTCTTGGTCGAGAAGATTGTCGACCGAGAGTGTCTCGGTCGAGGAGTTTGTCGACCGAGATTGATCCTGTTTCAAGGTTTCAATTTAGGCACTAATTATGTGTGTAAGTGTGCATAAGTAATCCTATTTGAATGGGATGACTTGTCTAACTGTGGTGTTTAGCTAGGGAGAATCTAACGCTTGATTTACATGCAATTCTAAGTACTTGTACATTATATTTTTGTACAAGTTTTTACAACAGTGATTACATTGCATGAAAATATAAATATGTAAGCTTGTAGATTTTCCCTTGTTGCTTTGTCATCCTGCACACTTAAGTAGCTCGTTAGATTAATAAGAATGAAATGTTTGTCATAATCAAAACAAAGGGATTTATAGATGTCCATTTAGCCAACAAGATATGCTTATGATATGCTCAGGATGTTAGCCATGCTTCTGACTTCAGCAATGTTTATGATGTTAGTCAGGCTCGTGATCATAGTTACACCTTTTGATGTTAGCTACACCTAATCTCGAGAATAATGTTGACCTTGTGGTCCTATAAGGAAGAGTCTGATTAGAACTGGTCTTAAAAGAAGTTTTATATCTGGTGTTTCTTTTCTGTTATATATAACCTTCCCTATCTGTTTAATCTATTTAATTATATGATCAGTTGTAACAAATAAACATTGTTGAGAGTTATATCTCTTGATGGGACATGGGTCTCACCTCATGGGCTACCACATCTATTTAGGTGAATGACATCAGTGGCATCAGAACTGTGGCTGCAAGGAAGAGTTATCTTAGAGAACCCTAGAAGAGGTTGTTAAATGTCTAGTGAGTCCTAGAGTCATCCCTGTACTCTCAGGTCCAGGTGTAAAAGTTTGTATATAATGTTTTCATTGACTCAATCTTTTGGTAGTATCATGATGTTTGTACATGTGGCATTTGCGAATAACATTGTTTTGTATGTATATGTTCTGGATGCGGCCATGGATTAATTTTCAAAAGAAACTTGGCATAATATGTGAATACATGAAATGTTGGGATTTTATGTAAGTTGTGAAGATTGAATCAGTCTTAATTTTGCCCCATTTTAGGTATGTGATCAACTAATGATTGATCATGTTATGGCTTTGAGTAATCTTGTTATGTGGGATGAGTTGTCACATTTGGTGGTATTTCAGCTTACAGTTTATTGAGTCTACAGGGACATTTGGACTTAGGACTAGGATGATAACTAAGTGATGAATATGACACAAACATGGTGCATACTTCCTGAACTAGATACTTGGATGCCCTGGCCAGGTATTCAAATATTAAAGAAAAGGTAAGTACAAAACTCTTAGATTGTTATCTTTTTGAATACTCTGATAAAGTAGTTGATTCGAAACAATCTAAAGAGCATAATAAATAAGAAATCATGATGAAAATATCTTAACCTTGCCCTAAAAGAAAGGTAAAATCATATCTTAACCAATAAAAACATGAATGTTTGGTGATTAAAGAGAAAGATATGACACTGTGAGAGCTAAATCTGAATACAGATAAGATAAAAAGGGGTTCCTAAAAACTATAATTCTAAAATATAACAAAGTAAAATATGAATAAATGTGTGCTAATGAAATGACTCAAACTAAAAATTCACATAAGAAGAAGAAAAATCTAATGATAAGTATAATATGAGATGATAAATAAGAACAACAACAAAGAAACAAAGTGGAACCTGAGTAAATCTCAGACCAATCTACATGTTTAAGAATGTGTTAATGTAAAATTATCATGATGTGTAAAACAAATAAAAGAGTGATGATCCTTGTTATATTTAGGAAATGTGAAGTATAATGAGATAACCCTTAATAAGTGAATGAGAAATAAGATAACATGAGGGGACACACACAAGAATGATAAATCGTCAACAAGAAAGAGTAGTAAAGTACAATCATCATGATAATTCCTATGCAAATGGCAAGGAACCCAAATGAAAAGGTACATGATACATAAAAAGTTTTGACTTGGCTAATGATGGTAGGATCGATAACCCCTTTGCTAGTACACACGTTGGACAGTGCGGTTGTGTTGTGAGAGATGTCTTTTTCTTTGCGTCTTTCTTTTTTAGGACTTAGATTTCAAGTGGATCTTATCCCACTTAGTATTCGTGGGTTCTATGTAATTATAGGGGTGAATATCTTGGTGTGACACATGGATGTTTTAGACTATAGTTTGAAGATCTTGACGTTTTGTGATAGGGACGCCTTTTGAGTCTTCCAAGGAGTTGGGGAGATTCATCCTATCTATTTTGGGTTGGCTATGATGACGGGAAGCTGTTTGGACAAGAGTGTGAGTTCTTCTTATCACATGTAGTGGATATCAAGGTAGTTAGTCCTAGTACCCAGGGTGTACTAGTGGTATGTGAGTCAGAGGTTCTTTCTAGGTAATTTTCCTTGCGTTCTTAGAGTTTAAATGTTGAAATCCTCTAAGTGTTATTTGAGAAGAAGAAGGATGATTCAATGATGCTATTAATGGATTTTTAACCAGTTGAATAAGATCACCTTGAAGAATGGGTTCCCATTTCCAAGGATAGATGAATTTCTGATCAACAGAGAGATGCCATAGTGTTTCCCCAAGATAGACTTGAGGTTGGGCCATCATCAGATGGGAATCAAGACACTAGATGAGATTCAAAGCTTTCTAGGTCTAAGTGACTAGGAGGAATGTTCCTTTTGTTTGGGATGACATGTATCAACATTCTATTTGGTTTCTAGCAGAGAAGTGACGGGTGATTCAGTGTTAGTATTGCCAACACTAATGAGAAGGCTACATCATCTTCTAAATTTTTTCAAAGAATGACTTGGGATGTGTGTGAATTCAAGATAAGGATATGATTTCTTTTGATTTGTGACAACTTAGGAGGGTCAAGGAGAACTATAAGCCACATGGACTAGAGTTATCCATTGTAGTATTAGACCTGAAGATTTGAGCACATTGTTCAAAGTAAGAGTTAAACATGAATTAAAGATGGTGCATGGAACTGATCAAGGACTATGATAGTACAATAGGCAATTATTCAGGATAGAAGGATGTGGAAGTTGATGTACCAAAAAGGATGCCATCTTTGTTAGCAATTGCAGACAAGGCATAGTTATGCTCTTCGACATACCACGAAACTGGACATGCCAACATTGCTTCAATAGAAGGAGGTATAGTTGGAGGTATCTCTGTGGGTAGGATTGTGGACACAACTACGAGACAAGCCAACGCTACCCCCAACAGGTCAAGGGGGAATACATATGAATGATACCATGAGTAGGACATCGAATAAGAGTAACACAGCAGGAAGCATGATTGATTCAATGAGTTAGTTGACATGACAATATGCATCCACCACCAGACAATGGTTCCATACACTAATGATTTGAGTAATATAGTATCTGTAGAGACTCTTTTTTTGACACATGTGACATATCCAACAATACACAAGTGCATCATAATCTGGAGAACATGTAGTGGAAGCCAAGTGTGAAACAAGATATGGCACAACTATAGTTAAGTGTACAAGTTGTCAGCAAGCCAAGGAGAAACACTAGAATCCTGCAAGGATACAATGGTAGCTTAAAACAACCCTAGACAGATAGACAATCATAAAATAACCATGTATATGATTGGAGAGTCTTTTAAGAACATATATCCTACAGTTCTTGGTAGACAAAGGATGTCCACTTGAGTTTGATCAAGTGTGCTTAGACACAATAGTCACCAAAAAAGCATAGACATGACTCCTTGTGAAGTTGCATACAGTAGGAGATACTTGACACTTCTTATTTTATAAGATACAAGAAAATTATTAGACTTTGAGTGATGTGTTAATATGATAGATTATAGTGAATGTCATTGTACTTTAGCAATAGTTGAAGGCAAACTCAAGACAAGCAAGAACCATATACTGATAACCATGGTAAAAAATTACAGTTCCAAGTTAGAATTACTACCAGAGTTGTACATGTTTCACAATAATTCTATGTTCCATGATGAGGAAGTGTCACCCCATTATAGGACAAGTGATATAGATAATGGAGGTGGAGTTGGGTAAGGATGTTTTTATATGTGGAGGATTTTGTGTTGATTTGAGATACCATATACAGGAGTTGAGGGAAAAGGTCATAGTTCTTGAGGGTGTTGTTATCACCATGGGATGTATAGAACCATGCAGGAGTTAGATGATGAGATGCATAGGGGGTACATATCCCTATTTGCCTTGGATTTTGGGGGTAAAATCCCTCTTAGGGGTTTATGGTTGAAAAACCCCTAACCTTGCTTTGTGGTTGAACATGATTGCTTACCTAATTGGATTCTTAAAACTTTAATATAACCCTAATATGTGTTTTGATATCATGTGACAAAGCTAAGTTTCAAGTTTGGCCCAGTTTGGACACTATTTGAGTAAGTTATACAATATTTGTGCTTATAAGGGCCTTTATGAAATTTTTCCATAACTAGGGTTTTTCTTGTAATTTGTCACATGTAGGTTGTTCCTTATAAGTTTTTATATCAAGTTTGATATAGTTGTACCTTGGGGCACCTAGTTGCACCATCATATTAGTGGTGACATCTAACCTAGGATTGAGGGCTAGATTTCCTCACCTAGATGCCCTAACTTGATGGTTTGCCTCTGCTGTTGACATCTGATTCCCCCTGGACATCACAATCTGATGGTTATCCTATGTAGGTAAATATTCAATGGCTCTTGTGGCTTCTACAGATGATGGTCAACCTGGTTGTGCATGGACGTGATGTTTTGACCTTGGACACATGGCATGCTTGGCTTGACACCTTTACCTTCCTTTCTCTCTCACCCAAAGCTTTATATACCTCCTACTTTCCATTAAAACGAGCTCTTTATATTATCTTCTTCTTTCTCCTTGGAGCTCCTCCCCCTTGCTTGGTGGATAAGAAAAATTTCAAGGAGGAAGAAGCTTGGCCGAACTTGATTGCATGTGCACCTAGGGTTTAGATCTACCCTCCCTTGAGTGGTGTGGAGCTTCCCTACCTTTTTTATTGGCCTAGGTGAGTAATATCTCCTACCCTTATTTGTTTTCCTTGATGCCATACCTTCTTCTCTCTTCCTTCTTGGTCAGTTCCATGGCTTTCTTGTTGGAGCTTATGCTAGAGGGTTTAAGAACACCTTCCTTCTTGCTTCTTTGACCTAAGGTTTGCTTGTTCTTGGAGAAGAACCTAGATTGGATGTGCCAAGTGCTCAAGCTAGGGTTTATTATCTATCACTTTGACCTATCTTTCTATTTGGGTTCATCTTCTAACTTGAGGCGAGTTTAATAACTTTCTCCATGTGTATTACTTACTCATACCTTGTTATGCATAGATCTTGCTCTAAAAACGTATTACCAAGTATAAAGATGCTATCATTGCCTTGGGTTTGAGTTTATGTGTTAGTCCTTTGGTAGTTTATCTTTCTAGATGAATCCTCTTAACCTTGTGCAAGTTTCTTCTTTGAAGGAGTCCTAGACCTTGCTTATGTGTGCAGGTCGATGGTTTTGTTCCTTGAATATAGGGTTTTCTTTGAGAAGATAAAGGATGGGTTTCCTTAGTACCTTGAATTGATTTCTTCCTTGTTTCATGAACTATTGACTAGGATTCGTGTTTCAATTGATGGTGTATACTTCGTTTCCATTTTGGATGTTGGCTTGGATTCTTGTCTCATTCAATGGTGTATCCTTAGTTTCTATTTTGGATGTTGGCTTGGATTCTTGTCTCATTCGATGGTGTATACTTAGTTTCTATTTTGAACCCTCTTGTGCTTGAGAAACTATGGTCTTAATGCTCTCGCAAGTGGTAAAACTCGATGGTTTCCCCCATTCTCTCAACTGATGGTTTACTTGGTGCTTTGGATCTATTTTTCCACCCAGAGTCAAATTTGATGGCTTCACTAGTTTCAACATGTGATGGCTTCATTGGTTTCAAAATCCAATGGCTTTTTTGGGTTCACATTCGATTGCTTCACTGCTTTCAGCAACCAATGGTTCCACTGGTTCATGATTCAATGGTCTGCAACCAATGGTTCCACTGGTTCATGATTCAATGGTCTACAGCCCATGGTTCCACTAGTTTACGATTTGATGTCCACAACAAATGGTTCAATTGGTTCATGATTTGATGGTTCACAACCAATGGTTCTTCTTGTTCATGATTTGATTATATACAACCAATGGTTCCATCGGGTCATCAGCAATGGCTTTCCTTTTTTATTTGATAATATGTTCCTTGTATTGATATAAAGACTTATGCATATCCATAATAAGTCAATAGAGGAGAAATTCTTTATAAAAAAAAACCCTACAGAGAGTAAAGTGTTACATATCATCCAAAAATTCCAGAGTGGGGATTGATCACCAGTGGTGTATCCCTCAGGAGCATGAGCTAAGGCTATAATTACATATTATAGTCTAAGGAAAAGGATCGAAAACATCAAAATGTAGTCTGATGCTCCTATGAGTACATCGTTGAGCAGAGGCTAATACTAGGTTCCTACATAGCTATAAGGCACTTCAATTTTCTCCTACTCCCTCCATCTGTCCCAGCGTCAGGTTCCTTGGAATGTTGTTTTCATGCATCAAACTGTAAGGTTCATTGTGGCTTCTGCCCCCGCTGTCGTTGTTGTGACCTATTGCACATGAAATCGTGATATGTTGAGTTCACCTATTGAAGGGTGTGCTGTATGGATATGGTGTAGTTATAAAAAATAATCTTATTTCTAGTAATCATATGACCCATATGATGGCCACCGTTAGTATGTCATGATTAGGGTATCAGTCTGTTCGCCTTTTTTGTGTTGTATTCTATGCATGGTGTTGAGGTAGGCATATGTTATAATGGTGGTGGCTATGGTGTAGTGAATCCATATACATCTAGAGGTGTGACACCCGTATATGAGATGTTATGTAGTTTCTTCATTACAATTGCTTAGATGTAGAGGGTTCCTCAAAACCGCTGTGCCTCATCACCATGTCAGTGGGTAGTTTGTCATGATAGATGAGCCATGTCATAATGTGTAATTTGGGGGATAATTTAATTTTCCAGATTTTAATGTATGGTCTAGTCATTCCTCTATAAGTAAAGTGTTGGTATGCTGATTTGGTCGTATATCTGGGTCCCCAAACCCATGGGATGTTTCTTATAATGTTGTGTTCTAATTGATTGAGGATGCCCAAATATGTGGCTGGGTTTATCAATTCTCTGAGGCATCATTTAAAAAATGTTGTGTCTATTGGATCCTAGTTTACTTAATGATGTGCAATTGTTGAGACTGGTAAGAGTACTTGGTATGTGCCTGGTAGGTAGTTGTTGGTTGATAAGATTTTGTCCATGCCACCAAGGGTCATGCCATAATTTTTTATTATTCCATAGGCTGGGTGGTATATGGATTGTGTTGGATATGATGGAATGGTGTTGTCCAAGTGTTTCTAAAGGGATGATGTTGTTCTACTAATTTTGATCGACCATGGTGTTTGGTGTCGGAGATATTTATCGTGGAAGATATTGGTCTAGATTTTGTGCTCTTTGTTGCTAATTGCTGTTGTGATTTAGTGGGTGAGAGTGAGACAGTGAATTTTGATGCTGAGGATGCCCCATCCTCCCTCCTTCTTGGGGAAACATATTGTTTCCCGTTTGGCTAGATTTAGTTTCTTGCCTTTGTGTTCCCATAAGAACTTCCTACGGATTCTGTCAATATGTTGTGAACCATGGACGAGAGTGGTAAGCATGACAAATAGTAAGTGATGATGGGGGTGAGAGATGCATTGATAAGTGATATGAGCCCTTCTATAGATAGGTAGTTGTTTCCCATGCACTGACTCGATTGTTGAGTTTTTTGATGATAGAATTCCATGTTGTGTTGGGAAACCGTGCTAGGGTGAGTGGGAGTCCAAGATATGTAAATGGGAAGGTTTCCTAGTGACATCCCAACATGTTTGTATATCTATCCTTATCGGTGGAGTCCATATGGTCACATATAATTTTGGATTTGGTGTAGTTGATTTTGAGTCCAGGCAGTTTGGTGAAAATGAATAGAAACCTAGTCAGATTAATGTCATTGGCGTCATTTGGTTTGATGGTGATGATGGCATTATCTGCATATCGAATCACATTGTGTGGGAAACCCTTGGGCTTGTTTATGTATCCTACCTCTGTAACATTCTGTATGAGGGCATTTAGTACGGTCGTGATAATGATGAATAAGTAGGGGGATAGTGGGTCACCTCGCCATATTCCATTTGAGTTTGTGAAGAAACCATGTGGCGACCCATTGATGACAGTCGCAAATGTTCCAGTTGATATAAAGGATTGTATCCATGCACACCATTTGTTGGGGAAATTGAGTCCTGACATACATTTGATGAGGAATTCTCAATTAAAGTTATCAAAGGCCTTCTCAAAATCCAGTTTGAAAATAAGAGTAGGCTTGTGATTGTTGTGATATGTATGCAATGTCTCTTGTACCATGATAAAAGCATCCTGGATGTTTCTGTGTGGCAGGAATGCACATTGTTTGATGTCGATGATGTTGTTGATGACATGTTTCATGTGACTGCTCAGGATCTTGGTTATGATTTTGTATGTAGATTTGATGAGGCTGATAGGTATGTAGTCCCGTATGGAGTTAGGATGATCAGTTTTTGGGATTAGTGCAATGTGGGAGTGGTTCATAGTCCTGAGGAGATGCTTAATGTTGTGTTGTCGGTGGATCTCCCGTATAAGCTTGATGAAGTCTTCTTTTACTATGGGCCATGTGGCTCTGAAGAAAGACATGTGATATCCATTGGGCCCTGGTGAATTATACAGACCTAATTGTAGGATGGCATCATGGATTTTCGTATCAAGAAAAGGGTCTAAGAGGTGATTTGTAGAAGGGATATTATGTGTGTATATGTGGTTCCAATCAATGTTGATCCGTTTGTAGGGAGTGTCCATTGTTGTAATGAGGGTTTTAATGGGTTGCATAGTGGTGTCAATACCATCAATGTTGGTGATCAATCATTGGTTACGCTAGGTGCTGCAGGTGGAGTGGAAGAATTTTGTATTCCTACCTCCCTCCTGCAACCATTTAATCTTAGCTCTTTGTTTCTTTAAAATATCTTCATGTGCCTTGAGGTTGTTAATTTCTTGGACCATACTGCTATGGTGATCTGACGGTTGTTGAATGGCAGTAAGAATTTGTTCTTCTTTTCTCTTGATGGTTATGGAATGAATCCAAATTGTGCATGGTTCCATGCTTTGATGATAGGTCAAAGACGTTTCATCTTGTGATGTATGTCCTTAACATGATTATCAGTGGTTGGTTGAGTGAGCCAATAGTTTTTGATCATGGAATTGAAATCTTGGTGTTGGATCTAGAAACGTTCAGAGTGGAAGGGTTTTAGTACCCAAAAAGAGTGTTGCATGTGGATAAGGACCGAAAAATGATCAGATAAACTAGATGTGATGAGAGTGGTGTGGGTCTTTGAGTGAAGTTGTGACCATAGGATGTTACATAAAAATGGTCTAGTCTGCTCTAAGCATACCCATGTGCCTTGTCCAACATCCATTACTTGGGTGAAGGTCACATAGGCTATGTGTGGTGATGAAGTTCTTGAAGATGTTGGCATGACGTGAAATCATAGGACATTGTGTGGTCAGATCGTTGGATAATTCATCCAAGCATGTGAACATGTTGAAGTTCCCCCCTATGATCCATGGAATGTCCCTGTGTTGTGATGCCAAGGAGTGTAACTCCTCCATGAAGGGTGCTTTGTTGGCTCCAGGTTCCAGGTGATCCATAACACCCTGTGAAGTGCCATGTCTGGTTATTGGCGACTTGGCTAAAAATGATCGTAATACAATGGTTTTGTATGGTGGGTTGTAAGGCTATGTAGGTGTTGTCATTCCATCCAATAAGGATGCCTCCACTAAAACCCATGGGTGGTTGTTGGTAACATCTATTAATATGGCGTCCCCCATTTGTTTAAGTTGGAAGTTGTTGAGGGTGGTTTTGGTTTCTTGAATGTTGATGATGTCTGTAACATCCCAATATTTCAAGAATAATTCAAACCTTATAATGTGGTTTTCTCAAATAGAAATAGTTGAAGCTCTAAATGCAAAAAGACAATAAAAGGAAATTTCTTAAGAGGTAATGAAGTGATAAGAGTTAAATAGGACCCAAAAATACTTTTTCTCTTTTATATGAACATTATGTGTTAACATTTAATTCAAAGATATAAATGTTGGTTTTCCTTTTCTCTCTCCTCCAAAGAAGTTACTCAAAAGATGCACAAAATAAAATGAAATAATGTTTGACATGGACAATCAATTATTATCTCAAATATTGCCTCCAGGGTTCACAAAGGAAAGTCCTTTTCACAATATATAATCAATTAATGCATGAAAGTTAAAGTTAAATGACTAATGAGGAAATTGTGTGGAAATTTCTAGGAAAGGTAGATTGAGAGTGACCAATGGGCATAATTCTGCCCTAACTTTCACCCAAGAGGAATATACACTCAAATAGGATTCCTTGCCAAGCTTGGATGGAAAAGGAAGTAAATTAATACCTTGTAATTCATTTACTAAAGGGGTAAGAAAAGGGTATCTAACTTTGGAATTTTTGCCACAAATCTTGCCCACAGATAGATTTAAGTATTAAAAGCTTTCGTTTAAAATTTGGGACCAATTGAAATTAAGGAGAAAAAGTTATGAATTATATAAGGTTTTCTAAAGTGAAGAGGATTATAAAATATGCATTTAAATTTCACAGATATATTCAGACTAGGAATCTATAGCTGGCCTTTTATTTTTGTCACACTTGATTCTGTCCCTAGGATCAAGATCTGATGATCAGTAGATCATCACCAAGCTTCGGCTGGCTTGGGGAAACCAGTGCCGTAACCCCGAATTTTTCGTTGGATCCTATCTCCCTCATCAATGACTGAGCGAAACTGGAAACCTCTCTTATGGATTCGTGAGAGGATTACGTGCCTAACTATCCCTAGTTTTACCCTCTTTTGGATGCTACACAAGAATTCCCAATCTCTGTGACTGCTCGCCGGCCACCCTCCTTAGGCTGAGAACTATATAAGGGGGAACAACCCCCTGCGACGCCACATTTTTTTTCGGGAGGCGGTGCTCGATCCCATGCTCTCTTATCTGCCTCCAATTTGTCTGCTAGCTACTTTTCCTCTGGTTTTCTTTTCTGGATCTCTGCCGCAGGGCCGAACCCTCGTCCACCCTTCTTTGGCCACTAGTCTTTGCTTCCAATGAGCTAGTCGACCTCGGCGAGTCTAGGCAGAAGTGCCCTTTGTTTCAGTTCGGTCACTAGGGCTCGAAACTTCGAAGTCAACCTTGGTGTTGACTGCCATCCACGGCGGGTGGAGATGGGCTCGCGTCTGTCCGGGGTTGGAGATGACTACAGGCCGAAAGACCATATAGCCCCTGCTGCGTCCATGGCTACCAAATCATAAGAGAAAAGGGCACGCAGGTCATCTCGACCTTTCTTGAGCTTGGCACGCGGTGCTGAGAAGGCCGCATGCTATTGGCCAGGCTGGTTTCACATGGAGAAGTCATGAGGCCCAAGTACGCTGACATGGCAGTCACACTTTGGCTAGAGTAAGTTCTTTTTATGAATAATGTAGTAATTAAACTGTAGGTCGAATTATAGCAAAACTACTTATTTTTTTGATCAGAAAAATACAGGGAATGCAATAAAAATATAATCACGGCCTAATTCTGTCTCAGATTTCAAAAGTGCCTAAAGTTGCTACCTTTAATATGATTAATGTGTTAAAACCCTAATTTCTAGGTTTTGATGTTCTTAATATGCTCAATGGATCTTAATAGTCAAATTCTAACCTATATGGATATAAATATCATGTTGGATCTTATTCAAGATAAATAATTCACATGTTATCAAAATTAGGATTTTAGGTGATGAATGAAATATAGATTGATATATTGAATGGTATGAACATGGTGTTTAGGGTTTTCAAACCTCAAGGAGGTGATTAGGCTTTACTGAACTTAGGAAGGAAGATCAGATCTCCTATAAGTGCAAGGTAAGTGGTCCATGCTAATTGAACATTAGTAATGTTTTCTTTTATGTATGTATGTATGCAATGAATGTTATGAATGTGTTATCTATTTCAATTGCTTAAAGTCAATGAATGTATGATGAATTGAATGTCATGGTTTTACTGTTCTAATTATTTTATCACCTTCATGAACGTTAAGAGCAAAGTTAAAGTCAAGTTTTAAGAGAAAAGTTAAGAGTTTCAAGAGAAAGATAATGTTAAAACAACTTATATAAGATCCTCATCAAGAGGCTCCTCAGAGCAAAATTTAAGAGGCACTTCGGTGCATAAGAGAAGAGGAACTTCGGTGCAACCCAAGAGGCACTTCGACACATAAGAGAAGAGGCACATATGTGCAACCTGAGGATCCTTATATAGGTCAAGATAAAAGATATTTAAAAGTAATTGTTGATATTTTCAATGTTCAATGTTAAAAGCATATTTTTAGTTTTCAAGTTTTCTTGATATTATAATATGTTCAATTCCACTTACCATTGGTTTTATACATGGCTGGGGGCGCGATGCCCGCAGGCAAGGAGCAATCTTAGGAGGAAGAAGTACAAGGAATATCTCAAGGAATCTTCAAGAAGAAAAGACCTAGTGGGGTGCCTTTTACCAAGAGGATCCAACGATTAGATATCATGTGCATTATTTTATAGTCTTGTTATAAACGTAGATTAGATGGATTTGATGTAGTTTTATTTTTCCAAACTATGTATGAATCAAATTTCAATCAATGCAAAGAGTTTCATTTACTTTAAATTGCAAAGAATAACATCTTGTGACACCCCCTTGAGTAAAGTGCTTCCGCTCAGTGATTTATACATGTTGTGAAAAGTGGGGTGTTATATTATGGTATCAGAGCAGTTTGGTAATTGGCCACTAGGCAAACATGATTCACATAGTCACCCTATAATGAAGATATGAGATTAAGGTATAGGAAAGAACCCCTAGGAAGAGTATCAAACCCTAAGACAATAAGAGTTTTCACCCTAGAGCAGAGATATATATATTAGGGATAGGTGAATATCTAGTATAGATATTAGGTATTGACCTAATCTTAGCTAGTGACATATCCTCTCTCATCTCATTGGTTGCTACACACCATGTGATGAATGTCATTGGCATTAGAATTATTGTGCATCTTTCCCCTTCATAAAAGTATGTGTGGTATGTGACATGTGTACTATTAGGTTTGTGAAGGGTAGCATAATGAGATCTCTCATCGTTGGGTATTGCCTGATCAACACCTACCCAGGGATGTCAAAAAGATAGGAAATTCAAGAGACCTAGAATAGATTTTCATCCACACCTAATGTTAAAAGTCATGTTCTAGGTAGGGGTATAAGTTGGTTTCTTAACCCTAAAGTATAAGTTGAGAAGATGAAGAGTAATGTAATAGTTAATTCACTTCTGCATCATCATAATAAAATTTAGATGACTTATGTAAAATTATGAACATAAATGAATCTTGAAATATTAATTATCACTAAATGGAGAAGTAATAAAAACCCTAAGGTGGGTAGTAGACTAAGGAAAAGTTTGAGGACGGAATTTATTTAATGTGGGTAGAATTGTAACATCCCAAAATTTCAAGAATAATTCAAACCTTAAAATGTGGTTTTCTCAAATAGAAACAGTTGAAGGTCTTAATGCAAACAGACCATAAAACAAAATTTCTTAACAGGTAATGAAGTGATAAGAGTTAAATAGGACCCAAAAATACTTTCTCTTTTATATGAATATTATGCGTTATAATTAATTCAAAGATATAAATGTTGGTTTTCCTTTTCTCTCTCCTCCAAAGAAGTTACTCAAAAGATGCACAAAATAAAAATGAAATAATTTTTGACATGGAAAATCAGTTATTATCTCAAATATTGCCTCCAGGGTTCACAAAGGAAAGTCCTTTTCACAATATATAATAAAAAAAATGCATTAAAGTTAAAGTTAAATGACTAATGAGGAAATTGTGTGGAAATTTCTAGGAAAGGTAGATTGAGAGTGACCAATGGGCATAATTCGGCCCTAACTTTCACCCAAGAGGAATATACACTCAAATAGGATTACTTGACAAGCTTGGATGGAAAAAGAAGTAAATTAATACCTTGTAATTCATTTACTTAAGGGGCAAGAAAAGGGTATCTAACTTTCGAATTTTAGCCCCACATCTTGCCCAAAGATAGATTTAAGTATTAAAAGCTTTCGTTTAAAATTTGGGACCAATTGGAATTAAGGAGAAAAAGTTATGAATTATATAAGGTTTCCTAAAGTGAAGAGGATTATCAAAATATGCATTTAAATTTCACAGATATATTCAAACTGGGAATATATACCCAGCCTTTTATTTTTGTCACGCTTGATTCTGTCCCTAGGATCAAGATCTGATGATCAGAAGATCATCACCAAGATTCGGCTGGCTTGGGGAAACCAGTGCAGTAACCTCGAATTTCTCGTTGGATCCTATCTCCCTCATCAATGACCGAGCAAAATTGGAAACCTCTCCTATGGATTTGAGAGAGGATTACATGCCTAACTATCCCTAGTTTTACCCTCTTTTGGACTCTATACAAGAATCCCCAATCTTTGTGACTTCTCACTGGCCACTCTCCTTAGGCTGAGAACTATATAAGGGGGAATAACCCCATGCGACGCCACATTTTTGTTCGTGAGGTGGTGCTCGATCCCATGCTCTCTTATCTACCTCCAGTTTGTCTACTAGCCTACTTTTCCTCTAGTTTTCTTTTCTGGATCTCCACCGCAGGGACGGACCCTCGTCCACCCTTCTCCAACCACTAGTCTTTGCTGCCAATGAGCTAGTCGACCTCGGCGAGTCTGGGCGGAGGTGCCCTTTATTTCAATTCGGTCACTAGGGGTCGAAACCTCAAAGTCAACCCTAGAGTTGACTGCTATCCACGACGGGTAGAGACGAGCTCACGTCTGTCCGGGTTTGAAGACGACTACAGGCCAAAATACCATATAGCCCATGCGTCCATGGCTACCAAATCATCAGAGAAAAGGGCACACAGATCATCTCGACCTTTCTTGAGAGCCTTCCAACTTGGCACGCGGTGATGAGAAGGCCACATGCCATTGTCCAGGTTGGTTTCGCATGGAGAAGTCCTGAGGCCCAAGTACGCTCACATGGCAGTCTCCCATTGGCTAGAGTAAGTTCTTTTTACGAATAATGTAGTAATTAAATCGTAGGTCAGATTATAGAAAAAAATATATCATTTTGATCACAAAAATACAGGGAATGCAATAAAAGTATAATCATGGCCTAATTCTATCTCAGATTGCAAAAGTGCCTAAAGTTTCTAACTTTAATATGATTAATGTGCTAAAACCCTAGTTTCAAGGTTTTGATGATCTTGATATGCTCAATGGATCTTAATAGTCAAATTCTAACCTATATGGATAAAAATATCATCTTGGATCTTATTCAAGATAAATAATTCACATGTTATCAAAATTAGGGTTTTAGGTGATGAATGGAATATAGATTGATATATTGAATGGTATGAACAGGGTGTTTAGTGTTTTCAAACATCAAGGACGTGATTAGGATTTACTGAACCTAGGAAGGAAGATTAGATGTCCTCTATGTGCAAGGTACGTGGTCCATGCTAATTGAACATCAATAATGTTTGCTTTTATGTATGTATGTAATGAATGTTATGAATGTGTTATCTATTTCAATTGCTTAAAGTCAATGAATGTATGATGAATTGAATGTCATGTTTTTACGGTTCTAATTATTTTATCACCTTCATGAATGTTAAGAGCAAAGTTAAAGTCAAATTTTAAGAGCAAAGTTAAGAGTTTCAAGAGAAAGATAATGTTAAAAAACAACTTATATAAGATCCTCATCAAGAGGCTCCTCAGAGCAAAATTTAAGAGGCACTTAAGTTCATAAGAGAAGAGGAACTTCGGTGCAACCCAAGAGGCACTTCGGCGCATAAGAGAAGAGGCACATATGTGCAACCCGAGGATCCTTATATAGGTCAAGATAAAAGATATTTAAAAGTAATTCTTGATATTTTCAATGTTCAATGTTAAAAGCATATTTTTAGTTTTCAAGTTTTCTTTATATTCTAATATGTTCAATTCCACTTACCATTGGTTTTATGCATGGCTGGGGGCGCGATGCCCACAGGCAAGGACCAAGATTAGGAGGAAGAAGTACAAGGAATATCTCAAGGAATCTTCAAGAAGAAAAGACCTAGTGGGGTTCCTTTTACCAAGAGGATCCAAAGATTAGATATCATGTGTATTATTTTATAGTCTTGTTATAAAAGTAGATTAGATGGACTTGATGTAGTTTTATTTTTCCAAACTATGTATGAATCCAATTTCAATCAATGCAAAGTGTTTCATTTACTTTAAATTTCAAAGAATAGAATCTTGTGACACTCCCTTGAGTAAAGTTCTTTCGCTCAGTGATTTATACATGTTGTGAAAATTGGGGTGTTACATGTCAATGTGATGTTGATAAATCATATTCCTAATGGTTCTATGCTAGATAGGAGCAGATGCTCTGCATATATTCTAGGTGAAAATCTGCATTGGTGTAGACTCCGTAAAAATGATGTATAAAGGGTCCAAAGAAATGGTGTGTAAAATGGTGTGCGTGTTAAGATCTGTTGTCCTTCTAGTTGTTCTCTATGATCAGGTTGGTAAAGAATATTTCTCCATATGAATGATGGGGAAAACCGATGCCAATATTGTGATAGAAAGTGATGAAAGGCTTGTTGTGTTCCCATGATGTAAGTTGTTTAATGTCAACCAAAGTAGTGTCTGCATGTGAGTGTGTCGTAGACCTAGTATTAATTGAAAGATCATGTACAATAAAGGGCGAAAAAAGTGTAGGCGATACCAAAATAGAAGGTGTGGGTCGTTGATGTATCATACCTGAGTCATCTATGGCAAAGAAATTCTTCCTCTTTTGAGACTCAGGTGTGCATATAAGAGCAACATAGGAGAGGACTGCTTCATGATCTTTGTTCAGCAGGATGGAACAGTTGATAGCTGGGCTTGGTGTGGCACAAAGGTCATCGATGATTGAAGATTTTAGTTTCAGGAAGGTTTCATGGTCCATCTCATTGCGAGAATCCTATGTCCTTCTCAGATGGATGAATTCTAGACAAGGATAAAGAGGGTTTGGTGGAAGCATCTGGGGAGCACTGTGGTGAGAATGATCTTTCTTGTAGCATGGTGTCGGTCGATGAGATTCATTATTAAGGGTCAGATTTAGGTGGTTGTGTGAAAGGGATTTATGGGTTGGTGCAATGTGTTTGCATTGGAAAGATTGGTGGTGGGGTTCAAACCATGTAGCAGGGTGTTGTTTGAGATCTTTGAAGGGACAACTGTAGGTGGATGGGTGTTCCATACTGAGTTTGATATTGTTTATCATGTTCCTACATCTGATGTTGATATCACTAGGGATCGTGGTGTCCTTCATAATAGAGAACAAATAGAAAGCTTTTGTATAGTCATAAGGAAATAGTGTGTTAGGGCTGATGAACTATAGAGTAGCCCCTATTGAGTGAGAAATCTCTCAGAAAACCTCTTCATTCCATAGGTGTGGTGGGAGTTCAGAGATAGAGATCGAACCAGATGAACCGGTGGATGCAGGTGTGGCACCTTGTCCCATCATCCTCCTAGTGATCTTGGCTTGTGCAAAACCATTGCTGCGGGCGAAAGTGAACATCTGACCTAGGGCTTGCTCGAAGGTGGAGTTCTCAGGTAGAGTATAGATAAGTCTGGTAGGAGTGAGGCTCTTAAGTTTTGAAATCGTACAGGATGGGATGAGAAGTGCGATGGATTTGGTGATCTTGAGGGTTTCAATGTCGTTCAGGGATGAGCACTGGATGATATCCACCTGAATGGTGCGGGTCGTGAGTGCCTTGATGATACACATGCTTTGGGTCGACAAGTCAATGGAGAACTCCATCGTTTGGGTGTTCGTCGTAATGTAACAATCAGGGTTTGTTGCAGGATGCAGGTGGTTGGAGAATGGTAAAGATATGGGTGAGGAGTTCATCTTGTAAGGGGGTTGCAGATAAGAAAGGGAAGGGAGTGGCGTAGATGCAGATCCAGTAGGGTTGGCAGAGAGTATATTGTTAGATGGATCAATATCTTTGAGAAGGAGGCAAAAGCAACTTTTTCAAAAGATACAATTGTCAGCTTTGAGGGTCCGTAGGTGAGGTGAGGCAGATGTTAAGGTGGCTTTCCTTCTTTTCACGCTCACAAGTGGGTTGTGTCAGTGGGAAGGGAGTGTGCTAGATGTTGGAAAGGGGTGAGACCACCATCCCCAACGTGGTTGAGTGCAGAGTCTAGCGATGTGTCTGTCTCAAGAGAAGAAAAAGCAGCAAATGCGAGCCATCAAAGGTGGCCGGTCTGAAGGCATTTTCCACATCTAAGACGGTGGTGTAAGTAGGGGTTTCTCCTAGTAACAAGGATCCATGGGTTGTCTAGCTTAAGATTAGGTTCGTCGAGGTGATCCTATGGTGTATTAGCTAGAGATGATGGGATCAGATCGCTGGATGTGAGGGTTAAATCTGTGGTAAGAGTTTTTAACATACCTGAAGCGTGGGGGTAGGGGATATTCAAAATTGGGGGGGCGTCGTCTAGAGAGATCGGGGAAGTGGTTGTATCAACAAGATCATCTTCTTCTGCTTCCTAAGTGTCCAGTGCATGTTGTAGGACCGGATGTCCATTCATGCCCTACAACATTTCATCTCCAATGTTGGTGTCATCGGTGACTTCTTTGGAGAATGATTGATGGTATCTTTCAATACAGTGTATGTTGCATATGTTTCTGGGAATGGAGTTGTTGATGTCTGTCATACAAAGGTTCATGCTCATGTCTCCCCGTAGGTAGAGAATGAGGTGCCATCCCATACATAGGTTGATGATGGTGAGCATTTCTCTCCATCCTCTAGTGGATTGTAGTATGCCTCTGCGGGAAAGTTGATAGGGAAGGCTGTTGATCCCACATAGAACTGAATGATTCCTTCATCCATTTCTTCATTGAGGTATCTCCATGATCTAGGGATGAAGATGCACCTGAATGTTCTATTATCGAGTAAGACATCTAGATAAACCATCACTGGAGATGATGTTGGTGGGCGAAGTGGGGTTTCTAAGCAATGGTGTTGTTATTACTCGATGTGTTTATGAAACTGTTGGTATTTCGATTGTAGTATATCTTTCTGGTAAGGTGGGTAGTTGGGTATTAAAGACACAATAGAAGAGTATTCACATTGATTGTTGATGTAGTATCTGTCTTAATTATTGTATTGTTTGACTATGTGCCTCATAATGGTTGTTGTTCTATAGTGATCTTCTATAATTATGGTAAAGTACTCAGTGCATAGTTGTTTTTCAGAGCATGTTGGCTCTTCGATAGTTCAGAGTAGGTGTTCTGCCATGAACTCGTACTGTAGTTGGAATTAGTTTTGTCCTACTCCACTGGGAAGTAAGAGAATAAGAGACAAGTGGTGTTGTTGCTACCAGCAGTCGGCGAGACTCTCACCATCAGAATAATTATTGTAGGGAGAAAGTTGTTTTTTGTATCTAGAGAGAAGGTGGAGCTCTCATTCTAGAGAGAAGTTGAAGCCCGAGTTGCCCCAACTTTTTTTCTATTTGCTCCAATGGCTTTCCTGGTCCACAACCAATGATGGTTCTAGTTCCATAATCAGATGGTTCACATCTAATGGTAATTATGGATTATAGATTCAATAGTTTGTGCTTGATGCACATGATCTGATGGTTTGGGTTTGATGCCAATGATTCGATGGGAAGCTAGGTGTTTATGATTAAATTTTTGACCCAGGTAAGAGTGTGACCCGATGGTTTGCTTTACTGTTGTTTTGTAACTTTAATTCAATCCATATAGCTAAAACTTAATAGAATAATCAAACATATGATGGTCAATCATACTTAACTTCCTTGTATATCGATATGATGAAGGAATATTCTCTTAATATTATGGAAACCCCATAATGTTACCTTGTGAACATCATAGCTCTTGTGCTTAATGCAAATTTATGTTAGATCAGTGTACCATAAGAATGAGGATGATTGTTGAAGTTCTCTAAGGTGTTGAAAGATAATGATGTTCTTGTAGGAGATCAAGTGATGGTCTTAATGACCTTTGGGAAGGCATTGAGCCCTAGTGGAGGTGTAATCCTCGTATTGATATGACATGTAATTGTACCCTATTATGATGTGATAAGGAGTATGTCTCATACATTTTATATATTATGAAGGTTTTATGTACCCATGTTTTTATAGTCAACATTTAGGGTTTATAAGTAACTTGATTGATGCAACCTTAATTCACCTATTTGGTATTAACTAATCAAGTGAAACCCTAATCATGTAGTGACCTGTGTCATAGATCCATTCCAGTGTTAGGACTTGTTGGATGGTGAAATGAGTATTCCTAAAGAAGGAACTCAGAGTCATATACAGTTGAGTAAATGCATGTTTTTAGGATGACTGTAGTCATACCTCGACAGGAAAATAGTTGTGGTCATATCTCAAATATTTGTATATGTGATGTGAATGAGGATAGTTGTGGTTGTACCTTGTATGATGGTGTTTTATATACCTTGGTTACTAGTGTCGTGACCTATATACCAAGGATGGACTAGGCTATTTTGCATTTTGACTTATATGTCATTGTTGCAGACTCATACTGGCCAAAGGAGGATGGGATTTTAGGATTCTGACACTCCAAGATTTTGTGCGGAACTGATTTTGACTTAGTAGTGGTTAGTTGGATGTATGAGTGGTATACCTTAAACTCCCAGGGCTTACTAAAGGATGTAACCCAGCCATGTTGCATTACTATTTAGGATTCAACATGATTAACATTGGATGATAACTCTTGCTTGCTCTTTTCATATATAGATGATGTATAATGCAATAAGAGGAAGTAGCCATACTTATGCTAATATAATTGTTGATGTTGTTAGTTCTACTTATGTTACTAGTCATACTTATTCCATTAGATATGCTTATGATATGCTCATGCTTTTAGCCATGCTTATACTGTTAGCCATGCTTATGACAATTAACAATGTTTATAATGTTAGTCAGCCTCATGATGATAGTTATGCCTATGATGTTAGCTACACCTGATCTAAAGAATAATGTTGACCTTGCAATCTTATAAATAAGACTTTGATTAGAACTATGCTTAAAATATGTCTAATATCTTATGTTTCTTTTCCGGTATATATAATATTCCCTATCTATTTAATCTTCTTAATTTCCTAAACCTATTTAATCTATTTAATTATAGAATCTGTTATAATAAATAAATATTGTTGAGAGTTATATCTCTCTCTGGGACATGGGTCTCACCTCATGGGTCACCACATCTTTTTAGGTGAATGGAAACAGTGGCAGTAGAACTGTGGTAGCGAGGAGGAGATGTCTTAGAGAACCTACAAGAGGTTCTTAGATGTCTAGTGAGTCCTGGAGTCCATGCATTCTAAGGTCTGGGTGGGAAAGTTTGTATATGATGTTTCTGTTGACTTGAGGTTTTAGTAGTATCCTGATGTTTGTATGGTGCGTTTCCCACCAAGGATACACACTATCCAACTGGAGGTGGCTAGATGCAACCCCAAGGGAGTACACACATGTGAGTACTTTCAAAATTTGTATGGCCCTAACAAAGTCAATCACAAAATCAAACAAGTCACCTGCAAGTGCATGGGGTACTGTTGTAGTATAGGTGATTGGCAAGAATAGGGGTCGGTCCTCAGGGATAGAGGGGGCACTAGAGCTAGGCTAGTGTTTCCTACATTCCTAATGTGGAGTCTAGGGTTGAAGGGTTTTAAAAAAAGGTTTATTTTGGTGATTAATCTAAGTGAATGAGCAAGAAACGCAGAATTGAACCTAAGTTACCTTAAACAAGTAGGATTAACAATCTAGGTTAACCAACTAACTAAGCAAGAGAAATAGGAAGTTACACTACACTAGAGTAGCAAGAAGCAATTTAGAGACTAAGTTTACCACTAAGCAAGAAAAGATCTAAATTAACCCTAACTATCAAAACTAAGCAATTGACTAGATTAAGAAAAAGCAACTAAACCAGACTAGCATGAACAAGTAAGCAGAGCAAGTTGAGTTTTAAACAAGATGATTAAGGTAGGTGGGTTTGGGGATGTAACTTTAATATTAGTTGGGGGAGGTTATTGAACAAGCATGATTCTCATCTTCCATCTAGATTACCAAACCAAACAATAAGGCAAATGCTATTAGAATGTACCCTACACTACTAGTAGAAGACTAGGGTTAGGTGTAATTCTAATAGGATTAGCCAAATATAGGTTTATAGGATAAGCGGTATTGAGCAATTGAGGGCTGAGGGTAGAGATGGGAGTAGAGATGAGGGTATTTGACCTCATGCCACTACCCATTCTAGCCTTTAGAAAACCCTAGGCAATGACACCAATCCCACTTATACTAGTAACTTAGGTGTCATACCAAGTAGTAGGAGAAGGGTTAGGCATGTAGGAACAAAGGGGACTAGCTAAGGATCCCCTATTGGGACCTAGGAGTCACACCTAAGATTTCCACATGTATCCTAATTCTCCTAGAAACATGGTATCATCAAGCACTATCAAACAAGCAACTAATAGAAAAAAAAATAAATCACAAGCATGGGACAAGCAACTAATAGCAACTAATAGCAACTAAGGTGAAATGGAGATGGAAATGGTGGGTGGGGAGCATAAATGCAAGGGAAATGCACTAAATGCTCAAGGAGTAGGTGGAGAGGAGTAATGGAGTCTAGGAGAAGCTGTAGGGTGTCTAACATAGTGTTGTGGCCGCCAGCCATGTATATATAGGTGGTGGTGGAAGAACTAGGGTAAGTAGGGGTATTGTGGGAAAATAAGAGCAGAAAGTGGTAGGTTTAGGGTGGCAAAATGGCTGAGCTTAGACAAGGGCGTGTTGTGGAAGGGTAGTGAAAGTGCTAAGTAGGAGGTGGCCACAGCCGTGGTGGAGTGCCACGGCCGTGTTGGATGAGAAACACCACGGTTGTGTTGGGTAACACAACCATTTTGGAGGAGGACTGGGTCGTGGGGCAGCATCACAGACGAGTTGGTCTTCAGTGACCACAGTCGTGGTGAATTGGGTGTGACTCTTTGTTGATTCTGGGGTTCTTGTGCTAAATTCCCACGGCCATTGTGTGGGGCCACAACCGTCTTCTCCTCTACTAGCCACGACCGTGGTATCTTCAATCGTCCACGGCCGTGGTAAGTTGGGGTAGCTCCCTGTTGAATTTGGCACTTCTTCACCAAAAAAGACACGACTGTGGGGTTATGCCCACGACCGTGTTGGGGTCTGCATCAGTTAATTTACCTTCAAACTTCATCATTCATGGATTTATTTGCTTGATGACGACTCTTGGCCATTGGGGGTAGGTTGAGGGAGCTTTTCACCATCAATGGAGGAGCCCTATAACTCCTTCCTTCTCTCTCATTCATCCAAGGCATGGTCCAAGTACATGAAAATAGTGCAAAGAACATCCATAAGTGCATTTGGCAATGATAAACATATTAGGGAAAATAGCCTATAATCTAACATGTTTAGATGTGATTTAAGTAAAAACTGGCACAAGATGGAGCCCTAAAATAGGGCCACATCACCACCCCAAACTTAAAACATACTTGTCCTCAAGTATGCTCTAACTTAATCTCTCTTTTTAGTTTTCATTCAATACACAAGAATGGAAAATGCATGGCAACATAAAATTATTGACTACATGGTCTTAGAAGTGACTAAGTGCATGTGTTCCACCTCTCTCCCTTCCTCATTCACAAACCAATCATGAAATGAGCACTGAGCATACAAACCTCAAATATAAAGCATAGAAAACACAAGTCCATATTTCCTTCATGTCATTCTGGGTAAATCGTTTCATGTTGGTGTTAATCAAAGATAACTAGGAGTATTGTTTCTCTTTCATGCATTCACTCTTATGCTTCAACCCACACTAAATGACCCACATGGCTGTAGAAAAGGGTAAAGTGAGCTAGATTTGATGTTTTCTAGCTCAATGGGTGTGAAAAAGGAAGAAAGGATTGTAGTATGATTTGGAGTGCTTTTACACACTCATCTTTTCTTTATTTGAATGCTCTTAAATAGGAGCATCCTTTTATTTTATTTTTGCTTTATTTTTTTTGCCCTTGGTGTAGATAGGGCATATGGTGGATAGAGTGAAGCAGGGAGGTGGAGATGTGGCCACCCCAAACTTTTGGGGGTGGCCATGACTTCTATGTGCACTTTAGCATCTTTTCATGAGGCGGATAAGTATGAAGATGGTGAAAGAATAGTAAGATCAAAGAGGGGTCATTAGTGTAGTCTTCAACATAAGATTTCCTGCATGAAAGCTAATCCAACACTTCATCAAATGATATCACACCACATGATAGAGCAACATGACATTCACATTTCTTCCAAGTGATTCCATAGGCTTTAAGCATTTGTAGCTTGCTCAATTCACAAAACAACCAAAACATTCACAAACTTAAGAGAGGTGGTGCACATGTAAAGAGTCAACAAACAAGGCCATATAGCAATAAAATCTAAGAGAACGGCATGCATTTGTCAAAGGATTTAAAATTTCATTTCAAATAATGGAGATTAAGTCAGAACATGCTTTTTGGGCAAGAACATTCAAGCTTGGAAAAAATTGGCCAAAATGGTGCCAATTTGCCTTCAATCATATCTAAACCTACATTATTGAACTTAAAACAATAAAACAAGCAAGTCCTAGCTAAGAGATGCAAAAATTACCAAAAATCTACATGATATGAATGCATGGCAAAAAGGAACATTTTTTTTGAAAAATTAGGCAAAAATGTAAGAAAGCAACTACATGCTATGCAAAGATGCAATCAAAAACAAGAGAAAGAAAAACTAAACTAGATAACACAATTGGGACAAAATCACAGAGAGATAGAGGGTGGTGCGTACCATACTACCCACCCTAAACTTTAGAATCATGTTGTCCTCAGCATGAAACTATAGTGTAGGGTAGATAGGGGAAGTGTCACAACTACTGTGGCTGCTGATCGGACAAGTGAGGAGGATCTAGAGGAGGAGCTGAGCCTGCTGGTAGTAATGTCCCAAGTAGTCGTCCTGGGGTGGAGGGTATGTCTATGGATATGCAACTATGCCACCCCAAAAAACTCCACCCCATTCGTGGTTTCTTGCTTCTTGGGCATGGTGGTAGTGATACAAGTGGTTGACCTGGTGGTGCATTTGTTGTTGGTCTTGCCACATGTATTACTGGATAATCTGCATATCACTCTCTAACTTCTGAATACCCTCAAGTTGCACCTGGATGGTGGAGATATCGTAGGCATTTGTTGAGGGATGATGCAACTGGGATGTTCCTTCATCCCTCCTTCTTGTTCTTCGTGGCTTCCTATTTCCTTCAATTTCTTGTTCCTGCCCTTGCACATTTGATTCAACCATCTCTTCTTGTGTGGCAGCGGCTCCCCTAGTATATCTTTCTCTTGGGTTGTCTTGTTGCCATTTCAACAATTTGTCCTCCAGTTTGTGGAGGATCCCCATCATAGAAAGTAGTGGCACAATGTGGTAAGGCATCTCAAGCTCAAAATTGGGGACACTAGTTGTATAATAGATCATCCTTTTGTCCATGACTTTAATAGTGTGAGAGCGGGTTAGATAGTTCATGTCAACAAGATTGATCCCACTCGTGTCCTCCATTCTAGAAAGATCATACCCCAAAGCATGTGCAATTGAGGTTACCAACCCACCCATAACAAAAGGTGTTTTACTTTTGATGGGTATGGTCCTCATATGATCAATTAATAGTGTTCTGAGGTCTATAAACCGCTTGCAGTGCATTGCTATCAAGACAAACATATCTTTCTATGAAATTGAGCCTTGATTGTCATATCACCCCACAATGGTGTTGGCTAAGACTTTTTGCACATAACAGAAGAACGAGTTGCTTATGGTGGTAGTTTTTGATCTCCCTGCGTAGTAGTCCTCGCTTCCTGTCAAAAGCTTCTAGAAATGTACATAGTTGAAATCAACTTCCTTTTCAAGTAGGCCATCGTCCATCTTTTCAGCCTCTTCTGGATTGGCAGAAAAAACACAGTTCAGCTCTGTTGATGTGAGAGTGTGCATGTTTCCCATCATGGCAAACTTGATAGCTTCATTTTCTCTCACCTTTGTCTTCACAAGTGTGGCAAATAATTCCCGAGTCAAAGTGGTGTAAGTCTTTTGGGGTGTGAAAAGAATGTTCCACAACCCCATTTCCTTTAAACTTCCTTCCACCACTTCTTTGATCCCTAAGTCATCAATGAATTTCTCACACCCATATCTAGTGGGGACGACTCTCCTTGTCATGCACTCTGGGTATGTGAGAGAGATCTTTCTTTACCTGTGTCCTCTGCCATAGGACACTCCAGTAGGGGCCTTTCCTAAGGCCTTCAATCTGTCTACCTCTAATTGTGCCAGAACATCGTCCTCCTCAGGCATCAACTCTACCTCTTCTTCATCGCTATCATATTTATCTTCCTCCATTATGTAAGATTGGGACCCCAAACTCATATTGAGGTTGTACCAATGCACATACTATTCTTCATCCCGATGCAACTGCCACATAGATTGCGGCTGCTCACTACGCTCCGCCGCAGTGTGAGATGTCGAGTGGCGTGCTGGCGTAGGCTTTGGCGGGCACTTTGATGATGACGATGCTGCTTTTGATTTCTGCCCTTTCTTCACAATCATCGGCTCAACTTCATCAATCAAGTCATCCAAATTTTCCTCGGACACCTCTTCTTCTTCTTCTTCATCTCCCTCATACGTGGCGTCGGTGATGTGGTGGATGTCGGACGAATGAGAGTGGGATGCACTCACCGATTGTGAGCGACGGAGGGATTGGTAAGTGGAGGTGGTTGGGTATGGGGTGTGTGAGGGCACAAAAATATTAGAGGAGGCATTTTTGGAATGCCACTTCCCTCCGGTAATAATGTTGGCTCCCTTGGTTATTGCCTTCCCAATTTTCTTCATGGTTGGGCTGGGAATGGAAGGTGAAAATCAGATTTTGGTATAGGGGGTGGTGTGGATGTGGATTTAGGTGTAGGATGGAAGGAGAAGGAGGTTTAGAAGGTGGATATGGGGTTTTCTGTGGATTTGGGTGAAAAATGGAGGGTTTATGCAGAGGTTTAGGGGAGGGGGGCTATTTGGCGGATTGGAGATGAAGGTGGAGATGGAGGGCCGATTGAGAGATGAAAGGTGGTGGAAATGGAAGGGGGATGGTTGGGGAATGATTTGGTTGTGATTAGGGGTTTACTGGGGGTGTTTTGAGGTGTTGAAGGTGGAGAACGGTGGAGGGCGAGGTAGCTATGCGCTGCCACGGTCATGCAACTAAGGAAGAAGAAGAAGAAATGAAGAGGGGGTTGGGTTTTGATGTTTAAAAGCTATATTTTTTTCCTGGACTGGGTTGGACCACAGTCGTGGTGGTTGGCCACGGTTGTAGCCAGGTCTTGGTAACACGACTATGGCAGGGTGCCATGATTGTGTTGTCAATGAAGAACATTTCCCTCAAACCTTGCCATGGTCGTGGCCATGCATCTTCAACACGGCCGTGGCCATTCGTCTAAAAGAACCTGACATCTTGGCCACTTTGATGAAATAAAACCCACGACCTTGGCGGGAGGCCATGACCATGGTTGTCCAATTTTTTCTTGGCCATGGTCGAGCTCCACGGCCGTGCTAGGGGCAATCCTTTAGTTTTCTCAATTAAAAAAACAAGAACTTCATTTGTCTTTGGCATTCTACCACAAATTTGCTTTAATGACCATGACTCAACTTTAATCCTCTCTCTCTAGTTCCTAACACCTTTCGTGTCATCAAAACTTAAAGAAAAACTATTAGACACGTGTGTGTGTGTATTTGTGGAAAATAAAACAAAAGTATCAAAAAGTAAGGTTCGAGAATCTCAAACCACCTGGGTTGCCTCCCACTAGCGCTAAATTTTATGCCTTCAGCTGGGCTTATTGATCCTTGACTTCTTTCACTTCTTTGGAATTCTCAAAGTATCCTTGTAGTATATCTCTTTCTCATCTGCTTCCAAACACATCTCTTCATCAAATTGTTGTTCTTCTACAAGCATTAAAATGTCAAAACTTTGATTGGCCTTGTCCGACCCTACTTCCAAAACTGGCTTTAATCTTTGTCCATTGACGACAAACTCTTTTGATCCTTCTTTCTCGCATATCACAACATCCCCATATGGATACACCTTCTTGATAAGATAAGGTCCTTCCCATCTAGACCGGAGTTTTTAGGGAAAGAACTTCATTCTTGAATTGTACAACCATACCCACTTGACAGGCTCAAATTCCTTCTTTTTGATCATATTATCATGAAGAAACTTAGTCCTCTCCTTATAGTTCTTGGACATGTCATACACCTCATGACACATTTCCTCCAACTCATTCAGTTGAATCTTCCATTTCATTCCCGCATATTTCCCACCAAGATCCATAGTTTTCAAAGCCCATAATGCCTTGTGTTGCATTTCAACCAACAAATGGCAACTTTTTCCATAGACAAGCTTGAATGGTGTAGTGCCAATTGGGGCTTTGTATGAAGTCTGGTATGCCCATAAAGCTTCATTTAGATGGAGTGACCAATCCTTGCAGTCTGGTCACACTTTTTTCTCTAGAATGAGCTTTATCTCCCGATTGGCCAACTCAAATTGACCACTAGTTTGAGGGTGGTATGGAGTGGATACTTGATGGTTTACTCCATGATTCTTGAGCAACCATTCAAAAAGTGTGGTGAATGAAATGACTTCCCCCGTCACCAATCATGGCCCTTGGAATGCCAAAACGGCTAAAATGTTTGATTTCACAAAATCACACACCACCTTGTGGTCATTCGTCTGGGTTGCAATAGCTTTGATCCACTTTGACACATAGTCCAAGACAACCAAAATGTAGACATACCTAAAGGAAGGAGGAAAAGGACCCATGAAGTCAATTCCCCATACATCAAATACCTCCACCACGAGAATGGGTGATAGAGGCATCATGTCCCTTTTGGCGATAGTGCCCACTTTTTGGCACTTCAAGCAGCTTTTGCAAAATTCATGGGAATCTTTGAACAAGGATGGCCAATAAAACCCACATTGGAGAACCTTTGCAGCCTTGCGTTTTCCTCCAAAATGACCTCCACATATTCCGGAATGGCACATGGATAGGATTTCTTGTTGTTCTATTTCGGGAACACATCTCCTTATGAGCTGATCGGGGCAATATTTGAAGAGGTGAGGGTCATCCCAAGCATAATTCTTGACCATGGCAAATAACCTTTTTCTTTCCTCCCTTGTCCATGTGCTAGGTATCCTCCCACTAGCCAAGAAATTGGCTATGTGTTGATACCAAAACCTTTGAGTGGATGAGAGTAGGAAGAGTTGTTCATGTGGCATCGTTTCCTTGATTCGACTGGTATCATCAAAGGGCTCATCAATTCGGGAGAGATGGTCGACAACACCATTTTCCACTCCCTTCTTGTCTACAATCTCCACATCGAACTCTTGAAGCAATAGAATCCATCTAATCAGCCTTGGCTTTGAATCTTTCTTTGACATGAGGTTCTAGAGTGTAGCGTGGTCCTTGTATATCACTACTTTGTTTTGCAAAAGATATGATCGGAACTTGTCAAGAGTGAAGATGACTGTAAGAAACTCCTTCTCAGTGGTTGTGTAGTTTCTTTGGGCTTCATCTAGAGTTTTTCTCACGTAGTAGATAGCATGTGGAATCCGGCCAACTCTTTGGCCCAGCACAACCCCCACTACCATGTCAGATGCATCAGTCATAATATCGAATGGCAAAGAGAAATCTGGGGGCTGCATGATAGGAGAAGAAACTAGTCTTTCCTTCAAGTGGTTGAAAGCTTCAACACACTTGTCATCAAAATGAAATTCAACATCCTTCTCAAGCAAGTGACATAGAGGACTTGAGATTTTACTGAAATCCTTGATGAAGCGACAGTAGAAACCTACATGTCACAAGAAAGACCGAACATCTCTTACGGTGGAAGGAATGGTGAGAGTAGAAATGAGGCCCACCTTGGCCTTGTCAACTTCAATTCCATCCTTTGAAACCCAGTGACCCAAAACTATGACTTTGGGTACCATGAAGTAACTCTTTTCCCAAGATAGCACTAGGCAAACCTTCATGCATCTCTCAAGAATAGCAGCCAAATGTAGCAAGAACTCATCAAATGTCTTACCAAAAATTGAGAAATCATCCATGAACACTTCCAAAGATGAATCAAGCATATCTGGAAAAATCGAGGTCACACATCTCTGAAATGTAGAAGGGGCATTACACAACCCAAATGGAATTCTCCGGTAGGAAAAAGTACCACTCGAGCAGGTGAATGTTGTCTTCTATTGATCTGTAGGAAGCACTACAATTTGGAAGTATCCAAAATACCCATCAAGGAAACAATAGAAGCTTTTCCCCACTAGCCTCTCTAGAATCTGGTCAAGAAATGGGAGAGGATAGTGGTCCTTCTTGGTCTTTTCATTGAGCTTTCAGTAGTCAACACACATTCTCCACTTTGATTGTTCTCTTATCAGCATTTTCTGCTACAGTGATCCCACCCTTCTTAGGCACTACCTGGATGGGGCTCACCCATGTACTATCAGAAATAGGATAGATAATTCCAACATCAAGAAATTTTACAACCTCTTGGGTCACAACCTCTTTCAGCTTTGGATTCAGCCGCGTTTGCATTTGGTGGGTCGGCCTTGCATCATCCTCTAGATAGATCCTGTGTACACGGATGGAGGGATCAATACCCCTCAAGTCAGCTATAGACCATCCAATGGCTTGGATGTTCTTCTTCAAGACTTTCATCAATGCCTCCTCTTGTTCTGGTGAGAGAATGGAGGAAATGATCACCGGGAGAGTGTCATTTGCACCTAGAAAAGCATACTTTAATCCTTCTGGAAGTGACTTTAACTCAAGAGTGCGAGGTTCTTCAAGGGAGTTATATAATGGTTCAGAAATAGAAGGAAGGTCTTCACTTGCAGCCACCAAGGCTAGCTCATTCACTTCATCAACTTCATCATCATCATTGAGGAACTCAACTATTATCTCTATACCTCTTCCTTGAGTGGTAGTTTGAATCCACGTAGGTAGGCATTCCTACACAATTTCATCTAGGCACTCAATGAGATAGAAATCTTCTTCAGTGGCCCCTATTACATCAGCTGTGGCTGAAGATTTAAAGATGTTCAACTAGATATTCATGTGCATGAATGACACATACATCGTACCAGTCCTCACATGAATTACCACATCTGCTGTGGAAAGGAATAGCCTCCCCAAGATGATAGGAACGCTCCTTGTGTCTTTTTCCATGTCTAAGACAATGAAATCGGCGGGGAAGAAAGAGGACATCTCATCATCAAGCCTCACAAACACGTCATCCACACACCCTCTAGGCATCTTTACTGATATGTCAACCAACTATAAAGTACAATGAGCCGGACTCAACTGCCCCATTTGTAGCTCTACAAACACATCATACAACATTAGGTTAATGCTAGAGCCCAAGTCTAGGAGGGCTTGGTCTATTCAATGTGCCCCAATGTAGCATGAAATGATGGGAGCACCGAGATCTTTTCTTTTCCTTGGCATGGTGTGCTGCAAAATTGAGCTCACTTGCTCGGTGAGCTTGACTTTCTTTGAGGTTCTTCCCGTGGTCTTTCTCTTGAAGGTGCATAGATCTTTCAAGAACTTAGCATAAGAAGGGATTTGCTTGACTGCATCAAGCAAAGGAATGTTGATTTTCACCTATTTGAAAGTCTCAAGGATGTCTTCAGTATGCTTCTTTCTTCTCCTCTCAGCAGAAGGCTCCATAAGAGCCTCAGGAAATGAGGGAAGTTGGGATCCCACATGGTTCAGATCAACAATATCATCAATGGGAATCACAGGAATCACAATATCAACACCCTGTATTACAGTATCAACCCTGGGTCTTGTCACAATATCCTCAGGCTGTATCTCAATATCAACTTGTCTAGTCTCAGTATCACCTCTGTCAACAACAACGGTATGATGGGGGTACTCTAATGTCCAGACACTCCTCAGAACATTCACTGCCTTCACATGCTCATGGGTAGTGGAAAAATAGGTTTGTGGAGGTGGTTTTGGCTGTTGGGGTGGTGGTGGCCTTTGGTGAGATGAATTTGGGTTTTGGAGGATGAATTGCAGTGGTGGTGGTTGTGGTGGCTGTTGTTGTTGTGGATGGGGGTGGTATTACGGGGGTGGCTGCTGGTATGAATGAGGTGGAGGTGGAGCATATTGGTAGTTAAGAGGTGTCTGAGGAGGTGGTGGAGCATAGGGGTTCGACGGTGCTTGGTATGATGGCGGAGCATAAGAACTTGGAGTGTTCCCTAGGAAAGTACCATCATTATTTGGGTTGGGCATCGGTTGAGATGGAAGTCTTTCTTCTTCTCTCCTAGAAAGCGAGAGAGAGATCTGATCCAATCTTTGCTCAAGACAGTTGATGGACTGCCCATGTGAGGTCACATCCTTCTTCACATCATCCAAACTTCTTAACCTTCCAAGCACCTCCTCTTCAAACTTTTAAGTATAGCATGGCCTCTGCTGCCCTTGTCCTTGTCCATCCTCATTTTGTTGCTTCCAAGAAAAATTTGGATGGTTCCTCCATTCGAGAGTATAGGTGTTGGACATAGGGCCTTGATTGTTTCATCCACCAAAGGAGTGTAAAACATTCACTTCTTCATCAAAAAAATCGACCTCCATGGTGGGTTGCTAGGAGAACCACCAGCTTGGTTCTTCATCATCTTCATCATATCCGCCATCATTTTCACCATATCGGGGTCGGCAACATTGTGGGTTGGAGCCACGAAAGAAGGTGGAGGGATGTAGCTTCGGATACAATGCTCCCCTTTTGTAGAAACACAATGGCGTGAGTATTCAGCAAGATGCTTGAAGAAAGGCCACAATTCCTCGAGTGGCTTTGCCATGAAAGTACCTCCACAGGAGGAGTCGACATTGTTTTGGCTCTATTCTTCAAGCCTGGTGTAGAAGGCTTGAACGAGTTGCCACAATGACATTTCATGGTGAGGGCAGTCACAGAGAAGTTTTTGGAACCTCTCCCATGCCTCAAGGAAGGGTTCATTCTCTTTCTGGGCAAATGAAGTGATGCATCTTCTCATATAGGATAGCTTAGCAATCGGGAAGAACTTCTTCAAGAATTCATTCTTGACTTCATTCCAGGTTACCAAATCTGGCTTTGACACATACCACTCTTTAGCTTTTTCTTTTAGGGAGAAAGAAAAGAGGGTTCTCCAGATGGAGTCGTCGGTGGAGGCAAGGGTACAAAAAGTGGAGCACATATCAAGGAATGCATCGATGTGATGGTAGGGATTCTCATTCTCCATCCCATTGTAAGTGAGGAGGAGTCCAAGGAGTGAGGGTGGAATGGAGAACTATTGACCCGACATTTGGTCAACTAGGGTGGCGATGGGGGAATTGTAGTTCCCCCAGGTGAAATACTCATGGAGTGGGCGGTGCTGTAATGGAGGTGGTTGAGCATCCACATGAGGGTTGTTTTCTGCCATCTTGTCTTCTCGGTGTTGGTTGCGGTGACTTTGGTGTCTCCTTCTATCTATCTCAGGGTCGTACAACACCAAGTCGGTACAAATGGAACACATGTGGTGCATGCACAACTATCACTTACACAATACACAAACAAGCAACAAGAAACCAAGTTAGAATGGCAATATGCAATAGTGAACAAAGAATAAATAATAGCAATGATGAGGGCAAAAGGAAAGGCTAAGCTACACTAACTAGCTAGGCCGAGCGCCTATATCCTCAGAAACGACGCTAGAAAGCTTGGTGCATTTCCCACCAAGGCTACACACTAGCCAACTGGAGGTGGCTAGATGCAACCCCAAGGGAGGACACACATGTGAGTACTTTTGAAATTTGTATTGGCCCTAACCAAGTCGATCACAATACCAAACTGGTCACCCACAAGCGCACAGGGTACTATTGTAGTATAGGTGATTGGCAAGAATAGGGGTCGGTCCTCAGGGATTGAGGGGGCACTAGAGCTAGGCTAGTGTTTTCTACATTCCTAATGCGGAGTCTAGGGTTGAAGGGTTTTAAAAAAGGTTTGTTTTGGTGATTAATCTAAGTGAATGAGTAAGAAAGACAAAATTGAACCTAAGTTACCTTAAACAAGAAAGCTTAACAATCTAGGTTAACCAACTAACTTAGTAAGAGCAATAGGAATTTACACTACACTAGAGTAGAAAGAAGCAATTTAGAGACTAAGTTTACCACTAAGCAAGAAAAGATCTAAATTAACCCTAACTATCAAAACTAAGAAATTGACTAGATTAAGCAAAAGCAAATAAACTAGACTAGTATGAACAAGCAAGCAGAGCATGTTGAGTTTTAAACAAGATGATTAAGGTAGGTGGGTTTGGGGATGTAACTTTAATATCAGTTGGGGGAGGTTATTTAACAAGCATGATTCTCATCTTCCATCTAGATTACCAAACCAAACAATAAGGCAAATGCTATAAGAATGTACCCTATACTACTAGTGGAAGACTAGGGTTAGGTGTAATTCTAATAGGATTAGCCAAATCTAGGTTTCTAGGATAAGCAGTATTGAGCGATTGAGGGCCAAGGGTAGAGATGGGAGTAGATATGAGGGTATTTGACCTCATGCCACTAGCCATTCTAGCCTTTAGAAAACCCTAGGCAATTACACCAATGCCACTTATACTAGTAACTTAGGTATCATACCAACTAGTAGGAGATGGGTTAGGCATGTAGGAACAAAGGGGACTAGCTAGGGATCCCCTATTGGGACCTAGGAGTCACACCTAAGATTGCCACATGCATCCCAATTATCTAAGAAACATGGTATCATCAAGCACTATCAAACAAGCAATTAATAGCAAAAAGCATAAATCACAAGCACGACAATGGAATAAGAGACAAAAGCATGGAGCAATCATCATAGATAAAAATGAGTTCATTACAAGACAAAATTCCCCCAACTTGGTATCAAAGTCACATTTTATCCCCAAACAACCCACCACTAGGGGCTTAGCTACACATAGTCAAAGAAATAGCAAAAGAAAGGGGAAAAAGGGGAAGAAACTCAATGGAGCTTGGGGAAGTAGCCTTATTCTTCACCTCCTTGCTACTGGGGACATCCTCTCTCCTCCAAGGGTGCAGATGAGCATGAAGATATGGGGGATTATGGAGGAAAACCTAGAAAACTAGGTTTCCAAGGTGAAATGGAGATGGAAATGGTGGGTGGGGAGCATAAATGCAAGGGAAATACACTAAATGCTCAAGGAGTAGGTGGAGAGGAGTAATGGAGGCTAGGATCAGCTGTAGAGTGTATAACCTAGAGCAGTGGCCACCACCCATGTATATATAGATGACGGTGGAAGCACTTGGGTAAGTAGGGGTATTGTGGGAAAATCAGTGCAGAAAGTGGTAGATTTAGGGTGGCAAAACGACCGTGTTGTTGGGCCATGACCATGGTGGGTGGAGATGAGAACGGTCATGGAGCTTGGACACGAGCATGTTGTGGAAGGGTGGTGAAAGTGCTAAGTAGGAGGTGACCACGACCATGGCGGAGTGCCACGGTCGTGTTGGATGAGAAACACCACAACCGTGTTGGGTAATACGACTGTTTTGGAGGAGGAGGACTAGGTCATGGGGCAGAAGCACGGGCGAGTTGGTCTTCAGTGGCCACGGTCGTGGCGAAAGGCCACGGTCGTAGCGAATTGGGTGCGACTCTCTGTTGATTCTGGGGTTCTTGCTCTAAATTCCCACGACCGTTGTGGGGGGCTACGACCGTCTTCTTCTCTGCTGGCTACGACCATGCTGGTGGCATTTGCCATGGTATCCTCAATCGGCCACGGCCGTGCTGATGGGACATGGACGTGGTAAGTTGGGGTAGCTCCCTATTGAATCTGCCACTTATTCACCAAAAAATACATGACCGTGGGGTTATGCCCATGGCCATGTTGGGGTCTGCATCAGTTAATTGACCTTCAAACTTCATCATTCATATATTTCTTTTCTTGATGACAACTCTTGGCCATTGGGGGTAGGTTGAGGGATCTTTTAGGGCCTTCTTTGGACCCCTCCATGAGTGGAGGAGCCCTAGAACTCCTTCCTTCCCTCTCATCCATCCAAGGCATGGTCCAAGTACTAAAAAATAGTGCAAAGAACATCCATAAGCACATTTGGCAATGATAAACATATTAGGGGAAATAGATTGTAATCTAACATGTTTATATGTGATTTAAGGACAAAATGGCACAAGATGGAGCCCTAAAATATGGCTACGTCATTGTACATGTGGAATTTGTGAATGACATTATTTTGTAAGTGTATTTTGTGGCTAGGGCTATGAAGTCATTTGTAAATGAAACTTGGCATAATATGTGATTACATGCAGTATGTTGGGCTTTTATGTAAGTGTTCTTTGGTAAGTTGTGATGATTTAATTGATCTTAATTTTCCCCATTTTAGGAACGTGATTAACTAATGATTGATTGTGCTTTGGTTTTCAATAATCTTATTTTGTTTGACATGTTGTCACACATAATCACTTGTTTTTTCATCTTGTTTTCCCTAGTTCACCCCTTTATACTAGATCGGAGTTCTAGGGATGCTTTCTCCTTTGAAAGTTGGAATATTGGAGGGTGTTTGTTGAAAGATAGGGAGGGTCTACAAAGTTATTTCATTCTAAATTAGTCGGCTAAGTAGTATTACCATAATGATTAATGTCACCTTTTTTGCCCTAATTCATGAAAATTGGAAATTCTTAGCATAAAGTGTTTGGATTGGTATTTTGCATAAATTTAGAACTTGATGCTATTATTGTGAATGACATTATGTTTAAAAAAATTAGATCAGTTTAGATAATAGTTTCTAATTAAATTCTTACTTACATATGACAAAATCTTCCCTAAATTTATGTAAATGATGGATTCCAAATTGAATCAGTAATATGATGAGAATTGAGATGAGACATGTGTCACACCCCAATCTCACACTAACCACAGACCACGAGATTAAGGCGCGACAAAGGGATTTATGCACAAGCCAAACCATTCATCACTTTTTAAAACATCTTAAAGACATATAAAAAAAAAGATAACCTGATTTAGGCTGTAAACCAAAACCAAACAAACTGCAGAAGCATTTCTATTAAACTGACAGGAAATATATACAAAGTCTACAGCAAATTACATTGTTCAACATAAATTAAACATAACAGTTAATTTACATCTTTATACACATTCCACAAACATACTCTCTCTCACCCACACCATGTCCCAAGGACCGAGTGGAAAGGACTAAGAGACCTCTAACTAGACTAACTACAAACCTTCTGTAGACTAGGCGTTAGGATGAAACGATCCTTCCAATTCCTGATGCTGATGCTGACCTGAAAATGTTTTGAGTAGAGGTATGAGCCTACTCGCTCAGTGAATAGCCTTTCATTTAGCTATCACTAAACAACTCATCAGGTTGATAACATTTATATAAAAGATAAGAGTAGTACTAAACATGGCAGTTCTAATGACATAGCAGATTTACAGATAACAATTTCATTTCTATGCAACATCAGATATTTTAAACAAATAAACAATTATAGAGAATTGGTACAGAAGTGCAAATCTCTTAACATATTAAATTTACTGTGTTCCTATATGATTACATTTTTATATTATTATTATTATTATTATTATTATTATTATTATTATTATGCCCTAATCATATGCAGTGTACTCTGCATATAAAGATACGTAGTGAACTACGATCTCACCGTACAAGACTTAGCGACACACCCGGGAAATGCTAAGTCTGACGCCAGCCCTGCTCTGCCACAGGACCACAGGCTCTCCGGCCTACAGGCTCTCCGGCCTCAATGCACTACTCCGAGTGCTCTAGACTCCTCCTCTAACCTGAGCACATAGGCGGAGAGTCTCACGGGGTTACCACCGTGACTCCGCACGGATTAATGTTGAATAACCCCCATTTTTCTCCAGTGCCACCGTGACTCCACACGCGTTGTTGTTGGACACTGCCTCTCTATCCTCGTGTCTCCATGACTCCGCACGGATAATGTTGCAACACGAGTTTCACCCCTAAGAAGCAGATATGTCAAAGGGGTTCTACGGTGTTAGGGCACCTAAGTCTATTAACTGATTAACATATAACCATTTAAACAGGAATATTACATTTCGTACTTATTTCATATTCTGAACATTGCTTGAAAACACAGATATATCATTTGTCATCTTAAGCATGACTTAGCATCGCATATCCAGTTTCAATGCTAAATATCCATTTTAATCAACATATACATTACAACTGTAATACAGGAAATTCCATCATTTTCATCAATAATATTATGTATTTCAAGTTCCAATGAAACTAACATACTCTATTGTATGTACTACACTGTTTAGAAGTTATACCAACTGATACAGAAGCAAATAAGCATTTAAAATGAGTTAAATAATGATTTCTGAATGAACTGCCACTCACAACTTGAAACTCGGCCGATCACTTTGGAACTCGGCCGATCACCTCTCAGTTTCTGAAACTCGGCCGACCAACTTCGGACGATCAGCAGGAAACTCGGCCGATTACTCTGGAAACTCGGCCGATCGAGACACTGCTCGTTTACCTACAAAGAAACTCGGCCGATTGAAGACCAAACTCGGCCGACCAAAATACTGTTCGATTGCCTAAATAAGAAACTCGGCCGACCAAACACAAACTCGGCCGAACCGCGCACAGACAGAAAATAAAAACGGACCTGCAGATGTCGATTTCACTCGATTCGACGGACAAAACCCTCGAATTGGGTTGCAATTCACTTGCAACAGGTGCACATCACCAGGAACTAGCTGGAGGGGGAGGAAGGACGAGCTAGGGATGCTCTTTGCACCCTAATCTCCAGACCACCACCTTGCAAACGCAGCTCCTGCTGCTAGCCAGATCGAATTGATGGAGAAGAAGATGGAAAGAGGGAAGAAGATGATTCGTAGCTGCTGGCCGGAGCAAAACCTTGGCTCCAAGACGTTCTTCCCTTCTCAGCTCCCTCTCTCTCTCTCTCTCACAGACGAAGGAAGAAGAAAAGAACGCTCTACGTTCTCTCGTTTCTGGAAAGAAACGAGTAAAGGGAAAGAAAGATAAGAAGGAAAACCTAGGGACCAAAACATAAAGTCCGAGAACTTTCAAAAATTACAAACACAAGCCCAAAAACATGCAACTTTTGACTCGAAGGTCGGATTCGAACGATTTCTCTGGAAACGCTTCAAGCATAAGATCCTGCACGTTTTAAATGCTAGGATTCACACTAAGTACATCTCATATCCGTTATAAACATTATTAACAAAAACAAGCTTACAGCTTAGCAAGGCAGCTAAAACACATGCTTAACAGCATACTTACAGGATAAGCTCAACATGGGTCGTAACAATCTCCCTCCCTTATAAGAATTTCATCCCGAAATTCCTAAAAGAGAAAAGGAAACTTGCTACGCATCTCAGACTCAAGCTCCCACGTAGCTTCTTCAAGATTATGGTTCCTCCACAGAACCTTTACCAAAAGAATCTCACGGTTCTTAAGCTTCTTAATCCGGTGATCGACTATCTGTACTGGTCCTTCCACATAGGACACATCTGTCCTAAGATGTGCCAGATCTGGATCTAATATCTTTTCTGTACCGGGATGACACTTTTTCATCATAGACATATGAAACACATCATGAAGATTTGCCAACTCAGACGGCAAATCCAACCTGTAAGCTACAGGTCCAATCCGCTCAACAATAGAATATGGGCCCATGTATCTAGGGGTCAACTTACCCCTCTTGCCAAACCTTAACACTCCCTTCCACGGTGAAACCTTCAGATAAACCTCGTCACCAACCTCAAACTCAAGAGGTCGACGTCGTCTCTCTGCATAACTTTTCTGCCTGTCCTGTGCAGCTTTCAACTGCTCCCTGATCACAGATATCTTCTCTGTAGTTATATCAACTATCTCAGGTCCAAGAATTTCTTTCTCTCCAATCTCATACCAACAAACTGGTGATCTACACTTCCTGCCATATAGAGCTTCATATGGGGCCATTCCAAGACTAGAATGGTAGCTGTTATTATATGCAAACTCCATCAAGCTTAAGTGTTCTTCCCAGTTACCTCTGAACTGCAGAACGCATGCTCTTAGCATGTCTTCAAGAGTCTGAATGGTCCTCTCAGATTGACCATCTGTCTGCGGGTGAAACGCTGTACTGAACCTCAGCTTTGTGCCCAACGCACGATGTAATTGATTCCAGAACCTAGATGTAAACTTTGGATCTCTATCAGAAATAATGGAAACTGGAATCCATGTAATCTGATTACCTCATCCACATATATCTTGGCCAGCTTCGGAACATCAAAGGTTGACTTGACCAAAAGAAAGTGAGAAGACTTAGTTAGTCTATCCACAATCACCCAAATCGAGTCCGAGCCTTTAGACGTCCTGGGTAACCCTATCACAAAGTCCATCGTGATGTGTTCCCATTTCCATTCAGGTATAGGAAGCGACTGCAAGGTACCAGCAGGTTATTGATGCTCAGCTTTAACCTGCTGACACACTCCACATCTAGCCACGTATTCAGCCACATCTTTCTTCATACCAGACCACCAGTACAGCTCTCTGAGATTCCTGTACATTTTCTTGTTACCAAGATGCATAGCATACATAGAAGCATGCGCTTCTTCAAGAATCTTCTCTTTCAGCTCACTGTTCCTAGGTACACACAACCTGTCATGAAGATACAAAACACCATCGTCAGAGAACCTGAATTCTGACCTTTTACCTTCCGACATATCCTGCGTAACCTGCCGCAACTCATCATCATTCTGTTGCAACTCCTTAATCTGATCATAGAAAGTAGGTTTGACCTGCATTTGAGCAATCAACCCACTTTGTCCAGTCACATCCAAGTCTAAGTTCAATTTCCGCATATCTACAAGCAAGTCTCTCTTGAAACATGCCATAGAAAATGCATCAGATGTTGAACTTGACTTTCTACTCAAGGCATCTGCTACAACATTCGCTTTACCAGGATGGTAATCGATTGTCACATCATAATCTTTAATCAGCTCAAGCCATCTGCGCTGTCTCAGATTCAAATCCTTCTGAGTGAAGATATACTTCAGGCTCTTATGGTCTGTAAATACCTGACAAGTCTCACCATACAGGTAGTGATGCCATGTCTTAAGAGCATGAACTATAGCAGCTAACTCCAGATCATGAGTAGGGTAGTTCTCTTAGTTCTTCTTAAGCTGTCTAGATGCATAAGCCACAACTTTGCCTTCCTGCATCAGCACACAGCCCAAACCTCTCCTGGAAGCGTCGCAGAACACTGTATAACCTTTGTCTGCCTCTGGCAAAACCAACACTGGTGCTGAAGTCAACTTCCTCTTCAAGATCTGAAAACTTTTCTCACAGTTATCAGACCAAACAAACGGTGCATTCTTCCTCATCAAGCGTGTCAAGGGTGATGCTAGCACACTGAAGTTCTGTATAAACCTTCTGTAATAGCCTGCTAATCCCAAGAAACTTCTAATCTAAGTAGGAGTCTTAGGCTATTCCCACTGAAGCACAGAATCAACTTTCTTAGGATCAACACTAACTCCATCTCTCGAGATAACATGTCCAAGAAATGCTACCTCAGCCAACCAGAACTCGCACTTGCTAAACTTAGCATACAGCTGGTGTTGCCTCAACAACTGCAACACCACTCTCAGGTGTTGCTCATGCTGTACATCATCTCTGGAGTAGATCAGAATATCATCTATAAAGACTACAATAAACTGATCTAGGAACGGTTTGAAAATCCGATTCATCATATCCATAAAGGCTGCTGGCGCATTGGTCAGCCCAAACGACATGACCAAAAACTCATAATGCCCATACCTGGTCCTGAAAGCTGTTTTGGAAATATCCGGGGCTTTTATTCTAAGATGATGGTATCCAGATCTCAAATCTATTTTAGAGAAAACCGTTGCTCCACGCAACTGATCAAACAGATCATCTATTCTCGGCAAAGGATACTTGTTCTTAATAGTGATCTTGTTTAGTTGCCTGTAGTCTATACAGAGACGCATGGTACCATCCTTCTTTTTAACAAACAGCACTGGAGAACCCCACGGCGAAGAACTAGGTCTGATGAAACCCTTATCCAGCAACTCCTGCAACTGCACCTTGAGTTCCTTCAACTCTGCAGGTGCCATTCTATAGGCCGGCAGTGCTACTGGATGACTACCTGGATATACCTAAATCTCAAAATCAATGTCTCTGACAGGAGGTAAGCCTGGCAACTCTTCTGGAAAAACATTAGAAAACTCACGAACCACCGGTACATCATAAACACTGGCGGTGCTCTTCTCTGCTCTAGTGTCAACCACATGAGCAAGGAATGCTTCACATCCTCTCTGTAGCATCTTATCAGCTACAGCAGCTAATATTATGCACGTAGGCAGAACTTTCCTGTCTCCCGTAAAGACACAAGAAAATTCACCTAGTTGAAAGGTAGCTTCCTTCTTCCAACAATCGAGTTGCACTCGATATTCTCAAGACAATCCATACCCAAGATGACTTGAAAAGTATTGACATCCAAGGGTATGAGATTAGCAGCAAAGGTGTAACCTCCAAAAGATAACAAACATCCGGGACAAAACTCAGTCAGAACCGTTGGTCCACCTAGTGGAACCCTCAACACTAACTCATCTATCAACTCTTGAGTTAACATATTAAGTTCATCAACTAAAGAACGTCGTATGAAAGAGTGAGTAGCACCCGGATCTATCAAAACTGAAACTGGTATACTATTAAACAAAAACATCTCTCCTGTAATGACTTGTGAAGAGATTATACCTTCCTGAGGTGTCAAAGAGAAGAAACGTGCTGAAGCTCTCCCTCTGCCACGCTGTCCTCTCTGACCACTTCTACCACTGGCCACTCCACCACCTCTGGAACCAGAAGCCACAGAAGAACTCAGAACATCATGGTACTGGGGCTGGAAAGCTTGTGATGCTACTTGTTGAAGCTGAGGACATTCCCTTTTTAGGTGTCCTACCTGTCCACAGACAAAACAACTTGGACCCCAACACTGACCAGTGTGTGATCTTCCACATTTGTCACATGGCGGTATCTCTTATCTCTGGGGACCTTTCACTGACATTGACGACCCAAAAGACTGTCCACTAGAGGCACTGCCCCATCTCCCTGGGTAGTATCTCCCTCTGCTTCTAGAAGAAGAAACATCCTCAGATCTTTGTCTACTGAAACAGCTAAAGCCACGCCCGAGTTTAGAAAAGAAACCTCTACCTCCACCTCTGTATCCACTACTGGACTGTCCTCTACTGAAATCTGCAGATCTCTTTTTAGACTCAGGCACCTTGTCAGCATTCACAGATTCTTCAACCTGTCTAGCAGCCTCAACAAACTCACCAAAGTTCTCCCTATTCCTTCTACTAGTAGCAGAAAATGTATGCCGAATTTCTGGCCTTAGCCCTTCTTGAAACCTTCTGCATCTTTCTATGTTGTCGGGAACAAGCTGCGGACAGAAGTTCGCTAACCGGGTGAAAAGCGCTTCATACTCAGTAACTGACATGTTCCCCTGCTTAATATTGTGTAACTGCTGATTTTCTCATTAAGGAAGGTAGGTGGATAAAACTTAAGATGAAACTCTTCAGAGAAATCCTGCCAAGAAAGCTCTGTACCTCTCCTCTTTTCCTCCACACTATGCCACCACAGCTCTGCATCGCCTGTCAAAAGATAAACTGTGTGATTAATCTTCTTCTCTTCTGGAAGATCCATCAAGCGAAAGACCTTCTCTATCTGTCTCCACCACTCATCTGCCTCTGTAGGATCTGTAGTACCACTGAATTCTGTACCACCAAGCTTCTTTACAAGCTCATAAGATCGCATCAGATCCTTACTGCTGGTAGAAGTAGAAGCTCGCCTATCAGCTTTGTACTTCTCCCTGGTCTCCAGAAACATCCTGTACATACGGGACGCTTCATCCACATGGTCACCACCACCTGGACCCAAGTACAGTGGATCAGGGCCAACATGGCTCTCAGCCTGATCATCACGATCAAAGCCTCTTTCTGCCATCTGCAATGATATAACAGAATATTTCCTGTTAGAAAACTACAGATAGAAGAAGGACACCTAAACCTTAATCCTATTGGTCTCTTATCGTCCCCTGACCTGGACTTAGAGTATTCATATACTCAACCAAGGCTCTGATACCAAAAGATGTCACACCCCAATCTCACACTAACCACAGACCACGAGATTAAGGCGCGACAAAGGGATTTACGCACAAGCCAAACCATTCATCACTTTTTAAAACATCTTAAAGACATAAAAAAAAGATAACCTGATTTAGGCTGTAAACCAAAACCAAACAAACTGCAGAAGCATTTCTATTAAACTGACAGGAAATATATATAAAGTCTACAACAAATTACATTGTTCAACATAAATTAAACATAACAGTTAATTTACATCTTTATACACATTCCACAAACATACTCTCTCTCACCCACACCATGTCCCAAGGACCGAGGGGAAAGGACTAAGAGACCTCTAACTAGACTAACTACAAACCTTCTGTAGACTAGGCGTTAGGATGAAACGATCCTTCCGATTCCTGATGCTGATGCTGACCTAAAAATGTTTTGAGTAGAGGTATGAGCCTACTCGCTCAGTGAATAGCCTTTCATTTAGCTATCACTAAACAACTCATCAGGTTGATAACATTTATATAAAAGATAAGAGCAGTACTAAACAGGGCAGTTCTAATGACATAGCAGATTTACAGATAACAATTTCATTTCTATGCAACATCAGATATTTTAAACAAATAAACAATTATAGAGAATTGGTACAGAAGTGCAAATCTCTTAACATATTAAATTTACTGTGTTCCTATATGATTACATTTTTATATTATTATTATTATTATTATTATTATTATTATTATGCCCTAATCATATGCAGTGTACTCTGCATATAAAGATCCGTAGCGAACTACGATCTCACCGTACAAGATTTAGCGACACACCCGGGAAATGCTAAGTGTGACGCCAGCCCTGCTCTGCCACAGGACCACAGGCTCTCCGGCCTACAGGCTCTCCGGCCTGAATGCACTACTCCGAGTACTCTAGACTCCTCCTCTAACCTGAGCACACAGGCAGAGAGTCTCACGGGGTTACCACCGTGACTCTGCACAGATTAATGTTGAATAACCCCCATTTTTCTCCAGTGCCACCGTGACTCCGCACGCGTTGTTGTTGGACACTGCCTCTCTGTCCTCGTGTCTCCATGACTCCGCACGGATAATGTTGCAACACGAGTTTCACCCCTAAGAAGCAGATCTGTCAAAGGGGTTCTACGGTGTTAGGGCACCTAAGTCTATTAACTGATTAACATATAACCATTTAAATAGGAATATTACATTTTGTACTTATTTCATATTCTGAACATTGCTTGAAAACACAGATATATCATTTGTCATCTTAAGCATGACTTAGCATCGCATATCCAGTTTCAATGCTAAATATCCATTTTAATCAACATATACATTACAACTGTAATATAGGAAATTCCATCATTTTCATCAATAATATTATGTATTTCAAGTTCCAATGAAACTAACATACTCTATTGTATGTACTACACTGTTTAGAAGTTATACCAACTGATACAGAAGCAAATAAGCATTTAAAATGAGTTAAATAATGATTTCTGAATGAACTGCCACTCACAACTTGAAACTCGGCCGATCACCTCTCAGTTTCTGAAACTCGGCCGACCAACTTCGGCCGATCAGCAGGAAACTCGGCCGATTACTCTGGAAACTCGGCCGATCGAGACACTGCTCGTTTACCTACAAAGAAACTCGGCCGATTCAAGACCAAACTCGGCCGACCAAAACACTGTTCGATTGCCTAAATAAGAAACTCGGCCGACCAAACACAAACTCAGCCGAACCGCGCACAGACAGAAAATAAAAACGGACCTGCAGATGTCGATTTCACTTGAATCGACGGGCAAAACCCTCGAATTGGGTTGCAATTCACTTGCAACAGGTGCACATCACCAGGAACTAGCTGGAGGGGGAGGAAGGACGAGCTAGGGCTGCTCTTTGCACCCTAATCTCCAGACCACCACCTTGCAAACGCAGCTCCTACTGCTAGCCGGATCGAATTGATGGAGAAGAAGATGGAAAGAGGGAAGAAGATGATTTGTAGCTGCTGGCCGGAGCAAAACCTTGTCTCCAAGACGTTCTTCCCTTCTCAGCTCCCTCTCTCTCTCTCTCACGCGAAGGAAGAAGAAAAGAACGCTCTGCGTTCTCTCATTTCTGGAAAGAAATGAGTAAAGGGAAAGAAAGATAAGAAGGAAAACCTAGGGACCAAAACATAAAGTCCGAGAACTTTCAAAAATTACAAACGGGTCCCTACAAGCCCAAAAACATGCAACTTTTGACTCGAAGGTCGGATTCGAACGATTTCTCTGGAAACGCTTCAAGCGTAAGATCCTACACATTTTAAGGCTAGGATTCACACTAAGCACATCTCGTATCCATTATAAACATTATTAACAAAAACAAGCTTACAGCTTAGCAAGGCAGCTAAAACACATGCTTAACAACATACTTACAGGATAAGCTCAACGTGGGTCGTAACAACATGATTATGAATTTGGATAAAAAAGTTCTTTTATTAAAAAAGGAAAAATATTTGGAACAAGATGATGATATTGAGGGGTCTCAAAAATACCAATACATTCAAAGTACATCAATGAACTCAACTTTGCAAAATTGCATCCAAAATGACATTTCATCTATTACACACCATTAATTGGGAAACTTATTATTCAAATCTATTAAATTGGTGAGTGGATAGGTTATTGAGTGACACTGAATATATTTTGAGTGAATGTGTATATGAAAGAATTAAAATTCCATTAATGTCAGATGTTCACCTTGATGACGTCTTACGAGTTTTTATGATGACCGCTCACATATCTATCATTAGGTGGATTCTCTTTCTAGATTTTTTTACTCGAGTTTTATGCTTGCTAGGTTGAAGTTGGGTTTTGCCTAGAGATTTGTTGTAATGGATTCTCGCAACTAGTCCTGGTTGTGTGCTTTGTCCTCACTATTGATAGCCAGGGATCAACTTCCTGAGAGGACACACATCCTAGTAATATCCCGAGATGAACACACTTAAATGTGTAGTACCTATTGATGGACTACTTGAAAAGGATGTACACCATGTTGATTTGAGTTGTCCAATTATTCCTTCTAAGATAATTTCATCGAAGGCCAAAAATCCTAGGATTTTACAATATTCTCCACTTGGACTCTTGATGCCCTCGTCAAGGCTAACAAATATGACCCAAAAACTATCCACATTTCATTATTGAATTGGAATGGCCCATGAACACACAATGTTGTTGCTATGTATGCCTAGAGAGCCTGTCATACAATGATTTTAATGTGGTATCATGTACTTGATTTGATTAATAATAAGAAAAATTTTGTCTATATGTTTTTTCAATTATGAGATGATGGTATAACATGATAGATATTATAAAGGATGATATTACTCAATGACATATACAACCTAACTTTTCAGTGTCTCCCAATTTAGAGAGGACCTTAAAGTTGAGAGCCATTATCGAAAATTCCCAAGATCCAAATTTAACAAATGATAGGTAATAATTTCCATTATTTCACAAGTATCATTTACAAAAAGTATAATGCTTCTCCTCTGATGAGTTACATGAATTTTAACATGATAACTATTACATATGAGAAGAAGTATCAAACTAATATTCCTTAGATTTAATGTCTTCAGTTGTAATCATCTAGTTCGTAAAGTCTTTATATCTTCATATCTTGCATTTTCCTAAGACGTTGACAATCCAAAATGCACATCGGTACATTGCTATACTATGTACGTGGAGTGCATGGAAAACTATGCAAGTAATATAACAACATGTAATCAATCAATTATTTGCAAATGGGAACTGAAAATTTCATTACATATTCTAACCCGTACTTGATTTGCTATTTTATTCATAACTACTGTCACTTGTAGGGCTCATGCACATCACCCCTCGATACATGACATCGTAGGGTTCAGAATATGATATCCTATTTTATGTGATACTCACAATGGCATTATAAATGAATATAATGTAAATAAACATCCAACAATTCATTTCACTAATATTTAAGAAATCCTAGGCAAGCATTGACTGTCAATAATTGTGATTATTCATAATTACAACCACGTACCTGAATGTAGAACCATGCAAGTTCAAATCCTGTCTCCACAATATTTTTTTGACAAAATAGTTTTTTCTTATTATCTTACCTAGTAATTAATGACTACATACCCCCGAAGCCCTAGGCATAAGACCTAGCCCAATCTTGAGTGAGAAAGACAATGCAACTGTGTTATAATAGTGGAATCACAATCCTACTTCAAGTACTTATAGCATATCATCCAATCAAGCAAGCAAAGATGAATCCAAGCAATCAACATTTAATCTACATGTATGTATTTCCTAAAGCATCACCATCATATTTTTAAGATTAAACCCCACTCAGGTCCTAATCTAGGGTTTAGTTTGTCTCAGGCTTATCTAAGGAATAAGGGTACAAAACCCTAATTCCATAATATATTAAACATTAGGTGAAACCATAAATATTAGATCTATATATAATTACATTGTGAACACTTAAATTCACTTATGTGCATCAATAACATAATAAGTTATGATCTTTGGTTTCAAAACCCTAATTACTCATGTTGATGATTATTCACTTTAGGAACACGAATTATACATCCTCATATTAGATTCTCATTATAGTCAACCATATCCAATTAGATTTCAAAGAAACATAATCAACAATCTATTCATCAAAACCTAAAGTTTTCTTTTTATAATCCATTTATTAATCATGTTTCCATTATACTTTTGAACTACAACGGGAATTATGCCTCAATTATATTTTATCCATATTTCTCTCATTTTCTTGACCAAAATGATATACAATACCACTATAATCTGAGTTACCAATTATTATCTACAATATCTGCATGATAATGATATTTAGACCAATCAGTGATCACCACGTTGACACATTATTGTATTAACCACATTACCCATGTGGAGGGATCATCCAATAGGCTCACGCCCATCTGGCATCACACGCTCGTGTGGCTGGGGTGAGATAATGGCCAGAAAAGGCATAAATAACCCTTGCCTGTAATAGTTGACCCAGGGTAGCAACATACTTCACTCCATCCTCACCTTCTACCTCCACTACTACTCTTCTCATGACCCAACGCCATGGGTGGGTCAACCAAAAGGTTGACTTATGCTTCTAGGATTTTGAATCCTCAGGCAATGGCTCCAAGAGTGCCACCCATCTTAGTCGAAATCACTTGGCATCTCACAACTTATTCCAATGGTCAGAGTTGGCCGCCCCACGAGATGACTGTCAAACTACAGATAGAGCCAACACAGGCTCGTGGGTGAGGGAAAGGGGGTGTTCTTTCTCTCTTCCAAGCCCTTAGACTTCTTTGCAGACTCACACCCATCCTCCTAGACAAGGTGATTGGCTTGCACTTCCATGTTCCACTGAGGGGAAGCTAGGGTTCCTCGTGAAGAAGGCATATAAGTGAGGGGGTTCTAGGTCTGTTCTTGTACAATGGAGGGTTGTGTTTTGGCGTGCCCAACATAAGGGTTGTAAAGAAGGCTTTATAAACATGTATAGTGGGGGGGTCCAACAATTTCTGACAGAGTCCAACTCTAGTCGTGATTTATAGAAATCCCAAATACATATGGAAACAGAGGAAGTCACAGATAGCTGGGTCCAGTTTCCCCTTCCAAACACAACAGAATAACTTCCCAAACCTTTGAGACTGTAAATATGGAAAGGGGCATCAAAGGGGGTTCAAGATATCTGTCCCTAGCTTTCCTTTTTGGAGCTGGGGGTAGAAGACAACCCTAAGGCCATCGATACTAGATCCTGTGGCCCCAAGACTATACAACATTATAGGGGTCAGGTTCAAGTTTGTTGCTTGTATTAAATGCAATAAATGATCATGAACTGATAATTGACCACACACTTTATAGAAACTTAAAAAATCCATATCTCGCTCACCTTACTTTGATTGGTCCCAAATTTAGATATGTTCATCAAAATCTTGTAATCTCTCAATGAGATGAGTTTGGTATCAAAGGGATGCTTCTAGATGCCCTTTTCTTTCTCTTCAAATAAGGGAACATGATAATTTTTACAAGTAGGTCCCTCTTACTTCTTGAATTTTTATAGGCTTCTAGGAGCATCTTTTTCTATGAAACTTGGAGGAAAACTCTAATGTTCCCAACTTATATCTAATTTTTGGGATTTATTGGAATAACTCCTATAGCCTCGACTTGCCTTTCAAGTATTTCTTTAATTCAATTACCACTACCACATAAAAAGTCCTTTTTATCCCAAATTCTAGAATTATCTTAGTCTTGTTATTTTCTTCATGTATACCTAAAGTTATAACGAAATATTCCTATGTGATGCCTCAAAACTTGTGTTGCCATTCATGGTTAGATGATTACTACATTAATTATCTATGTTACACATTATTTTAGAATCTTTTGGAAACTTGTCGTTTATTCCAAAATTTTTTTCGTTTATTCCATATTTCAACAAAGTACCAAGTTATAAAGTCATTATTATTGTTTATATATGAATTTATTTTATTTCACAAACTCATTCCAAAAGGATTTATTTGCACAGAAAATAGTCTCATGGGCCTCACTAGGGCCTTGGGTTGAAACCATACCACAAAGTGGATAGCATTGTCATTATACTATCAACTAAAATAAGGAAATATGCTTATCACATCAGGACTTATTTTTTATAGAATTCAACTTTACAAAATTTGAGGATATTAAATTCACCCCTCCTTAAAAGGAATATTGTCCCTAAAATTCACCCCTAGTAGGGTTCAAATATTAACTCATCTTAGTTTAAAACCTTAGGGTTAGAAACCCTACTTAGACATTGATATGAAAATTCCTCACATTATTAAGGTTGAACCCCACATCAATTCTAGGGTATATCCACATCCTTATTCATTACATGATATTGTCACTTGGTGATTTACATTTTCTCTTGTGATTTCAATTTCTCTTGGTGATCAACCTTTCACCTAGGTTTCCAGACTTTTACTCCTTTATTCTTGTATAAGTCTGAGGCAACACTCCAACCCCCAAATTATGCCTTAAATTCAACTTTGGGTATTCATTCTTATATGTCAATTTTTAAGCATAAGATGTGTCCACCCAGTCTCTCTCACTCATAATAAAATGAAATAAGCATTTTTTTGCAACCCAAATACAAAGTTCATCCTATTCCAAGAGAAGAGATGGTGTATCCACACATTATCTTTTAATTTTGCATTTTGAATGAGTCTTTCTCAACATGACTCTTAACCATGAATACTTTTTAATCCCAAATTATTATTATATTTCATGAATTCAAGTGCCTTTCTCACTCTTGAGTTTTTACACAAATCCCTTTAAATTTTTATTCAACATTTTTACATGACCTCTTGTATTGTTTACATCTACATCTCATGTATCACTAGCTTAATCATTTCCTTAAGGTCTCTATGGGTACAAATACCTTTAGAGTGATCTCCCCTTGACCTTGTAGGTATTATGCACCTATGGAGTGCCTCTCACATTTACCCCTTAGGCCCCATGAACTCGTGAAGGTGGCCAATATCCATACCCATGGGCCTCGAGAAAACATGGAAGGCCATCTCTGACCCCAAGGTCTTATGCACTTAGGGAATGATCACATCCTGTTCTCATAGGAAAGTCTAAGAAAAGTTCTAAAGCTAGTTAGAAACCCAAGTCTTCTACACTCAAAGAAAATGGAGGGGTGAATAAAGAAGGGAATTGTCATTGCTATCACCAGGATGGACACAAGAAAAGGAATTGCACTCTTTACCTGGAGGAACCGAGGAAGAAAAAGTAGGGGATAGATATCTCCACTTGAGGTATATAAATTATTGAGATACATATGTCTACTTATTCATCTTTGGTACTAGATACTAGATGTGGATATCATATATGCTCAAATGTGCATGATCTGAAAGGAAGTAACCCTTTAAAAAAGGTGAGGTTGAACTGTGTGTTGTGAATGCAACAAGTGTTAATGCCACTACAGTTATAACCTATCATTTATCTCTCCCTAGTGGGCTTGTAATAGAGTTTGAGAACTGCTATTTTGTACCTACCATTAATAAAAACATCATTTCTATATCTTGTATGGACATGAATGGATTCAAATTTCATATAAAGAATGGTTGATGTTCTAAAGATGAGATATTTTATGGAAGTGTCTAAATGTCCTATGATTTTTACTTATTAGATCTAGAGACAAATGTCTATGATGTAAATACCAAAAGGTTAAAACTCGACCACTCAAACAAAACTTGTACCTTTAGCATTTTCGTCTATGGCACATTAATGAAAAACACATTTCTAGACTCCATAAAGATGGTTATCAAGACTCTTTTGACTTCAAATCAATAGAGACATGCAATTCTTGTAACTGGGCAAGATGGCAAAGGCTCCTTTCACTAGACAAGGTGAGAGAGCGAGTGATCTATTGGGACTGGTATATACCAATGTATGTAGACCTTTTAGCACAAATGCTAGAGGTGGTTACTAATACTTCATTATGTTTATTGATGATCCCAGTAGGTGCAAAAGAGTGAAATCACCCTTTTACTAAAAATTTTAAATATCAAACCTCCATTACCAACATACTCAAAGGTATGTTGAAAAGGGCGTAAAATTTTCAAATATTTATTTATATGGTATACAAAAGACCATTGGAAAGCGGTGGAATAGAAATTTCTAACTATATTCAATTTCATAAAAGATTATACAAGAATACATCACTCTTCCTTTAGTGTTTACATCAAGATATACAAACATGATCTAGATAGAGGGAAGTCTAACTACTACAATCTTGTCTCCAAAGCAACATCACCATCAATCAAGTCCAAGCCCAAAGCTAAGATATTCTTGTCTTATCCATCATCTTCCTCAGCACCTGGGTGGTTGGGAAGGCACCCAACAAAAGGGAAAGGGAAGAAAAGTTTGTGTCACAAAACAAGTCTAGGATAACAAGGTAAGTAAAGTAAGTAAAAATAGGCTAGGGTTCATCATAAGATGAATATAACAAGAGTATGAGGCTATATTCAAAAGAAGCTTGCCATTAACAACTAAATAAAAAAGGATTGCATGTAAGATAATTATGTCTACATAACAAAGTAGGGTTGATGCACCTACCAAACCTATAACCTATAGATGAGGGGAGAATAAGACATTCCCAGTCACCTACACAATAATATGGGGAGAATAAAACATTCCCCAGGGCGAATAAATACATGCCCTCTATGGGTGGTTGTACATAAGTACCGCTACTTTAATTAAAAAGAATATAAATCTACATGCTAGAAAAGTAGTCATGGCAAGAACAATCATATGAATCAATAAGCATGGGAGTAGGGTTTAAAACCCAAATAATAAGAATCTATAAACTAATTTGAGGAACAAGAAACTAGGGTTTAAAAAAAAGAGGGTTAGATTCAATTAAACCTCATTAGGGATATTAGGTTAAGGCATAGATTTACCAACTAAGGTGTTAGATGCACATACCTCTTCCTTAGAGCCCTAGAAACCACTTTTCAAAACCTTTAAACAAGATCAGGGTCCACTTGTCCTAAATCATAACCATGTTCATGTATAAGAACTATGTACATCATCAAAGACTTAAAACCCCAAAGTTAGCAACTTTTTCTACGAACCATCAATTTTGGTCCTAAAACCATCACTACTATCTTAGTTAGGGTTTTCTGATCAAAATAACATATAATTTTAGGTGTTTTAGAGATATGGACTTTTAGAGGTACTTTTAGTGATTTTTAATAATTTTAATCATTCCCAAAAACACTTTTTTTTTAAAACTCAGAATCAAACGTCAAAATTATTTTTAATGGATAGAGGGGACTTTTTTTATTCCAAAACATACCTTACTTTTATTTTTCAACCAATAAATAAAAAGATACAAAATTTCTAAAATTAGCCAATGAGAAATTACCATGTAGGCAAGGTCGTTCGAAATAGAGAGAGAGAGAGAGATAGATAGATAGATAGAGAGAGAGAGGGTGGGGCCGGCCCCACTGCTTCCCAATCATAGTGAGCCAATTTAGTGGCCTGCCTCACTGACTGGCACCAGCCAAAGTCGGGTCAAGATCGGTCAAAATAAAGCGAAAGGACTAGTGTGCCCCTAGCGCAAAGCAGAGAAAGAAAGAAGAAAATTGCGAGGGCAAAAGCATAATTTGAAAAAAGGTTATCTTCCCCAACTTCTCGACCCGTGCCATGGTGGTGAGAGCAAGCTGCTGCTTGTGTGGGATTTGGGCAAATCTGGAAAACTCGATGAAAACCATCGTTCAAGAAACCAAAAGAAAGAGCAAAGTAAAACGAACTCGATGGTACCTTGAATTCAACTGGAGATGAAGAGAGGAGGGAGGGAGATCTACCACAAGACTCACACCTTCGACCACTCGTTGGGGGGTCAAACAATGATGAATCTGGAAATTGAGAGTTGTGTTGAGTTGCAAAGGTGATGGGGATGCTCAAGGTATGGTTATTTATAGGCAAGGGGGTGTAGTTTAGGGGTTTAGAAACTGAGGTGAGAGGGAAGGTTTGGGAGAATTGGGGATTTCTGAATTATTCATTAAAACACAAAAATCTTGGGATAATCCAGTGCAGAATCATGAGAGGAGTCCAACGAGCCAAAATGTTCTCAATTTGGCTGAGTATTTGGAGGGATAATGCAATTTGAAAATAAAAAAAACCTCTCCCTATTTCCTAATCCGGACAAAGGTAGGAGATGAGCTCCCGGCCGTCCGATGGATCCCCGAGCCTTTCCTAGCCGCCAGATCACGCGTGTATGAGACCTATTAGCCGTGTGACATTCATTTTCCAAATCATATTATAATTCAAATAAAGTGATGTATATATTAGTTAAAGAATTTCTCTTTCTTCTTTTGATGGCTCAAAAAATTTCCAAATTTAATAAAAATTGACAACCTACTGATTTGAGGTGTAGAATCCAAATATGGATTTAGTTTTGTCTTTTGAGGAATTTTAACGGGTTAAATAATTCAATACTCATTTCTCTTTCCTCCTTCATTTATGACTCTAATATTGTCCAAATATGATGAAATTTCTCCCATGTGTCCCAATTAATGTCTTAGATACGATTTTTCCATTAATCGATCATGTTTGTGCCATTTATTTTATTAATTCTCAATATGAAGGTTCTACACACTTTCTCTCTCCTACTTTTTCACATTATCCAAATATCATCCAATTTGGTTGAAAATTTTCCCGAAGGCTTATTTTCAAATTTTAGATTACGAATTTGGAATTAGTTTACCAATATGAGGACATTAAGTACTTTATTTCTCTTTCTTGGCTTATTTCCTATTTTCCCTTAATAAAGACTTATATATATATACTTTCCAAATTAGGTGATACTTGGCCCTCAAGTAACTTTTAGTTCAAGAAAACAAAATTGTATATCAAATTATCTTGTGGGTTTTCCTTTTTATGATTTTTGAGCCATATGTTTCATATTATCACCTTTTATCCAATTATTACATTTATCATCTCCTTTATGTATATTTTGGGATTTCTTTTCTTTTTCATACCCTAAAAAGTCCTAGAATGTTCTAACACAAGTTTTTTTATTATTTTTAATACTTAAGTAGACAGTTGCACATCATGCCCATTACTTAGATTTTTACTGAGGTATTGGTGCATTAAACCCCTTTATTGGCATAAAAGGTGCACAAATGTCCACTAAACCACCATAGTATCCACAAACTAAATAGAAAGGCCAAGAAGGATAGAAAGGAAAGGAAAAGATGGGAAAGAGGGCCAAAAGACAAAATGTCTACGATTCGATATGTTACAGTAGATATGGTTATGTGTACTTGATGAAGCATAAGTTAGAAACCATTGAAAAAGACAAGGATTTCATGAATGAAGTACAAAACCAACTTGGTAAAAATATTCAAGCAATTCATTCCAATCATGGTGGAGAATACTTAAGCTGAGAGTTTGAGGACCTTCTTTAGGACCATGGTATCATATTGTAATGGTCTGTTCCACTTGGAACACCGAAAAATAATGATGTAGAAGAAAGAAGGAACCACACATTACTAGATTTGGTGCAGTTGATGATGAGATTTTCTAGTCTTCCAACTTCCTTCTGGGGATATGCTATACAAACCGCAATGTTTACTCTTAATCGTGTACCATCTACATCTCTTCGAAATACACCATATGAGATATGGTATGGGAAGCATACCGATGTGTATTTTATGAAAATTTGTCGATATGAAGCTTATGTGAGAAAGCAATTTTTCCAAAAGCTTGTACCTAAATCGGAGAAAGGTTATTTTGCTGAATATCCTAAGGACACCAAAGGATACTATTTCTATACTCCATTTGACAATGAAGTGTTTGTTTCCAGGGATATTATATTTCTAGAAAAGGACTTTATTTTCATAGGAACTAGTGGGAGGAAAGTAGAACTCGTACAGGTTCAAGACCAATAAGAAATCATTGAATCTATAGAGGTGCAGAAGGATGATGGAGAATCACAAACTTTTGTGATCTCAAGCTCCTCATGTAACCCATGAATCTCACAGATCTCATAGGACACACCTTCAGCATGAAAGATTTTGGTTATCTTGTGACTCAAGAAGGCGATGAGTTGGCCATATATAATGAACCAAAAATCTACCTAGAAGTTGTTAGGGGAACAAAGTTTGAGAGTGTCTCAAGGCCATGAGATGTGAGATGGAATCCATGTATACCAATAAGGTATGGACCTTGGTGAATCCACCTGAAGGAGTAAAACCCATAGGGTGCAAGTGGATCTTCAAGAAGAAGACTGACATGGATGGTAATGTACAAACCTATAAAGGTCAATTGGTTGCAAATGGTTTTAGACAAGTTCAAGGTTTTGACTATGATGAAACCTTTTCTTCAGTTGCCATGGTTAAGTCCACCAGGATCATGCTTGCCATTGCAACTTATTATGGCTATGAGATTTAGCAGATGGATGTTAAAACAACATTCCTTAGGAACCTACTTGAGAATGTATTCATGATACAACTGAGAGTTTTTTAAATCCAAAATAAGCCAATAAATTCTGTAAGATACAAAGGTCAACCTATGGATTGAAGCAATAATCTTAGAATTGGAATCTTCAATTTCATGAAATAGTCAAATATTTTGGTTTTAGTCAAAATGAAAATGAACCATGTGTTTATAATAAGTGGGGGCATGATTGTATTCCTCATATTTAATGTAGATGACATACTATTAATGGTGAATGACATCCCTACCTTACAAATGGTAGAAACCTAGCTGGAAAGTACATTCTCTATGAAGGATTTAGGCAAAGTATCCTATATCTTAAGCATGAAGATCTATAAAAATAGATATAGAAAGATTTCTTGGCCTAAGACAGAGCATATAATTGACAAGGTTTTGAAAAGGTTCAACATGAGAACTTGAAGAGAAGAAACTTACCCATTTCTCATGGTGTTTTCATCTCTAGAACTCAGTGTGGCCAGTTCTTGTGAAGAACGGGAACACATGAATAAGATTCCATATGCATATGTAATTGGATCTATATATGCAGTGTTATGTACTCATTCTGATGTCTTGTATGCTTTGAGAATGACGAGCATATATTAGTCTCATCCCAATGAAGGTCACTAGTATGCTGTGAAGAATATCCTTAAGTACTTGAGAATAATTAAGGATTAGTTTCTTATCTATGGTGGTGAGGAAGAGTTGGTGGTAAAGAGTTACACTGATGCAAGCTCCCAAACTGGAAAATATGGCTTTAGATCACAATCTAGATTTGAGGAGATATAAGCTAGAAGAGTTCCAAGCAAGAAACATTTGTTGAGTCTATAATAGAGGTTGAGTATATAGCAGCCTCCAATGCAACATAGGAAGCTATTTGGATCAAGAATTTTGTCACTAAACTGGGGATGGTTTCAAGCATAAAGGATGCAATAGAGTTGTATTGTGAAAACAATGGAGCTATTGCACAAGCTAAGGAACCTAGATCACATCAACGTTCCAAGAACATACAACAATGTTTCCATCTCATACGACAGTTCATACAAGAAGGAGATGTGAAGATTTGCAGAGTGCCAACTGAAAGCAATGTTGTGGACCCCTTAAAAAGTTCTTTCACAGCAGAAACATGAAGGTCATGTTTGATTACTTGAGATTGAATTCATGAGTGGTTGACTCTAAGTGCAAATGAGAGTTTGATGGTATGTATCCCCTGAGAGCCAATAATGCGGTGATTGTAATGTGGCATAATGTACCTGATTTGATTAATAATAAAGGATTTTTTGTCTATATGTTTGTTCAATTATGAGATGATGGTATAACATGATAGATGTCTAAAAAATGATATTAATCAATGACATATGTCTTCAGGTCGAGGACCTGAATAATGAGATCATATGTATGATAAGAGTATATAAATTCTTGTTATGTCCCTAATCAATTATTATTGTGGAAACAATTTAGACAACAATAATACATGCGACTAGAATGTGTGTTGATTAATGAAAGAATCTCATTTGTCATGATATATGATATCAATCCAAACACATAGGTACTTGTTAGAGAACAATGTACCCGAAACACCTACCTTGATAGTGATACATGCAAACCATTGAATGGTAGTCATAATCAGTTCTCACAGTGATAGTGGTGATTGCGGTTCTTAGACCTGAAGTCTCTATGCTCATCACATGTCATTCAATGTACTTTGACACCAAGAAACATGACCTTGAATAAGGGTTACCATAAAGGTGATTCTCGGATACATCATGACACATTGGGATTGACTGTGAGTCATGTAGATGGGATTTCTCCCTCCTATTGGAGTCGATATCCTGGCTACTTCATAAGCAAGACTGAGAAACATATGACCATACTCATGTGAATCAATTTGTGATATGTGAGCTCACATGCATATTAGACAGTCTGTAGTTCAAGGAACATGGAATGAATGTTTAGAGAATGACTATTCCATGCCTCGTTTCAATCTAGATAATAGTGACAAACGAACAATACAATCATGATAATACTAATCACATATGGAGGTTGAAGTTGTTCTCCAACTTTCATATACTTAGGTAGAAATATGTATTTCTAGATACGGCTAGTAACATATTGAAAGTCAGACATTATATCTATATTGAGCATATCTTCCCTCTAATTTGAGTTAATTTCAAACTAGTCCTTCCTTCTAAGTTTGATTCGATTATTTTGACCAATTACCATATTTCTTGATAATAATTAGTGTCTAATTGAAATTTTATCTCTAAATGAATTCATTCTTATCATTTGATCAAATACTTGCAAACCAGTCCCTGGATTATTTTCTCGAGCCAGTGACATCATTTTGCAAATTCAAAGTATGCAAACTTGAATACCTTGGTTTGACCATTGATCTAGCACTCTTAACTTCATGCATAATTAGCTTTGAATCAATAGAAAGCATTAACCACATCAAAAGAATAAAGTTAGTTAACCCATTTTCATAAATAATGCCTATAGTATTTTCTAAATCTAGTTCTATGGAATTTGGACCCGTGTTTAAAATCTCATGGCAGTTGGGTTTTTCATTAATAGATATAAATAGGAGTAAGTATCATTTTAATAGGATAAGTTAGTATAATTGACATTCTCCTTGAGTAATGCCCACATTATAGGAAATTGTAGTCCCCTTCATCCCGACACCCCCTCCCCAGACCTAGAAACAACAATGACTCGTTATGGATGGCAAGCCCCTCATGAACAGTGGAACCAGAATGACCCTCATCCCATCCATCCCTCTTTAGATATCAAACCCTAAAGGATTAGGCACTGCTAGGAGACTGCTATGAAGAATGAAAAATGGCTACCAATACTTGAATCCAGAACCTGATCTCCATTTCATCTCTACCTTTCCCCTCCTCATCAACAAGCCCCCTCCATATAACCCTTTTGTGGATTCCCTCTCCACCAACAGACTAGCAGACCTCCGACCACTCAGAAATCTTAATGGAAAATTGCCTTCCTCCTCAACATGCAGCACCCTCATCATCACTGCCGCCCTTCTCCCCCTCCCTTCAAACTGCACACCTAAAACTTGCGAAGACACTTATGACCTTCTTTCCATCTGACATCTTGGCCAACTGCTTAGATCTACAAACCGTCTCCTATCACATCGCCTTTGCATCTATACTAGAATCAACTTCGAATCTGCAATGAAGCACGATGGCCTACAAAATCCTTACTTCAACGGCCACAATCATAGCTCTTCCATCATTTCTGAGACCCGTTGTAGCACCTACAACCACCACAACCAGGGAACCACTTTGCCTCCAAGCCACCATGATCAATCAGATCGACTATGTCCTCTCACCAGCAAGCAACAACAATGCTTCTACCGATCCTTGACCTCGACCCTCACCACCTACATCACCATAATGACACCCTGTCACCCTTGCCAAAGATGGATCTTATTCTGATCTACAAACAACTTCACACAACAACGTACCCATTTGGATCAATCTAAAGACCTTCAAACACACATTCTACTCCATGACACCATTGTTCAAGGCCTCTGCAGATTTGTCAAGATCACCATGCAAGATATATGAAGAAGAAGGAGACCCCCTTGCATCCCAATTTGAAATTGATTAGAGTTTTACTCTAGATTTGTGGGTTTACCTACATTGATCAATGGACGTGAATGCTATGTATGACACATACTAATGGGGTCTCATGCACTAGACCATCTTCAGCCACGTCCATGGAGACCCAGTGACACGGCTATGGTCAACCTTGATTGGTAAGGTCACCGAGTACACATCAAAAGACCTTCTTTGATGGTCAATGGTGAGTTAAATCTACTTTTACAATCCCTCTTTCAACATTGAATAAATAACCCAATGACATGATAGCTACGTGAATAATAAAACCTACTAAGTATCTTATAAACATGTATGAATGATCAGTGAAAAGGAAGGTCTAGGACCCCTATAAGATGGTACTATTAATACCGATATAATAGACACTATATTATATCATGGCTAGTATAATCGGTAATAAACCTACTTATATTTATGACTTATGCTGATAGTATGGATCATGATGATGATTAGAACTGACTAATATGTAAAAGGTATTGCACTCCATGAGCTAATATCAGAATCTATTTAGTGCACTAATAGTGAATTTTGTGAATAAGCCTTGAAACAAAAGTGCATATTATATATATATATACATATATATAGTTATCGAACATAATACATAGAATAATATGGTATTCTCATCATATGTGTATGTCTTCTTGCCCCAATAAATAAAGAGTTCTAAAATCTATGACTTCAATAATTGGGCACATAAATAATGTTGACTTTATTATTGCCATGAAACTAATACCCTAGATGTATGAATACACATATATATATAGGTGGATAATAATTTAATTTAGATGATACTATTGGTGGGATGATGTATAAAATTTCTTTATCATCATTCATGTAGATTTTAATTTGTATTTGAGAAAATAACCGAGATCTAAGTTCTAATGTATATAAACCCTAGATATTCCTAATAAGTATACATGACATCTTTTGATTCTAGTGAATAAATAGAACTATATTTTGTGTAAGACAAAGAACAACATTTTAGGAAGCTAATCTGGAGAAAGTTAAACCGAAACAATTGACTATGTAATACTAATTATTTTATGTAACATGAGTAAAAATCCTAGAAATGGGGATCATGAAAAACATGAATAACAATCCTAGATCGAAGACCCTAGTCACAGGTAAAACAAACAAACAAATAAATAAAGATTAAATACCAATCGTTTCCAAGCCAATAGTAACCATATTGTTCCAAATTGTAGATACCTGTCTTCATTAATTCATGGAAATATTTGAATCTTGATCATGAAAATATTGGACTCTTGATTGATATAAAGGTACTAGATTCTCTATTTACTATTGAGTTATTTATTTCTCTCTTGAATTCCACATATTATGTTTGATGGTGAACCCTAAACTCTTTATAAGCCTTTCCTACCTTTTGAAAGTTCACCACCCCGAATTAATTATTGTTGGATATTATAAATATTATGATGGAAAAAAAATTGATATTGGAGTTTTGACTCCCTACACTTTGGTCCCTTTGAGATTTGTCTCCTAGAGGTTGGGTACGTCCCGCCGCCCTATGCACAAGTTGTATTGGATTAGTGGTCTCACAATATACTGGTTGAAATAGCATGCTACTGTGTCATTCTCTCATAGATTATTGAACACATGACAGTGTAGTCAAAGATAAAGAATGATATGGAAGTGCTCAATCTAATATTCAAGTCAGTATTTGCAAGTATTTTGATAATTTTTATGTTGAACCATTTTGTATAGCCATGTGGAAACTTCATCTTGAAATACAAACATTGAAATATTTCTATCCTTACTTTGATCAATTTAGTTAACTAAATATTCCCTTCCCAATTTTGGTATTACCTTGAATCATACTTAGTACCTAGATTTTGCAAATAGCTCAATATAAGAATTTAATACCAGCATTGATGACCCATATTCTTCCCTTTTGGGGTCCATGTGTGATTTTGTTCCTCTAGGAACTCATGGACATGTGATTCAAAGAAGGGCTATGAGAGACGTGCATGAGCTGTCCCCTGTTGAAGACTAGATAGGATCATTTTTATTATCAATCTTGTAATCTTATGTTTAAAGCTTCTGTGACTCTAATGTAAAGTATGTTTATAATAAAGATTGTTTATACTATTGATATATTTTGTAAATATCTGACTATAAACATCGAGTATTTATATCTCTCATTGCTTGTGAAGTCATAATTTAGTTACAGACATTCACTACTAGTGTAATCTGGGACCTATAGGGTCACTCACATATGATGCACCTAGAACATGTGTTCACTCATGTATAAGGTTTAACTTGGTTACTAAAGTATTTCAGTAATCAAATTATACAACACTGACTATTAATTGGTTGACTGGAGTGTCCAATTGATTGACTGGGAATGTTAGTCGATCGATTGGAGTGTCCAATTGATTGACAAGGAATGTTAGACGACTAACTAGAGTGTCCAATCTACCGACTAAAAAGTCTAGTCGACCAACTGGATGATCAGTAGGATGGGATCAAGTAATTAATGTTGACGTCATGACATGCATTAATTGTTGCATTAAAAGTTAGTACTTTTACAAATAGGAAAAACATCCAATCAACTGACTGGAGTGTCCATTTGATCGACTGGCATTCCAGTTGACTGACTTGAGGTCTAGTCAATCGACTAGTGATTTACAGTAGCCAAAAATTCATAAAAGTCATCATAAACCTCATAACACGTCATGAAGGTGCACCTATGACAAAGTGGGATTGTTTTTATTCTTTCACTTATGTACATATTCAGTCCAAATATCCTCAATTGCACTCAATCACCTCTCTAATCATCAATTCAATATATTTGAATCACTGTTTCCCAATTGATGGTTTTAATTGATGAAATGTCATTCTAGGCACAATTGTGCAAAGTTGAGTTCATTAATGTACTTTGGAATGCATTTGAATTTTTGAGACCCCTCAATATAATCATCTTGATCCCAATATTTTCCTTAAAAATAAGAGGAAATTTTGAATTGATGGTGAAAATTTCATCTCAATCAAATTACATTTGATTTCTATGAATTTTACAATTTTATCAAAGAAAATCATCTTTTAATCTCCTTTTTCCATGAGCCCCTCTCCATGTCAACTATCAAATTTAGTTTCTCTCGTTGAATCACATGCCTTAGATCAAGTGGCCACAAATCCATCCTTGATACCATGGCCCATGGGTCATCTACCTCACCTGCTCCCTAAGAACATGAGCAAGTGGCTGGAGCTACCACTTCTCCCCCTCTACATGCCATCTCAGCCTCATTTCACCCTTATTGTCTCTTCCTCTCTCCTATATATTCCTTTTCCCTCAATTATCATTGAAAATCATACCCAAAACTCCTCCCATTGTGATTATTCTCCATCCATATGGTTGTTGCCTCTTCCATGACCAACTCAATGATTTCACACCCAATAGCCACACAACCTTGACTAAGCTCATTGGTGGCCTCACGAGTACATTGCTAGCATTAGAAGAAAATTTGCTGGTTGTTTCATGCCCTTTCTACTCCTCCTCCTTGCAACTCCAATGAGTCATGACAAGCTACTCTCTAATGGCCTTGCTATGTGGGGAGAAGGAGACACACACCATATTGTATGACATGGGAAGGGTCCAACATACACCAAGGATTGAGGGCTCAAACTGATCATAGCATGGTCACCCCTCATCTCTATCTTTGAAATATATGGTGGTTGTGAGTAGCCTGGGGTGTAGGATCCTACCGGTCCATCATGGACCACCAATTAATGTCTCCATTTTATTCAAAATAATGATGAATACTCCTCTCTCTAATTTTCATGGAAGATGGTGCAATATTGAATGAAGTGATACAATTGACTCCTCATCCAAACGTAGAGTTCCAATATAGAATGTTGATAAGAAAAGTGTGATCTATGCATTAAACATAGTCTCATGACCAAATTGTACTCTTAGATCTACTGATATCCTAAATATGCATGTTCTTTAGTCTTTTTTATATAAATAATGCACCTTTGCAAATCATGGTCATGTTTGCTTCAAATCTTTGTTGTAACCAAAGATAAGTAACATATTAACTTTCGTGAACATATTTTTGACCATGATCTCTCTTGAATGCTAACTATGATCTTATGGCATGTAAAATGGAATAATATTCACTTTCAATGCATCACTTTTCAATCTTATGCAAACAATGATCTAGTAGTAGCCCACACTATGTTGAAACCCTTGACTAGTAATTTTTGTATTTTATGCATCAAAATTTGACTTTGAACACATAAATGCACCATATATGATATTTTGAACTGTGTAAGATGAAATGTTACTTCACGTGTACATTTGACACTAGATTATAAACCTTGTGCAAAAGGTGATATAATGATGTTTGACACTACATCTGTGACTCCAAATTAGTAACTTTTGTTACATGTAATAATAAATCTCATGTCAACCATTGTTATGCTCCAATAATGACCATGTGATATGAATGTTACCAAAATAACTTTGTTGATGACTGAGTCATTAATCATATGAAATCTTATAATTTCCCTACTAGAATCATGAAACCCTCATATTTAGACGCCTGATCTATTTGTGACGTTTCACCATAATTAGGAATTATTTATGACGTAATATGGAATATGATGATGGACTTACATGAACTTTGATATCTTGAAATAATGGTTGGATATAAGATGATACATTTACTTATGCGAAACATCCAACCTTGATGAAAATGATACATATTAATAAATTTTGCTAATGTTAATGAGATTAATCTTGCCTAAATCCCAAGAACTTTAATGGAGTCTTTATAAGATCATGTTATTATGATGGATCTTAAAATATGTTGTTATGCAGGATTTCTTATTGTAAGGTACATTTTACGTATTATTGAACTTGATTATGATATTGATGTTTTTTGTATGTGTATGAGTCCCTATGATTGGATATATATGCATGTTGGGCTACTTAATACCTACACATACTACGTTTCATGTTAATTATATTAATTAGCAAAAATGATAACATACTCATATATGTACATTATAGGACCCTCAAAGTACCTTGCCTATATTCTCAAGGTAAGGACACTAGGCTCAATGCACCTACTTGATTTTTATGAAGCAAGGGAACAACTTTCTAAATAGGGTTAGCTCCTAGAATTTATGCCTTGAGGGTGATGACATTGGTATATGGTTAGATCTTGGATTTTTCCTTATAGTCCCTCGTGATTCCTTAGGAAAGTTGTTCAAAGAACTTATGATGATGTTGTATGGTACAATACAAATGCACATACATACGTTTTATGTTAATAAGAAAGTGTTTGATGTTGTTGTTTTATTTGTTTAGTCTATTTACATTCTATAAGTTTAGCCAAGATAATTATCTTTCCATAAAGCTAGAAGTTTTAGATCTTCTTTTTGTGTACCAGTGTGTTTGCATTGATTATGTGTGATTTTACAATTTTAGGTATATCAAATACACTATGACTCTTTCTATGATTGGTCCTCTATGCTGATACAATATTTGTTCATGACTCCAATACTATAACACCAATGAGATCTCGATGTGATTTGATATATAAAAAGCACTATGATGTTCATGTTCTAAGTTTTATGCATGTATCTCCCTTATGTTGTAAACCTTATGCTTCATTCTTAATAGGAATGTTGATTGTTGTTTTATTCATATACTTGTTGTGTGGTTTGATCCATTCAAGGGATAGATGCTCGAGTCCTCTTACCATCGAATTTCTAGTTATTTGGAGTTGGGGTTTGGGTAATTAATGGTTGTGTAATAGATGGTCTTCAGAGCCTAAAAATATAACATATATGTAAGTTTAAGACACATTTACAATATTTCCTATGAAGCTGGGGTATCATCATTGGGAAAACCTGAATCCATAGTGGTGAGACTAAGGTGTCTAGGATTAGAAAATGCATGGGATGATACACCTTCTATATGCCTAGATCTATACACCTACCTAGACAAATTGGATCTAGAGCTAGATTAAGGATCTTTCACTTAAATCCTAGAGAGTCTTATAGCACCTCATATCTTCTTGAAGGACTCAATCAAGACACCTTTTAGATGATGATTAGTTAGTTTTCTCATTTCTTCACGTGGTTTCTTTTTCATGATAGTTAATCACATTATCTATCAATTACTAGTAGCCTATGTACATGAAAAAATAAAGTTTGAATGATTTTCTAAAAGTTGACTAATGATAACGATGATGCCATGATCTAATAATGGTGATGTCATGATCTGATCTTAATTTGAAACCCTATTATGATAAATGAAAGCACTCTTGAAGTTATGTACTCATTTTTACATCCTTGGATCATGCAAAATAAATTTTACCAAATCTAGTAATTGTGCTTCCTATGTTTGAGTTAAATCACCAAGATCATTTTTATGATGAAATAAGGAAAATCTATTCTTTCTACCTCATGTTGAGAGATCCCTATTGATTAAACTCATATTTCCCTATACTGTGATTAATCATCAAACGATTAAGAAAATCTCTCCCAGTTAATATGTATCATGCCCCATACTTTAATATGTTATGCCTTTGGATATCTAAATCATGACAGAAAGACTTGTTTTTGTGGTGCTTGTTATAAGAGGCTAATTCCCTATTTATTGTTATGCCTCTTTGTAAAACTCATTTTTTTTTAATTTGAGAGATGTGAGATCACAATCATAGTCCTATTAAGTTCTCATTGTTAGAAGATCCCTATATTGACTTATCTTTTTCCAATTATACTCCTTACCTTTATTTAGGAAAGGAAACAAATGGAATTTTGATCTTGGGTATGCTAAAATATTGAAATCTACATATACTATCATGAGAATTAATATTTGATCCCATGAATTTGTAAAAATACAAGTTCATAATCAATTATGTCCCTATTTTAATGCTTATTGTTCCATAATAATGTCCCATATTTCATGAAGGACAATGTGCTAGATTTGGGTTGTATTTTAATTCATGACTCTTGTAACCTAGGCCACATCCATATTTATGACTTCATCAAGTTTTCTTGTCTTTTATTATTTTGAGTTTTGAAAGGTGACCATTTTTTCTTCAATTTTGATCTTTTGACCTAAGTCTCTATTAGGTCAAATCTTATGATGTTGTTGAAACTTGATATCAAATCTCAATTTGATGATAATCACGATTATGATGATGATGATTATAAGCTTGCAATTTAATTACTAGAAGGACCTATCTTTAGATAATTGATCATCATTGAAGATAACATAAGATGTTTATAGGTTGTTGTTTCTATATTAACAGTCACACCTATGGTCTAGATGGAAACTTACACCCTAATTTGAATATTCTTGGACCCATAATGTTTGATATGCAAACCTCGACTCATGACATTGATTTGTTAGACTTACCTCTTAATCATTGATCTTGATATATATATATATATTCGACTCCTATGTTCACCTTTTTTGGATCTTGAGATCACTCTTGATATATGATTAATGGCTTTCATGTGCCTACACTTGAATACTCTAAGTGATGATTATTTCCACTTCTCAATTTATGAATTAGGAATAAGCTCTCTTTTAGACTAGGATATGACTATCCGATTATTTTGATGTGAAAACATGATGTCAAAATATGATGCTGGCCTAGAATTGTTGATATAAAAAATCTCAATGATGAATACATAACCCCACCTAGGACCAATGTAGAAGCTATAACTCTAAATGTTGGGATGAAAAAGCATGACCTTACTCTTGAATCAAAGTGCTCTATTATTTTAACCTACAAGTTGATCTCTCCAAACGTGTGGTCTACTAATGATCTATGTGGCTACACTTTTGAGATTTATGATTGACTTCATGATATTAGGATTATGCTGACTTCAGATAATAATGATGCTATATTTCTCTTGATGAGAAGAGCGGGAGCTCACGCTGAGTACAATTATGGTGATGATGTGGAATACAAAGTCCCAATCCTTTGGCAATATGTTTAAACTTTTGGGGACTTTTCAAGGTAGGGAGGATGTGACAAAGTGGAATTATTCTTTCTTCCAATGATGCACATTTTACTTAGAATATCCTCAATTACACTGAATAGTCTATATCTCCATCAAATGGAAAGAGTCAAATCACATGTTGCTCAACTGATGGTTTGTATTCGATGAAATGTAATTTTTGACACAATTGTGCGAAGTTGAGTACAATAATTTACTTTGGAATGTATTTGAATTTTTAAGACCTTCAGTATAATCATCTAATCCTAATAGCTCCGCGTGAGTCTCTGCTCGGGCGATCGACCTATGGCTCGTCTTCTCCGCCTGGGGGGAGGGCAACCGCCGGCGCGCCCAGCCCGTCTCCCCCCGGGTGATCTCCTCTCCCGCCTCCATCTCGGATCTATCTAGCCTCTGTGGTTTCCCGCGACCCTTCTGGGGTGTCTTCCTCTGGCGCGGGCTTCAACCTACGCAGGTACCTTGACTGTCTCCTTCGGGTACGGGGAGCCTACGCGCTGGATCCTGGCTGGGTGCGGACTTTTCGTGGCAGTGGGCGACTGAAGCGGCTTTGCTATTCCTCTGTGAGTCCGGTACTCACCGGGAGCCCCATTGGGAGATGATCGGGATGGCTCGGGTCTTCTGTCCCCTCTCTTTTACTGTTTCTCAGGTTTTCCTTATCTTTCTTTTTTGTTTTGCTTTGCGGTAGGTTCTTCTGCCCGTTTCTCGCCGCTCGTCGGTGTTGTTGTCGCTGCTTGTCGGCGTTGTTGCTCTCTCTGTTTGGGAGCTACGAGTCTTTCTTGTTTTTGTTCTGTTCGGATTTACTACTGGGTCTATGGCTCTGCTTGTGGCAGAGAATACTGGTCTGCATATGTTTCATTTGTAGGTTTATCACCACCGATCTATGCTCAGGTTGAAGGAATCTCTTATGAAAAGCTGCTTATGTCAGCCTTGTGGAAAAGAGATCCATACAGAAGCGTTTTATTATCTTTCCAATATGTGTTTTGGTGATCTGATAACCCTGTTCTTGGTGGTTGTATGTACTTCCAGTATCTCTTTTCCCATGTGTAGATACCGTATGGCTTTTTAGTAATGAAGATGTTCAGATTGCTCAAAAAAATCTAATCCTAATAACTTTCTATAGAAATAACAGGAAAGTTTTGAAGGAATTGTGAACATTTTGATCATAATTTCAGTCATGGTTTGGACTTTATGAATTTTGCAATTATATTAAATCGAACTGCCTCTTTATCTCCTTTTTTCTAGCCCCTCGCCATGTCAGCAATCCTTTTTGGTTTTTATCAGCCAATCGTAGGCCTTGGATCAAGTGTATATGGATCTAGACTTGATCTAATGTATGTGGGTTTATCTTTCCCACCTCCTTCCCAAGAATAGGAGGAGGTGGTTGAAGAAGCTACTCCACCCCCTCTGCAAGCCATCTCACCCTCTTTTTATTCACGTGTTGTTGTCTTTTGTTCTCCCTCTTCCTTTTCTCTCACTCTTCAATACAAATTGTTCTATACCTCTCTTCCTCTTATCCTTCTTATTTACCTTTATGGGAAGTGTTTCCACCATGGACATCTCGATGACCCCACACACCATAGGACCACAACCCTAACTAGGTTCATCTACAACTTCATAAGGACATGAAGGGCATGGGAAGCCACTTTGTCGACCCTTTTGCACCCTTCCTATTCCACCTCCGTGTAGAACGCAAGTGCGGGCACTACAAGTTGCTGGCTCACAACCTTGATATGTGAGGAGGAGAGGACACACACCAATCATATGATGAGCAAAGGGTTCAAGGTAGACAAAAGGCCCAGGGCTCAGATCGATCACAACATGATCACCCCTCCCCACCTCTCTCTCTTGAAATCTCTAGTAGTCACAGAGCACCTAGGGCATTGGGTCAAAGGTCATACTTTATTGAAAATATGAGGTAATTACTTATCTCTCAAATTTTTAACGACCTCACTTTGTTGGAAAACTATGGACATTACTCGCCTCTCAATTTTTCATGGGAAATTCTCCAATTTTTTTATCAATCTTTAAATTTGATCCCCTATAAAAATATGGACACCCAAATACCATTATGATAAAAATGTGATCTATCAACTATAAATAGTTAATGACCTAATTATACTCTTAGCACGACTGATATCCTAAATATGTGTGTTATTTAGTTTTTTGATATAAATAACACATACATGTGCAAATAATGATCAACATTGCTTCAAATCTTTATTGTGGCCTAAAATAAGTAGACCTTTAGTGAACCCAGTATTGATCACAATCTCTCTTTAATGATAATTGTGATATTTTGGCATATAATACGAAATAAAATGGAATATAGTGCATAACGATTTAGACTTATGCAAACCATGATCCAATAATGACCCTATCTATGTTGAAACTCTAGATCAGTAATTTGTGTTATTTTATGAACCAATATTTGACTTTATTCACATCCGTGCACCTATATATGATCTTTCAACCAATGTGACATGAAATGTGACTTTATTTGTACACTTGATACTTGATCTCAAATTGTGCAAAAAGTGATCTAATGACGCTCCATACTACTTTTCCAGACACGAAATTAGTAACTTTGATGCCCTGTAACAAATAATCTCTTGTTGATTGATATCATGATCTACTCATTACCACGTGTCATGAATATTACTTAAATGACTATGTTGATGATTAAGTAATTAATCATATCAAATCTATTGATTTCTCTACTTGAGTTACAAAACCCTAGTCTTAACACCCCCAAACTGGATGTGACATTTCACCCTAAGTTAGGAATGACTTATGTTGTAATATGGAATATAATGATGAACTTACATGAACTTTGAGATGTTGAAATTAGTGTTGAAACTAAAAGAATTATATACTTTGGTGAAACATCCAACCTTGATGGATGATACATATGACTAAATTATATTGATTTTAATGAGATCAAACTTTCTTAAATCTTGGGACCTTTGATGTACTATTTTCAAAGATCTAATCATGTTTATATGCTATTTCTCTTCTTTCAATTCACATTTTACCTCTTATCAAACTTGATTATGATACTGATGCTTTTATGTATATGTATGAGTCTCTAAGCTTGTATATATACTTGTTTGAGATACTTGTTTCCAACTACTTATATGTTTTGTTCTAATTATACTATGTTGACAAACATGAGAACATAATCATATATGTCCATCATACAACCCTTAGGCCCTGTTTGGTTTACCAGAAAGGATTGATACATGATATGAAACAGAACAGAAGGAGAACATATGTGTATTAGATGGATTGTCAATTGTTTTATCCGAGGTTTGGATGCAACCACAAAAGGATCAGTAAGCTAATTCACCATTCTTTATTTTCCACCCGTTCAAAATGACTTATCATATTTTTAAGTAGCTACATTCCATGTGAGATAGAAAAAGAAAAAACTCTATATGTCTTCTGGCTCTCCATGCCCAAATTGTTGCAAATGCTCATGAACTGGAAAATCTGATTGCGATAATCCTAGCAACACTAGGAGATTACGAAGATATATAATTGGGGTTTGAGGTGTAGGAATCTGTAGATGAGAGAAAAATAGATAGTAATCTAATTGTGGTGGAAGGGACATTAGGAAAAAATTGGGAGGAAATTACGTGAGTGGAGAACTAGAGAAGGCCAAGACAGATCAGATGCAAAAGACTTTTGGGAGCATCTATGTGTGTGAGCGGATAAGAATATACAGGAGTCCATAATTGAGGATGAGAGAAAGAGGCAAGTCGTCTGAATGAGTTGTTGTGTATAAGTAGGAGAGAGGATCATATGCAATTTTAGAGTTAGAGATGTATGTGGCCCAGGGAGGGAGAGAAGACGGGGACCAGGATGGAGGCAAAAGGTCGAAGACACCGGTGGTCCTGAGTCGGCGGGGAAGAGTATTGAGGGTATCAAACTTTTTAGTACCACTCAAATACCTATGGGATGCGAGGAATATGAAATCCCAAAGAGTTGGGACTCTACTCCCATCCGAATGCAATCCCAATATAAGCCTTTATACAAACAAACATGATATTGCAATTTTTGATAGGATAAAAGTCCTATCCTATACAATATACCACAAACTAAACAGGGCCTTAATGTATCTACCTATAGTCTTATGATAAGGGAACAACTTTTGATGCACCTACATGATTTTGATTAATCAAGGGCACAACCTTTGAAATAGGGTTAGATATTAACATTTGTTCCTTTATGTCTATTACATTGAAATAAGGTTACTTCTTGGGTTTTAGCCTTGTAGTTCCTTACAATCCCTTCCTTACGTAAGGTGGTAAAAGGCCTTATGATGATGTTGTATTGTATTATGGAGTTTCACTTAAAATAAATTTTGTGTTATTAAGAAAGTCTTTGATTTTATGTTTTCCTTTTTTTTGTCTCTTACCATTATATAAGTTTAGACAAGCTAATTACGTTTCTTTAAACCGACAAGTTTTCATATCTTCTTATAACATACCAATTCATTGCATTGATTGTGTACTATTTTATGATTTTAGGTATAACACGTACACTGACTCTTTCTATGATCGTGATTCCACTATGCTTAGATATCTATTGGTTACTCTGATAGTGTATCACCAATGACAGGGTAAGAAACAATATCAAGAAGAGGCATGTGAGGTAGAGGTGGAGGCACGACCCATGCAACTGTGGCGGCCGCCATTGGCCCTTCCCACATACCCAACCCGATCCCACCCTCAAGCCAGTCCACCCAAACCTCCAATCCCAATCCCAAATCCACCACCACCTCCACTAATGTTTCTGGGAGTAAGACAGCTCCGTCTTGGTGGCAAGCCCCAAGATCGGATGTCACCCTAGCTAGAGAATGGGTGATAACCCAAGATAGACCCCCACTGAGGTTCCACAGAAGTGTGGACTCCGATCCTAGGAAGGGCTTCTTCAAGGAGGGAACACGAGGCCATGGACAAGGTTCGATAAGTCGATGCTTGAAGAAATGGACGACTACCATAAGTTTTCAGCGATCGTCCAAGTGTTGGGGAAGGACATCAACATAACCTAGTTGAAAGGGTGGATGGTCCAGTCATGGAGACCCAAGGGAGAACTTGAGGCCTACACTCTTGTCAATGGGTTGGTGCTAGCCATATTTGCCAATGCCAAAGACCTGAATGTGGCGATACAAGGAGGTCCATGGTTTTTCGATAATTAGTTGGTACTGGTTAGGTGCTGGACCCCGGAAGTAGACATTAGGTGCACTGCTTTGAAGACAGCTCCGGTGTGGATCTCACTGCCAGAAGTAGGCAAGTACTGGTCTGCACGAGCGATATCAATGATAGCCAATGTTATCGGGGAGCCGAGAGCCATCGACAGACGCGCCGATGGTTCCTTGCTTGGCTGTACTAGAGCCTGTGTTGACTTGTCTGCTGAAGACAAACCACCTCATGTGGTGATGGTGGAGCTGCCGGACGGGGAAGAGTGGGAGGTTAATGTCAAGTATGAGGCACTACCTGACCGTTGTAGCAAGTGAAAGGTATTTGGGCACTGTGACAGAAAATGCCCTGGTGTTCGTGACATGACCATCAAACTTTCTCCCCCGATTGTGCCACCAATTCTACCCCCCAAACGTAGTAAGAAGAGAAATTCCAACAAAGAAGATAGATCCCCAAAGCCGAGTGAGGTGGTGATTTTCGACCAGACAACAGCTGAAGAAGGTGAGATCCGGGGTGAGAAGGACGCATCTAGTGATAACCAACAACAGACAGAGGTTGTTACACAAACACCTATGGCACATGTTACTGTGGTAATGACTGAAAGAAGTGATAAGAGGCTGGACACTAAGAATGCCTTTGAAATTCTTAATCAAATGGGAGACAAAGAAATGGAGGAGGAAGGTGGACACCATATTAGGAGTCCTAGACAGACGAGAAGTTCCAAGCAACCCAAGAGGATAGAGAAGAAGAGAGGACCCGAACCCAATGGAGGGGGAGGGGAGAAAACCAAGATTTAATGTCCATCTTAGGATGGAATGTGAGAGGGGCTGCTCGACCCTACTTACAAAGGAAGTTGAAGAGTATTTTGATAGAAACTAAAGTTGACTTGTGTTTCTATTTTGTAACCAAAGTTAAGCGAGAAAGAAAAGATAGCATTAATAACATGTTCCCTACTGGTTGGCAATCCCTCAACAACCTTGACGCAGTTAATGTTGGGTAGATTGTACTGGGTTGGGACCCGACCTCTTGGACTATTGAAGTCATTAATGTCAATGATCAAACAATGACTGTGAGCTGCTTTGGAAAAGAAGGCTTCAACTGTATTGCCACTGGCATTTATGGTGATAATGTTGAAGTGGATAGAAGCTCCATGTGGGAAACCATCACCGAAACTGCACTGAATGAAGTCCCGTGGATAGTTCTGGGTGACTTCAACCACATTAGAAGAAACTATGAGAAAGTGGGAGGCAGAAGGGTACCAGAGAGGATCCTATAGAAGTTCAATGACATAGTGGATAGTGAAGCCATCCACGAGGTAAAGATGATAGGTGGTAAAATCACATGGACAAACAAACAAAAGAGAAATAGAATTGCCGCACAGCTTGATAGGGTTTTAGTCAATGAAAAATGGCTAGAATCCTTCCCTCAAAAGGTGGTCAAGCTGGAGATCCACCCGTTCAGTGACCATGCTAGCATGAGAATCAATTTGAAGGAGGTTGAATTCCTTAAGAGGCTGTTAGATTCCTAAAGTACTGGTGTGAATGGCCTGGGTTTAATGAAGTAGTTGAGAGGATGGAACATTGAAGTTGTAGGGAACCCTCTATATGTATTCCAGAAGAAACTAAAGAATACCAAACTAGAACTGAAGAAGTGGGCGAGAGAGGCCATTAAACTCCCAAATTTGTTGAAAGAAGCTAAGGAGGTCTACGCTAAGGCTGCTCAAAAGGTGAGGGATGATCCATTGAACAATGGCTTCATCATGGAGGAAGCGAAGGCTGAGGAAAGGTTGGTGCTGCTTGAAAAAGGCCAAGAAGTTCATGTGTGGCAGATCAGCAGGCTGAAGTGGATAAATGAAGGTGATAGAAATACTAGAACCTATCAATCGGCTGTCAAAAGAAAATAAATGAGAGAGGCAATTCACGAAATCACTAAAAGTAATGGTATAATAAAAAAGGGAGGAAGGAGGTTTCTGATACGATTGTTGATTTCTTCACTAGACTCTACAATCAACCTTTGTCTTCTATGTGCAGGTGGGATCACATTCTCCCTGAGAGAAGGGTGACTGATCAAATGAATCAACTTCCACTTAAAGACATAGATGAAGAGGAGATAAAGAAAACCACCTTCTCCATACACCCATCCAAGGCTCCGGGGCCAGATGGATTCAACAATAAGTTCTACCAATGCAAGTGGGAGTTAATAAAGAAGGATCTCAGTAAGGCTGTGATTTGGTTCCTGAAAGGAGGCAACATGGTGAGGGAGGTGAATCATTCCTTTATCAAGTTGACCCCCAAGGTGAAGAACCCTAGCACAATGAAAGATTATAGACCCATAGTGTGCTGCTTTGTGCTCTATAAGATTGTTTCTAAGATAATAGAGGGTAGACTCAAGTTCATTTTACCTGAAATTAATTCCAAGGAACAAAATGCATTTATCCAAGGTAGGAATATTGCAGACTATGCTCTCCTTGCTACTAAATTTCTCAATGAATTCAGTATTAACAAAACCACTGCTTAGTCATGTATTAGACTAGGTATAACAAAAGCCTATGACTTTGTCAGATGGGAGGCTATTTAGAAAATCATGCATAGTTTGGGGTTTGATGATAATTGGATTACTCTGATCCAACAATGAGTGCAAACTACTTCATTTCCCATGCTGGTTAATTGAACCCCTGCTGGGCTGTTCACGGCAGCAAATGACATCCGCCAAGGTGATCTCTTATCACCATTGATCTTCACGGTGGTGATGGAAGGTATGACGTCCCCGGATTTTCGAAAACTTAATCTGATGTGTGACGTCCAAATTGAAACCCTCACCTCAGCGAGAATCCCAATTTAAATGCCCCACACTAGGCTAAGAAGAAGAAAATCAGAGGAAGTCAGAAGGAACAATCAGTAGCACATGCACATGAACAATAATACAAACCAAAACACATGTTCACCATTCAACATATAATTACAACATGAATTGTTACAACATTTGATATTACATATTGAACAACAAACTTCTACATATACATGTACTACAACTAAACAATAGGATCTTAAAACAACAGGTCTACCTATACATCAGCTCGCCACACAACTCTCACTAAACTGGATCTTCAAGAGCATAACCACAACCTAAACAAAAGATTACATGCGGTACACGTCAGCACAATATTTCATGAATATTGTACTGAGTACGCCTACGTGTCTTTTATTTACCTCTCAGCATATCTTGGAAATAAGATAAAACTAATACTTGGCAGTTATAAAGAAATATAAGAAAAACATATACTTGCACAAAGATGTTCATTAACAAAAGAGAACACATATTTTAAGCTTATTTTCCATTATATTCCAAGGCCTTTATGATCACTACCAAAGAGTTAGATCATTTGTACAAGGTGACCACTACCAAAGAGTTAGGTCAGACCACTACCAAAGAGTTAGGTCATATGTACAATGTGACCACTACCAAGGAGTTAGGTCACTTCCAAGCACACTACCAAAGAGTTAGTGCTTTCATATAATGGAACATATATATTATGTTTGATGTGTTCATAGTAGTAATCATGGAAAATCATGCAACATATCATACAAGAACAATCATTTCATCCAATATCATATGCCAAGTATTTTACTACACATATAACACAAGCATATTGTATAATAAGCCAAGTAAGAGGTAATGGCGTACCTTCCAAAGAGATAGATCATTCTAATCACATGTTCCTCATGTCATCTATAACTTTATTAAACCTGATTAAGACAAGATCATATACTATCATCAGATTCTCATCATCTTACATCTCATCTTAACCCTAAGTATATCCATTTTAGGGTTTGCTTATCTCATAAGGGTATGTACTTTATTACTTGTATTCTTGTCTTATATTTATCTTACTGATGTCATATTCCAGATTATAGTCCATCAACTGGATATACCCATGTGTCACATTATTATGTGAACATAACATTATGTCACTTTTATTAACCATCTTAGGGTTACATCACTTGTATTAAGGATTCTCTTCATATAACATGAATTTCGTGTACAAAACTGATCTCAAATCTACATATTATCTTCCAATTACTGATATGAACTTATTCTGTAAATTTTGTCATTTATTGATCACCAATGTATTTATTGTATTTTATTTAGGATAATTAGCCCTAAATAGACATATGGAGCAAATTACAAGATTTTGTGAATCAACATCATGATTACTTGACATCAGATGGATTACAGATATGATTTGTGACTTATTGGTATTTTCTCATAATTTTAGGCCAACATTTGATATTTATTATCCATCAATTAAGCATTTCACAACTAATAAGATATCACTGATATTCGTGCATCAAAAGCATGATATTATAGTTTCATATTGTTCTGCTCATTTTTCTGAGAAGTTTGGTACCTTATTTGTATTTTTCCGATGCTCGAGCAAATTTCTATGATTTATTGAAAAAACTGAGCATTTTACCTTTTTGGGCGAATAGGAGCTCGCCACGTGTCCACTGGCTGGCGCTACTTAGAAGTTGGGCCGGTTGGTCTGGGTCAACACTGACTTCAGTCGGTTTAAGGTACTTGGGCCCGGTTCACCATCCGAACCACCCGCTTCCTTTCCTTTCTCTTTTCCACGCGATCCAGCGATCCGTGAGTCCGTGGGACTCAGCTTCACGACCGCCGCCCACCTATTTTCCAGTCGGCACTGCACGGCTCTCAGCCAGCGAGGAACCGGCCGTCCTCTAGTGATCTGTGCTATAACTGTTGGATCTGACGTGAGCAAGCAGCAGCGCCTCCGGGAGGCCATTACTACATGCTCAGCGCCACTGCAAGCGATGAATCGGGAAACGAATCGGTTGTCGCCTTCATTCCTGCCTCTTGCAGTTGCTTGCAAGATCGACCACACCTCTGGGTGCCGCCTGTGCAGCCTCTCCGCCGCCTGCACTCAGGTGCCACCATGGGCTCTGGCCTCTCCTCCTTCCTTCTCAGCAGTACCCTTCGCTCGACACCCCCGTCTCCCGGCTTCTGGGCGCCGTCGTCGATTGCTTGGGTCTGATCACTGCGCCGCTGGTGGTTCGAACCTCCAGTGGGATGTCGACCTCCTGACATTATTCTCTCGACAGGTCGACGCCACTCTACGCCACTGCCTCCTCTCCTCGCGGTTTGCAGAACCTGCCGCCATTGTTGCACTCCCGTGAGAAGCCAGACCTCCATGGATACTAGGTCTTCTACGTTGAGTGGGGAGAGTAGGGGAAGCTGCTACTCTTTCTCATCTACCTCGGTTCCATCTGGACCAAAAGAGAGGTCGTTGAGATTAACTTCTTAAAATGAAGGAAACCACCCCACAAGTTCCCTCCTCGACGCACGTCCTGGTAGTCATGGCATCGTGGGTGAGAGTGACCATCCTGCGCTCAGTCCCAAACTGTCGGGGTTGAAGACTAGTATATTGGGCCCTTAGATCTACCACCGATTGTCTGGATCTAGTCCAACAAAAGGACAACCCGTGACCAACATCCAGTAACTAAATAAGAAAGCCATTCTGGTGAAATCAAGGTTGCGTGTCACATACATATCACAAGTTGATCATTACCAACCATAGTCTATTGTCTTGACTTAATTATACTTTCCTAAATATTCAAACCAAGGTATCTTCAATTAGGGACATCAGAATATCACCAAAATTGAGCTAAGTGTTCCTCATATCTCAATATTCCGTTCATATAACATTGGTATCAAAAGTATACAGGATGATTGGTCAAATAAATCCTTCAAGGAGGCATGTATACCTAGGAACATTTAGAGAATATACCTATCCTTTGACCTCAAAACTTCATCAAGCACTTATAAATCTTAAACAAATCAAACTCATGATATACTTATGTCATTGTATGTCCAAAGACTCCAAAGGTTCACTCTGTCGCATCCTACATGCCTTAAAGGAAGATTTCGTCCTCGAAATTAAATCTTAAAACCACTTTGTTACATCATATACATCTTAAAAGAACTTTCGTCCTCAAAAGTAAACCATACTCATACTCCAAGGAAAAACTAAGGATCTTCTTAGGTAGGAAACTATCTTAGGTGCAACATATCTAAAAACAAAGCTCCATAGCCATCTCCAAACTATCATTAGGAGGTTTTAAAACATCTAAGGTGAAACACCCCTTCATAGAAGGCTCAAACAAGGGTTTAGAAACTCTGATTAGGTCATAACATATCTCATTATTAGGGTTTCATCCTTATCTTTGCCCATGAATTAGGGTTTCATCATCATATTACCATGTTCTAAAGGAGTTAACTAAAGTTAACCCATTATATCAAGGTGTCATCAACATTTTATTGAGCTAATATTTTAAACATATTCAACATTAACATATGCCTTTTTTTGGAGGGGGTTAACTACAATTAACCCACTTTATCCATCTAGATCGTATCGAGGTGTCATAAACGTTATGTTGTGCTAATTATCAAACTGTATATTTCATCTTTATTATGCACTAAGATTAACACATCATGTAACATGCTTCATTCACATGATCTTATTTCATTGCTCGTAAGAAATTGCAGCATTTATTAATGAATTCATCCCAAGATTAACCAACAATTTCACATTATCATCATTATTCATGTATATGGTTAACCATATATGCATCGATATGTATTAAACCATTTCTAGGTTTCCATTATATCATGTCTATATATCACATCTTGAGATTAGATCACATTTTTACATATATTATGTCATGGTCGTGCTAAACTAACTTATATGAGTGACATGTTAAACATATATCAAAACTTCATCTAGTCCAGCCTAGGTTCTCCTGACCCATATCATGAGGGTAGTGCCATGCTCAGTCTCTCTGAGCTAACTCAACTCTGTGAGTAACTCATATGCACATACTTTATCCTCCCTCCTTGGTCTAGGATTCTTAGGTATACCTCATTGGCACTAGAGATAGACTTACAAGCTCTAGCCACATAAGCACAAACCAAAACATGCTATGAAATATCCTTCATATGTCTTCTACCCATGAAACATCTTACCCAAAACTTTCTTATATACACCACTAGATTCCTATGTGGGAAACCACCAACCCGAGCATGAGGCTTCACAGAAACTAACATAGCTACCTCCTCCAGGGTCTTGGGCTCTCTCTCCCTCACCCAGATGGAAGACACTCATATCCATATTCATATGCACATATAACGAGCCTCTCTCTATCTCTGGGGTTTGGTCCTCCCAAGGACATCTAGGGTTCAACAAAACTATAAGAATCATACAAAAAGCAACTCAAATCAATCACTCAGGAGTAGTCTAGTTTAGGACATATCATATCACATATCTCATATTTCTCATATCATGGAGTCTAGGTTCTCTAACCTTCTCCCAATGGGTCTCACTCTCTCTGGAGTTAACCCCGAAACTGGTCCTAACACTAGAGGTCCTCCTTCATAAAAGAGATTGAGGCTCTTGCTGATTCACATTCTTGTCTCAGCTTAGCTTATCTTGTCTCATAAGATAAATCATACTTGCATCATCAAAACTTATCTCAAATCCTCAAACTGAACTTAAGTCCAAAAAGACAAACATAAATCATCATAAACCATCTTATATCATCTATATAAGACTCACATCATGTCATCAAAACTTATATCATCTATTCCATCTAACATATACCAAACAAGGCTCTAGACATCTAATCTAGAACTACACTCTCTTCTAGACTGATGTCATTCACTTTCACTCAGGTTGCATGACCACCTCCTACTCGTACATGTGTGGGGAATCATTTTTGTAATACATATACATATTAAAATATTATATAGTTTTTCTCCGATAAAACAAGCATCAGAGAAAACTATCGAGGTTCGATTCGTTTGGAATCAAAAACCAAAACCAGAAACGAGTGTCCCACACATAGTAGAGAGTCCAGTGTCATGAAAACTAGTGAAAAGGGTGAGAACATGGTGTAGACTAGTGTAGCTACTCTAGACAATGTGCGCAATATGTCTAGGGTTTCCCTTCCCTTGATGCATGTCATTTCCAAATAGTGCAACGTCCCATACCGCTGCACTACAAGGAAAGAACGTCATCTAAGGACTTGCTACTCAACAAGCACCAGTCTTGACCTAGTTCTCGGACATCTAGGTGCTAACCTAGAGGCTAGGTCAGATCTAGTCTCTAAAAGACGACTAATCTAACCCTAAAAGATTATTAAGTTCAAGGTTCTTTAGTTTTGAGTTGCATAATGAGCAAATGTCAGGCTTTGCTATCGTTCATGCTCTGATACCACCTATGACGTCCCCGGATTTTTGAAAACTTAATCTGATGTGTGACGTCCAAATTGAAACCCTCACCTCAGCGAGAATCCCAATTTAAATGCCCCACACTAGGCTAAGAAGAAGAAAATCAGAGGAAGTCAGAAGGAACAATCAGTAGCACATGCACATGAACAATAATACAAACCAAAACACATGTTCACCATTCAACATATAATTACAACATGAATTGTTACAACATTTGATATTACATATTGAACAACAAACTTCTACATATACATGTACTACAACTAAACAACATGATCTTAAAACAACAGGTCTACCTGTACATCAGCTCGCCACACAACTCTCACTAAACTGGATCTTCAAGAGCATAACCACAACCTAAACAAAAGATTACATGCGGTACACGTCAGCACAATATTTCATGAATATTGTACTGAGTACGCCTACATGTCTTTTATTTACCTCTCAGCATATCTTGGCAATAAGATAAAACTAATACTTGGCAGTTATAAAGAAATATAAGAAAAACATATACTTGCACAAAGATGTTCATTAACAAAAGAGAACACATATTTTAAGCTTATTTTTCATTATATTCCAAGGCCTTTATGATCACTACCAAAGAGTTAGATCATTTGTACAAGGTGACCACTACCAAAGAGTTAGGTCAGACCACTACCAAAGAGTTAGGTCATATGTATAATGTGACCACCACCAAGGAGTTAGGTCACTTCCAAGCACACTACCAAAGAGTTAATGCGTTCATATAATGGAACATATATATTATGTTTGATGTGTTCATAGCAGTAATCATGGAAAATCATGCAACATATCATACAAGAACAATCATTTCATCCAATATCATATGCCAAGTATTTTACTACACATATAACACAAGCATATTGTATAATAAGCCAAGTAAGAGGTAATGGCGTACCTTCCAAAGAGATAGATCATTCTAATCACATGTTCCTCATGTCATCTATAACTTTATTAAACCTGATTAAGACAAGATCATATACTATCATCAGATTCTCATCATCTTACATCTCATCTTAACCCTAAGTATATCCATTTTAGGGTTTGCTTATCTCATAAGGGTATGTACTTTATTACTTGTATTCTTGTCTTATATTTATCTTACTGATGTCATATTCCAGATTATAGTCCATCAACTGGATATACCCATGTGTCACATTATTATGTGAACATAACATTATGTCACTTTTATTAACCATCTTAGGGTTACATCACTTGTATTAAGGATTCTCTTCATATAACATGAATTTCTTGTACAAAACTGATCTCAGATCTACATATTATCTTCCAATTACTAATATGAACTTATTATGTAAATTTTGTCATTTATTGATCACCAATGTATTTATTGTATTTTATTTAGGATAATTAGCCCTAATTAGACATATGGAGCAAATTACAAGATTTTGTGAATCAACATCATGATTACTTGACATCAGATGGATTACAGATATGATTTGTGACTTATTGGTATTTTCTCATAATTTTAGGCCAACGTTTGATATTTATTATCCATCAATTAAGCATTTCACAACTAACAAGATATCACTGATATTTGTTCATCAAAATCCTGATATTATAGTTTCATATTGTTCTGCTCATTTTTCTGAGAAGTTTGGTACCTTATTTGTATTTTTCCGATGCTCGAGCGAATTTCTATGATTTATTGAAAAAACTGAGCATTTTATCTTTTGGGCGAATAGGAGCTCGCCATGTGTCCACTGGCTGGCGCTACTTAGAAGTTGGGCCGGCTGGTCTGGGTCAACACTGACTTCATTCGGTTTAAGGTACTTGGGCCCGATTCACCATCTGAACCACCCGCTTCCTTTCCTTTCTCTTTTCCACGCGATCCAGCGATCCGTGAGTCCGTGGGACTCAACTTCACGGCCGTCGCCCACCTATTCTCCAGTCGGTGCTGCATGGCTCTCAGCCAGCGAGGAACCGGCCGTCCTCCAGCGATCTGTGCTATAACTGCTGGATCTGACGCGAGCAAGCAGCAGTGCCTCCGGGAGGCCATTACTACATGCTCAGCGCCGCTGCAAGCGATGAATCGGGCAACGAATCGGTCGTCGCCTTCATTCCTGCCTCTTGCAGTTGCTTGCAAGATCGACCACACCTCTGGGTGCCACCTGTGCAGGCTCGCCGCCGCCTGCACTCAGGTGCCACTGTGGGCTCCGGCCTCTCCTCCTTCCTTCTCGGCAGTACCCTTCGCTCGACGCCCCCGTCTCCCGGCTTCTGGGCGCCGTCGTCGATTGCTTGGGTCTGATCACTGCGCCGCTGGTGGTTCGAACCTCCGGTGGGATGTTGATCTCCTGACATTCTTCTCTCGACAGGTCGACGCCACTCTATGCCACTACCTCCTCTCCTCGCGGTTTGCAGAACCTGCCGCTGTTGTTGCACTCCCGTGAGCAGCCATACCTCCATGGATACTAGGTCTTCTACATTGAGTGGGGAGAGTAGGGGAAGCTGCTACTCTTTCTCATCTACCTCGGTTCCCTCTAAACCAAAAGAGAGGTCGTTGCGATTCACTTCTTAAAATGAAGGAAACCACCCCACAAGTTCCCTCCTCGACGCACGTCCTGGTAGTCATGGCATCGTGGGTGAGAGTGACCATCCTGCGCTCAGTCCCAAACTGTCGGGGTTGAAGACTAGTATATTGGGCCCTTAGATCTACCACCGATTGTCTGGATCTAGTACAACAAAAGGACAACCCATGACCAACATCAAGTAACTAAATAGGAAAGCCATTCTCGTAAAATCAAGGTTGCGTGTCACATACATATCACAAGTTGATCATTACCAACCATAGTCTATTGTCTTGACTTAATTATACTTTCCTAAATATTCAAACCAAGGTATCTTCAATTAGGGACATCAGAATATCACCAAAATTGAGCTAAGTGTTCCCCATATCTCAATATTCTGTTCATATAACATTGGTATCAAAAGTGTATAGGATAATTGGTCAAATAAATCCTTCAAGGAGGCACGTATACCTAGGAACATTTAGAGAATATACCTTTCGTTTGACCTCAAAACTTCATCAAGCACTTATAAATCTTAAACAACTCAAACTCATGATATACTTATGTCATTGTATGTCCAAAGACTCCAAAGGTTCACTCTGTTGCATCCTACATGCCTTAAAGGAAGATTTCATCCTCGAAATTAAATCTGAAAACCACTTTGTTACAGAGGGGCTATCCTTTACTATTCAAAAGGATGATACTGAGAAGAAGATAAGAGTATTCAAGGTCAAGAATACAGAGGTCATGACTTAGTTTATATTTGCCAATGACATCTTGATCTTCTCCACTGGCCATTCTAAGAGGCTACAAGAATAAAAAAAGGTGATGATTTGTTTTGGCAAGCTTACTGGGCTCTACATCAGTGAAATCAAATTGTGGATCTACAACTCTAAGTCATGTGATCACAGAAGAGGAAGACTTAAATCTGCGTTTGGATTTAAGACTGGGAGAATGCCCACTAGGTACTTGGGGATCCCCTTGTCTAGTGGGAAGGCTATAGCAAATATTACAGATTGTGCATTGATAAATTTAGGGAGAAGGTTGACAGCTGGAGCAGATTGCATATATCCTTAGTTGGTCGTCTTGTCCTAATGAGATCTATTCTTCAAAGCACCATCATATTCTGGGCTAGTCTTAGTGAAATCTTGAGGCCTTGTCTGGACAAAATGAGATCCTTAACTGCTTCTTTTCTATGGGGTGGTAAATCACATAGTATCACTTGGAGTGACATTTCTATGTCATTCAAAGAAGGCGGGCAACAACGGGTGGACCCTGAAGAGATCATGGAAGAGAGAAGATTGAAAAGGATATAGAAGTTTGTTATTGAACCAAACTCCACGTGGGTTAACTAGATGCAAGCAAGATACAACAACCACATTAGAATGGAAACTAACAACAACCCCTCACATGTCTGGAGGGGGATGTGCAGGTCTTATGATAGCATTGCCAACATGTTTCAAGTTGATAATCAAGGTGTTGGTGTCTTGCTAGACCCAACAACTCGGATCAACTGGATACAAAGACCAGAGGTCAGCTGGTAGAAAGTTGTGTGGGGAAAATTCTACTATCCTAAATGGATCATGTTGATCTTCAGAGTGTTCAAGAATCACATTCCTACCAATGTTAGGCTATATAGCTGGGGTTTACAGGTGGATAGGGATTGTACTCTATGTCTGATTGAGAATGAGTCAGTGGAGCATCTTTTCTTCAGATGTAGATACACAATCCCGCTGTGGAGGATCACATGTCTTAGGAATGGCTGGGGTGCAGACCTACCATGCAATCTAATGGATATATTCTAATGGCACCAAAACAAGTATGCAGGCCCATGGATGCTGTCGTTGTGTGGTACTTCATTGGGCTGCATTATATATCCGATTTGGAAAGAAATGGTAGAAAGCATGGTGTTACACCCAAAGATTACCTGTAACTGATGGATGATATCAGCAGGGACTTCAGAGCCGTTATTACAACCAGAAAACAACTCAATTCGTGTTTGAGCTATAATGCAAGAAAACATTGGGGTTTTTATAGTTATAACCCATAGTTTTCTATTTTAGAGTAGTTATAACTCATACAATAGGATTTTGTAGTAACATGTTCATATGATGCATAGCCGCATAGGATTCCATGTAAAGTTGTAGAAAAGGTTTTGGCAATACATATTTACCTATTTCAAAAAAAAAGAGATCCATATAATTTGATATATAAAAGAGACTAATATATTTATATCCATGTACTAGGTTAATTTCCTTTATGAATGTATTGCCTTATGTTGGAAACCTTTAGGTCCATGCTTAATAAGAATGGTGATTGTTTTTTTATTCATATATATGTTGCATGGTTTGTGTAACACCCCATACACAACAAAACATGATTACATGCTAACCAGCGGATTACCGAAAAACATGAGAAATTAAAACCGATTTACAACAAGCACCACAAGATGAAACATATAATATCTGAGACAACACTTTTCATTTCATAGCATATTTCCAAGGTGCTACAACATAATTTCCCATCATCTCGTTACATGAAATAACTGTTTTCTAGGATGCTTTACATCAAGATACATGCCGAAAACCATACATCGATCATTGTACAAGAAACATCAAAAAGCTCTCCCGAAGACCTGTGTGTACCGGGACGACACATAGGACTCTACTACTAGACACTATCTATCCCACCAGGTACGATACCTCTACATAACATCTGTAGCCACATGATCTTCATCTTGCCATGCACGTCCACCTAAAAAGGGTTATTAACCAGTGGGGTGAGACACACAGTCCCAACGAGAAACATAACCCTCTACCAACTTTATTATGATCACAGATAACTGATATAAGAAGATTATAAGAGTCGTATACTGAATAGGGCTAATCTTACCAGGATATTTATGAGGCCTATAACCAGGTATTCTTTATGGAACATGATTGACAAGATAAGATTTATAATGACTCATCACATTATATAAGGTTCATATGATAAACTGCAGATTATAACTAGATCAACTGTACAAACAAGACATCAACCAATGTTCCATATTTTCCCTAAACATGATACTATACGGGTTGATTATGAATTATTATGCCCTGAGGAAGTGAGACGTACCACTCAAATCCAACTTTTAGTTGTGAAACCCAAGCCGGTGCCATACAAGGTCAATGGAAGAGTCGGACTCTACGACCTCACCTCCTCGTGGTCAGTGCACGATATCCAAAGCAGGACCACAGTCTCTTACTTAAGTGGCCTCAGCCACAAGGTCAGCTCCCATAGGCTACCCTTTCTCTAGCCTGCCTTGGTACAGGTCTCGACGCTAGTATATCTGAGCCACGGTCCAGTTCACCGTGCTCCCTGAGCCATGAACGCATTCATGCTCTATCACACTGAGCCATGGGCATGTTCACCATGCTCTTATACACATCTTGAGTCTACAACTGAAGTTGCACTTAAACCTCCTCATTTTTGGCTAGGAGAAACCACACATATTCAATAATATGCGCTTCTAGGTTAACCCGCATGAGAACCTGTTTCACCATCACCAGCTACTGACGATGATGGATCTATGGCCAAGGCAAACTACATGAGAGATTCATCTGTAATTAGTTAATGTATTTTAAGTAGATTGTTGGGGCAATCAAGTTTTATTAAGAAACCATATATAAAACATGAACAACATTAGATTGATTACATTGGTGTTATATTGCTACTGCTATTTCCATTTCCCTCAACAATCATCACATTTCCATGGGATATAAATCCCTCCCATCATCTCATAGTACTACTGCCTCTCAAGGCTTCATCATTTCACATCATCATGGGATATCAATCCCTTAGTTCATCACATTACACAAGTGCCTCTCAAGGCATCGTCAACATCATTAGGGAATATCAATCCCTCATGTCATCACTAGAGGATCACACCTCAACATACCTTTCTCATCATACTAATGATATATGTTATCTCATCAACAAGATCATCATACAATTGATATATGTTATCTCATCAACAAGACATATCATTATTACTTAGATATTACACATATATCAAGTGATGCACAAAGCATGTGATCATATAATCACCATAGCTCTTACTTGGATATGAATTAAATAAACCTGCATGGTTAGCTTGCATAAGAAAGAGATAACTGGATCACCAAACATAGAACATAGGTCTTAGAGAACATATTATGATCACCAGGCTATCAAAAATTTAGGTGCACAGAATTGGAACAACATCCATGTTCATAGTTGTGTCCGTAGTCAATTTAGAGCATCTATCATGCCCCATATCTCATGAACATGTCTTTGATTATCATGTCATCAAGATTAAGGTTTACACCATTGGAATATTCTTCCATCGTTATGAACATATGCAGATTAATGTCATAACCGGTGTATAAATCAATACATACTACTGTTACCACATCATGGGTATCCCATCATACCCTATATCTTAAAACATATGCACATAATCCCTAAGGATTAACTTTAAGGATCATATACCATGATCCACCATCCAACTTAATCAGAGGTTCATCTATCGTTAACCACAGGTAACCATTATACAAGGGTCCTCAACCTATCTTGTCATAGCTCATCATGATCAAAGGTGTAAGCTCAAGAAACATGCATAGGTTTATCGGGTTAGGCACAACCCTCACTAAAGGTGTTGCCTACCCTCACCAAAAGCATATAGCGACCAAACAATCCCTCACTAAAATGGAACATCGAATAGAGTACCAATTCTCACCCAAGATTGTCGGCTATCAACATGTCATACATTCATGCACAAAGGGGGCATCGTGCAACTAGGGCTATAACATGTATCATACATGCACATGTAGGGTGGTATCAGGCAACCATGCGTTGTGTAGCACATGGGTGCCATCTATCATCCGAAACCCTATCGTCCATTAGGGTTAGGGTTTCACACTGAGCAACCCTCAACTCTCTACCGCCTAAGGCCATATCGGCCAAGATCAAGGCGCCCAAAAAGCACACCTACTTGGTTAACACATCAAGATACTCAAGGGGCTTCATACCACCCAAGGTATCTACTTCAACGTTGCAATGACGCCCATGGTACCCTATCGTCCAAGGTACTGTCAAGCTTAACACATGTACCGGCCAAACCTCAACCCTAGGACCATCCAAGCTATCAAGTATGAACTCATGTTGGGTAATCATCCAAGAGAGAGACCATGTGTCGGGCAAGGCATATCAGACAAGGTAACATATCTCCTTGTGGGGTATCATCCACGCACTTAGCCCTGATGTCACCCAAACCATGCACACCTACACACTTATAAAGTTCTCGGGTTGATGATATCAGGAAGCATATCAAGGGATCATCCATATCGCCCATCCTCATATCCTTTTTGCTCATGGATCACCATATTGGGCACCCAACATATCACCCAAGGAATCATCACAACAAGAGTACCCCTATCGGTCATCTTAAGGTTAGGGCAACGCTATCACGCAAGGCGCCATGTCGTCCACGGGTAGGGTGACCACTAAGGCATCATGTAGGGCAACTCGCTTAGAGAGTGTCATGCAAGCACAAACCTCATGTCTGACACAAAAGCCCCTCAACCATGCACATAAAGGTCAGGGATGCAGCCATGGTATCGTCCACCTAGGGTTTCATCATTCTAGGCTCAAGACTTATCCATATCGCCCAACAATACTACCATGGTAAGGAGTCATATCAGGAAACATAACGTTCAAGGCAAACCCTAGATGAGGGGGTATCGTTTAGGGCACCAAAAAGTTGTATCGTGCAAGGGAACAAGGACCATACCAAGTTGGTCATCATCAACCTCAAGACCATGTCATGCAACAATAGTAGATCATCTATGTCACCCAGGACAACCCTATCGCCCAAGCTAGGGTTGAAGCTCCATATCGGCCAAGACTCTAGAGTTAGGGTTTTATGTAGGCCAACCGCCATATCGCCTACCATCATCATCTTGGGTAGATGTACATATCGGTCACAAGGTCACTAAATAGTCCACCTATCATATCACTCGAGGCTCAACTCTAGAAGAGGGTATCGGGCAACAACCTCAAGGAGCCGCCAATTAGAGCACATATCGGCCAAGGGATCAACTAGGTGTCCACCAACCATATCGTCCAAACCTTAACCCTAGGGTAGGAAAGAGGTATCGGTCACCACATCAAATCTCCCCAACATCTAGTCCATAGGCTCACCTTTCAAGTCGAAAGGAGAGAAAGGGGTATTGCCACAAACCATCAACCAAAGCATAACTCATTAAACAAGGTAATGTATCGGGCAAAGCCCCATATTGGGCTAGTCATCTTTAACCTCTAGCCACCCATTACCATATTGCACAAGGAAAACAAGCTAAAGGCAGTAATAAAACGGTGCATTCCCATTAGATAAGATTCCAAGTTCCATATATGTATCTATCATGGAGAAAAGATAACGATTTAAGTACAAGAACCATTATATACATATATGGAGAGTGTGCATAATAGAGATGGTTAAGAGTTATGTAACCCGCATTAAGAGGATCTCAAAGAAAGGCATTAAGCTTCTTGGTCCAAGAAGAAAACTCACGTTCTTTTCCAAGAACAACACCCATCCAAAGCTCCAAACATGCCTTCGACACCAACATCATCACCTCAAGAAACAAAGGAAGAAGAAGAAGAAGAAACCACAGTTATGTGTAGCTCAAGAAGAAGAAAGGAGGGGATATAACCACAGAATTTCTTACTCTTATCAAGGACCTATACATGGGCGAGAGGGGAAGAGGAAGGTGAAGAAGAAATCACAAGGAAAAACTAGCAAAGAAGCATGACTCACCAAGGTCGGATCTTGAGCAAGGAGTTTCCATGGCCAAAGAGCTTGCCCTCCTAAGCTTCATGGGAGTCTTCCTTAGCTCCCAAAGCTCCCATGCTCGTCCCATACAGGTAGGGGAAGCAAGGGGGCCGAAAAGGATTGCTTGGCTAAGGAGGAAGGGAGTTATATACACCAAGGAAGAGAGAGGTAGCAAGGGAGAGGAGTCATAACCACATAAACCAAGGTGCCACTTGCTCTAGCTCATAACGCCACTTTTTGCCACCCTAGCAGCTCATGCATGGCTTGGTGATACACTCTAGGAAGTGTATCATGTATCTGGGCAACTTCCATGTCCGACACACCTCTCTTGGGTGACACACCTTCAAGCCTTAGCCGATACACTAAAGGACAAGGTGGCCTATGTGACACATATGTGATATAAAGACCATATAGAGATGTCACTCCTCATCTATCAACCAAACAAGGCGCCCCTAACTCCATCCACATTCAAGATGATGCCAAAAAGAAGGGAGGTGACTCTATAGCTGATAAATTGCATATTGACCCTCCACTTTGGGTAATTTGCAATTTACACCTAAACTAGCACATAAAGCATAAACATCAACCAACCAAGCTCAAACTTGAAACATAGGTCCTCCTAAAGGTGCCCCACAACATCATTCTATTTATAATGATGAAATAGAACTAAAGGCATGCTTTACATGTGACATATTGCAATATAACCCCTTACTTTGGGTAAATTGCACATTGGTCCAAAATAAGCAAACATTGCTCAAACAACATCCAAACGGGACCAAACTGGAAACATGAGCGTGTCACATGATAAAAAAACATCTAGAGAGATTAGATTAAGGTTCTAAGCACCTTTCATAAGAAAAGCAAAGAGGGTTAGCCCAAAACCTGGGTCAGGGTCCTTACAAGTCATAAACCCCTAATAAGGATTTCGTCCCCGAAATCCCAAGCGGAAGGAAGACGAGTGTTACTTGTGTGTCACATCATACAACTCCATAAAGCTCCTAAGTGTCACATATCTGTGACCAACATACTTGTTCTTCTCCCAGAGCCACTCAAGATTTCCTTGTACTGATCATAGACTCAACCCTCGATCTCATCATCCTTTGTGTGGTAACACTCTTAGATACTGGAACATTATATGCAACTTGTATTACTCAGGTATCAGTTCCTTCTACTGACGTATCATATTCCTCATTACGTTTTTGCTGTGCTACTCTGATCTCACAGGCTTGGCACTTAAGATTTGCATAACTTGTATCACTATCTTTCTGTTATATATGTTTCAACTGTTCCTTCTCTTTTAACAAAGGATGTCTCTACTGAAGGGGAATCTTTCTCAGAAGAGGTTATTACAAGATACATACTCTACAAAACACCTGAATGCACATGATAGGGCTCAACTAGATGAACTTTCCCAAGATGACCTTACAACACTTCTTTCCCTTGGATGTATACCTTCCGATGTCATGTTTATGCGGGGCATAAACCCCTAAACATAAGATAGCCACACTATAGGCACTTAGCCGGATCAAACCAAAGCCAACCTTTCCATATGAGACAACTTCACACCTTTCCAAGGATATCCATTCCCACGGTTATAACGATCCTTGACATGTCACACATAAAGATATTCACCAAAGTATCACATCCAGGAAAGGAAAGGATACAGAGAAGAGTATACTTCATCCTGTACAACCAGGTCATCAACAAGGTGCTCAACAATAGACTATCTCTCTTCTGACTAACAAGAAGGAAACATCTGCCAAACGTACAACAAGCGCTCAAAGGAGGGTACATCCTGAACTGGATCAACTAGAGTAGATAAGAGGCAAGAAGAAGACAAAGCAGAATGGAGTGACTCCATTCGACCTGTCACCACACACTGGTCATTCTACCATTTTCCAGCCAGCTTATCTCACATGATCTAACCGTTGCCTGTTTCCATCTACTACCTGATCAAACCATCCAGTCCTCACTTGCTTATCCTTATCAGCGTTCCTCTGTGATGTCAAACTGCTACTTTGAGGGTCACCACATAGATCCAGACTTCCAAAACAAGCTTCCAGCTTGTAGGTTCAAGGTCAAGGATGATCGATCAGGACTATTCACCTTCATACCTCCACGATCTAGGCATCTTGATTCTCAACCCCTTCTCAGAAGGCATGACAAGAGGATCCTACCGTCATCATCCATCACAGACATTCCCATCTTGGAAACCAAAGTCCAAGATCAGCTGATACTTTTCGAAGTATCCAAACAACAATCACTTCAAAGGCACACATATCAAGTGACACAAGGTCCACTTGACTACCACTCCCTCGAAAGGAAGGGACACAAAAGAACAAACTCCTCCCATCAACCCATCAACATCTATGGTTTCATATCAAAGGGGAGGATATTATCACTTTCTTTGATCCTTACATGAGTTTCCAACCATTTATACAACGTTAAGCTTTTCCATCTAGTTTTTTTTATCTTGTGTCTTCTTGGGTTCCTTGCACTCAGCACATGAAACATCAAGACCATTACATGTTATTATTCTTCTTCTCTTGTTACCATTTCATCATAATCATGATTAGTTCCTGATTATATCAGATTTTTGTTTTCTCTTTGTGAAAAAGATCATTATTCTTCACATATTCTTTATTGAAAAAGGATCATCTCCCTTGTTCTCTTTTTCTTATCACAAATTTGCACTTTATTCTTTCACATTTTTGCTTACGTTCATTGGTTGGTCTGAGATTATCTCAGGTTCCATCTATTTTACTCATCACTTATTCTTCTCTTCCTTCTAACTTTACCTTTTCTTTCAGGTACTTTCTTTATCTTGTGTAAGTTCTATGCTTTAACTTACGTTGTTATCACAAATTAATATGTCTTTTCTCATATATATGTCTCAAGATTACGGTTTCAAGAACTTATCTCATCATATTATTAATTTCATTATGTTCTTTAGATTGCTCTAGAATGACTACATGATCAGAGTAATCAAGGAGGAAACAACCTAATGCACTATACTTACCTTTCTCTTCAATATTTGAATACCTGGCCAGGGCATCAAGTACTGAGATTAGGCAGTATGCACCATATATTATGTCACGGTCCAACCTTAGACACCATCCTAATCCTTGTCCTAGTGTCCCAGTAGACTCGGCGAACCTAAAGCTCTGATATCAAACACTATAACACCCTATCCACAACAAAACACAATTACATGCTAACCAGCGGATTATCGAAAAACACGAGAAATTAAAACCGATTTACAACAAGCACCACAAGATGAAACATATATTATCTGAGCCAACACTTTTCATTTCATAGCATATTTCCAAGGTGCTACAACATAATTTCCCATCATCTCGTTACATGAAATAACTATTTTCCAGGATGCTTTACATCAAGATACATGCCAAAAACCATACATCGATCATTGTACAAGAAATATCGAAAAGCTCTCCTGAAGACCTGAGTGTACAGGGATGACACATAGGACTCTACTACTAGACACTATCTATCCCACCAGGTACGATACCTCTACATAACATCCGTAGCCACATTATATTCATCCCGCCACGCACGTCCACCTAAAAAGGGTTATTAACCAGCGGGGTGAGACACACAGTCCCAGCGAGAAACATCACCCTCTACCAACTTTATTATGATCATAGATAACTGATATAAGCATATTATAAGAGCAGTATACTGAATAGGGCTAATCTTACTAGGATATTTATGAGGCCTATAACCAGGTATTCTTTATGGAACATGATTGACAGGATAAGATTTATAATGACTCATCACATTATATAAGGTTCATATGATAAACTGCAGATTATAACTAGATCAACTATACAAACAAGGCCTCAACCAATGTTCTGTATTTTCCCTAAGCATGATACTATACGGGTTGATTATGAATTATTATACCCTGAAGAAGTGATCCGTACCGCTCAAATCCAACCTTCAGTTGCGAAACCCAAGCCGGTGCCATACAAGGTCAAAGGAAGAGCCAGACTCCACGACCTCACCTCCTTGTGGTCAGTGCACGATATCCAAGAAGGACCACAGTCTCTTGATTAAGTGGCCTCATCCACAGGGTCAACTCCCATAGGCTACCCTTTCTCTAGACCGCCTTGGTACATGTCTCAGCGCTAGTATATCTGAGCCACATGCCAGTTCATCGTGCTCCCTGAGCCATGAATGCATTCATGCTCTATCACACTGAGCCATGGGCCTGTTCACCATGCTCTTATACACATCTTGAGTCTACAACCGAATTTGCACTCTAACCTTCTCATTTTCGGCTAGGAGAAACCACACATATTCAATAATATGTGCTTTCAGGTGAACCCACATGAGATCCTATTTCACCATCACCAGCTACTGACGATGATGGATCTATGGCCAGGGCAAACTACATGAGAGATTCATCTGTAATTAGTTAATGTATTTTAAGTAGATTGTTGGGGTAATCAAGTTGTATTAAGAAACCATATATAAAACATGAACAACATTAGATTGATTACATTGGTGTTATATTTCTAATACTATTTCCATTGCCCACAACAATCATCACATTGCCATGGGATATAAATCCCTCACATCATCTCATAGTGCTACTACCTCTCAAGGCTTCATCATTTCACATCATCATGGGATATCAATCCCTGAGTTCATCACATTACACCAGTGCCTCTCAAGGCATCATCAACATCATTAGGGAATATCAATCCCTCATGTCATCACTAGAGGATCACACCTCAACATGCCTTTCTCATCATACTGATGATATATGTTATCTCATCAACAAGACATATCATTATTACTTATATATTGCACATATATCAAGTTTTATACAAAGCACATGATCATATAATCACCATAGCTCTTACTTGGCTATGAATTCAATACACTTGCATGATTAGCTTGCATAAGAAAGAGAAAACTGGATCACCAAACATAGAACATAGGTCTTAGAGAACATATTATGATCATCAGGCTATCAAGAATTTAGGTGCACATGATTGGAACAACATCCATGTTCATAGTTGTGTCCATAGTCAATTTAGAGCATCTATCATGCCCCATATCTCATGAACATGTCTTTGATTATCATGTCATCAAGATGAAGGTTTATAGCATTGGAATATTCTTCCATCATTATGAACATATGTAGATTAATGTCATAACCGGTGTATAAATCAATACATACTACTGTTACCACATCATGGGTATCCCATCATACCCTATATCTTAAAACATATGAACATCAATAAGGATTAACTTTAAGGATCATACACCATGATCCACCATCCAACTTAATCAGAGGTTCATCTATCGTTAGCCATAGGTAACCATTATACAAGGGTCCTCAACCTATCTTGTCATCGCTCATCATGATCAAAGGTGTAAGCTCAAGAAACATGCATAGGTTTAACGGGTTAGGTAAAACCCTCACTAAAGGTGTCGCCTACCCTCACCAAAAGCATATAGCGACCAAACAATCCCTCACTAAAAGGGAACATCGGATAGAGTACCAATTCTCACCCAAGATTGTCGGCTATCAGCATGTCATACATTCATGCACAAAGGGAGAATCGTGCAACTAGGGCTATAACATGTATCGTGCATCTACATGCAGGGTGGTATCGGGCAACCAGGCGTCGTGTAGCACATGGGCGCCATCTATCATCCAAAACCCTACCGTCCATTAGGGTTAGGGTTTCCCACTGAGCAACCCTCAACTCTCTACCGCCTAAGGCCATATCGGCCAAGATCATGGCGCCTAACAAGCACACCTACTTGGTTAACACATCAAGATACTCAAGGGGCTTTCATACCACCCAAGGTATACTACTTCAACGTTGCAATGATGCCCATGGTACCCTATTGTCCAAGGTACTGTCAAGCTCAACACATGTATCGACCAAACCTCAACCCTAGGACCATCCAAGCTATCAAGTACGAACTCATGTTGGGTAATCATCCAAGAGAGAGACCATGTGTCGGGCAAGGCATATCGGCCAAGGTAAGTGTAAGGACCCTGACCTCCGTTTAGGGCTTATCCTATTTGCTTTGCTTAACCCTAGTGTTTAGTTGCTTGCTAATCACCTTTAGTGGTGATTAGGTTTGTTTGTGCTTATTGAGAGCTGTAGGTGCTACTTGAAATTAACCCAAGTCTAGGGTTGTAGAGCAAGTTTGTCACCTTGTGAGGTGTTCCTCTCTTTCCTTGCTTCCTCTAGTGTTGAGAGGAAGGGTTTGGCTCATTGCTTGAGTTGTTTTGGGCATGGATGAGCTTGTTGGGCCTTGGGATGCTTTGTTTGAACCTTGCCCTTGCCTTGTTGGACCTTGTGTCGGGAAGGAGTGCCTTATATCGGCCTGGGTGTGTCGCCTAGGTGTGTGTCGGGCTTGGTGATGGGGTGTGTCGGCCATGGACCCCCTTTGACCCTTTGACCTCATTTGTATCACCACTAGTGGACACTTGGCGCTTGATGCTTTCATGTGGAAATGGCCTTGGACATGTGTTTAAGGAAAGTTAGAGTGGTGGAATTGCCATTGGACAAGTGTCCCTAAGTGGGTGACACCTTGCCTTGTCTTACCTTGGTTTCTCCTCCATCCTCTCCTATATATGCACCTTCTATCTCTTGCTAAGGATCCCTTTAGTTCCTTAGTTCCCTTCTCCCTTGGTTGCACGACACCTCTTCCTTTGCAAGCTTGGTGGGATCCTTCTCCTTGGAGTCTTCTTCTTCCTCTAGTGGTGGCCGAACCCTAGAGTGCTTTGTTCTCCTTCTTGTGGTGGAGCTTGGAGCTTCCTTAAGGCGGGTTACATAACTCCTAAACCTAACCATACTACCTTCTTCTATGTTCTTGTATGTTTCATATGCTCATATCGGCCATGTATGTTCTAAGATATTTTCTTGCTTAAGTTACACCTAGTTGGCCGAACCATGTTGAGGTTTCCTTGTTGAGCAACACTCCTTTCTGTCCTTGGTCTAGAGGAGTGAGCTTGAGTTCTAGTAATATGGGAAATACCCCTCTCTCGTTTAAGTTGAGAGGTGAGCTTGTGTTCTAGTTGCTTGAGCAACACCCTCCTCTCACCATGGACTTGAAAGGTGAGCTTTTGTGTGGTTAAGACCTTGTTAGGGTTTGGTTCCCTTGCACTTGAAGTTGAAGACGATCTTGTTGGGCTGTATCTTGCCTGATATGGCCTTGGGATGGTGCTGCCTGATACCTCTCTTGAGCTTGAGTTCTGGGTCGTTATGAGGAGGATGTGTTGGGCGTCACACCTTGGTTCTTGCCTTGTGTGTTGACTGATAGATGAGGCTAATTTGGTTGGATGATAGGCCTTCCCTTGGTGCCCCTGTCTCGTTGGATGATGTATGGTTTTGTGGGTGTTTTAGGGTTGGCCTGGGCGCCATGGATCTAGCCGTCAGAATAGTTGTCGCCTGTTGTAACCCCTAACACCTAGTGCACGATACACCTAGTCCACGATACACCTAGTGCACGATACCCCTAGTGCACCAAAACACCTGTTGCACAACATGCCCCATAGACTTAGCTGCACGTTAGGCTTTGTGGCCGTTATACCCTGGTTGCCCGATACATTTGGTTGCACGACACTCCTTGAGGTGGTAGCCCGTTATCTTTGACCGATACATGGCTAGATGATTGGGCGATATGAGGGAGTCACCCTGCCCGATACCACTTCTAGTGAGAGTGCCCTACCCGTCACACTTCTTGTGAGGGTAGTGGGCACTTCTAGTAAGGGTCATGTTCCTCCCGGAAAACCTATATGCTAGATGTTTTTCATGCAATCACAGTTGGTTTATGGTTGTGAACCCTTGACATGTTTGATATAGTAAATCACACCTATGTAAACATGACATGACATTACATGTGTTTATGATCATCTTAAATCATGTATATATATAATGATAAGCTTGGAAGTATATGAGCTGTTTCACATGATGATATGACCTATGTCTATGGTCACAAGGTTGAGGCATGAGTGATAAAGTGTATAATCACCAATGTTTCCCTATATTGACAATACGAGCATTCTGTTAATCTATGATGGTTTCAGTTATCTCTATGATTGTGTATAATAACCATGCAGGTGTTTCATGCGGATGCATAGCCAGGAAAAAGGCTATGATGCATATATGTTTGAATAACACTACTTTGATGATCACTCTTGATGATGAGATAACATGCATCACATGTATGATGTGTTTTGGTCTGAGGACCTGAGTTTGGCTAAAGTGCCTAGTTGAGGTGTTATCCTCTGATGATGAGATCAGATATTGTTATCCCAAGTGATGAGAATGCCTTATGAGGCAGTGGTTTCTTGTGATGAGGGATTGAGATCCCGTAATAACATGATGGTGGTAACAATAATGTAGCTTTATGTTATGCATGTGTTATAACCTAGTTGCCTCAACAATCCACTTAAAATAAACTAACTAATCACAGTGGAACATATCATGTAGTTTGCCCTGGCCATAGATCCATCATCGTCAGTAGCTGGTGATGGTGAAACGGGTTCTCCTGCGGGTTAACCCGAAGCACATATTGTTGAATATGCGAGGTTTATCCTAGCCTAAAATAGAGAGGATTCGAGTGCAGCTACGGTTGCAGACTCGGGATAGATAGAGCATGGTGAATAGGCCCATGGCTCAGTGTGATAGAGCATGAATGCGTTCATGGCTCAGGGAGCATGGTGAACTGGCCCGTGGCTCAGATATACTAGCATCGAGACCTGTACCAAGGCAGGCTAGAGAAAGGGTAGCCTGCGGGAGCTGACCCTGTGGATGAGGCCACTTAAGCATGAGAATGTGGTCCTGCTTTGGTTCTCGTGCACTGACTATGAGGTGGGAGGTCGTGGAGTTCGGCTCTTCCATTGGCCTTGTATGGTACCAGCTCCGGGTTTCGCAGCCTTCGGTTGGATTTGAGTGGTGCGACTCACTTCCTTAGTGCATAATAACACATAATCTAGCCGAATAGTATTTATTGCTAAAGGCAAAACATGGAACATTAGTTGAGGCCTTGCTTGTGTGGTTGATCTCGTTATACATTACAGTTACTTATACGTTCCTTATGTTATGTGATAAGATCTTATAAATCTTATCTTGTCAATCATGTTCCATAAAGAAATACTTTGTTATATGTGTTCCGTACACCATGGTAAGCACAATCTTTCTCTATAGACTGCTCTTGCTATAGGTTTTATCAGTTATCTGTTGTTGCTACTTTAGCCTTTCTGAGGTTTTATGGTTCTGGCGGGGAGTTATGTTTCTCGCTGGGACTGTGTGTCTCACCCCGTTGGTTTACAACCTTTTTAGGTGTTCGCACTAGACGTGGTGGTGGTCGTGGGGTTGCGGCCAAGCAACAAGACGAGCAGTAGAAGGCAAGAGATGGATATGCTGTTGTTTTGGTTGTTTTGTAGTAGAGTCTTAGAGTCATCCCTGTACTCTCAAGTCCTTGGAGGCATTTTGACGTTGTTTTACGATGTTTTGCTGTTTAAGGTTTGTATATCCTGCTGTTGGCCGGATGCAGCCAGTCATGTATATAAACAAGTGATGAACTCATGTGATGACAAGACAGCTGGTCCGTTAAGCTGTGGACACATATCAAAACATGTAAATGTTTATATAACCTGTTTTCTTGCAAGCTGAGGATCTGGATGTAATAGTTTCTTGGTTTATCTACTTTCTGAAATCAGTTTTAATTAACCCGTGTTTTTGGTAATAAGTGGTTTATGGTGTTTTCTGCACGTTTTCACATGGAACCTCGTTGTCTGTGGGATAGCGGGATGTGTCGCCACAAGCTTGGTATCAGAGCCCAAGGTTCACTGAGTCTATAGGGATCTAGGACTAGGTTGCGTCTGTTCTTGTAAGTCCTCCAGATTTTCTTACGATTATCTTCTACCCTCAGCGGAAGAAAAAGCCAAGATGTCTTGGAATCATGAAGAACATGCTGCCGAGAGCAGCGATGCTACATCAGTTGATGGAGCTGAAGGGCAGGCACATGGAGATCAGGTACCTGAGGTTCCCCAACTGACCCAACCATTCTTGAAAACCCTACCTACCAACAGTTTATGGGGCAGATGATGACTACGATGAATCTCATGGTAGAGAGATTGTTAGTGCCTCCGCCGAGAGTACAAGCTCCCCATGGTGAAACATCGGGTATTGGGAATACCTTTGAGCGGCTTCGCCGAGTCAGAGCTTCAGACTATGCTGGGAAGACCGATCCAGCGAATGCAGATATGTGGTTGACAGGTCTTGAGAAGGCCTTCTGGATCCTCGACATCCCCAAAACAGACAAAGTCAAGCACGATGTCTACCTTCTAAAGGGTAGTGCTGGTCACTGGTGGACCATCGAGGAGGAGAAGCGACCCGGTGAGGTGATCAGTTGGGAAGTTTTCGGGAACGAGTTCATCAGCAGATACTTTTTGAAGATGTATTTGAACGAGAAGATCAACCAGTTTAAGCACCTACACCAAGGAGCAATGAACATCACTGAGTACGAAGCCAAGTTCATGGACTTGTTGAGGTTTTGTCCTCATATGGCAGTGACGGATGATGAGAGAATCAAATGTTTTGAGAAAGGCTTGAGTGCTGAGCTGACAACACCTGCTTCTGCGTTGGAGAACCGAGAGTGGTTTGCCACGTTTGTGGAATCTATCCAGAGGATCGAACGGTCAGTTAGGGAGAAAATAGAATCCATGTCTAAGAAGAGGCCTGCCCAGTTCCAGGGACAGAGGTTTGGTGGCTTTAAGAAGCCGAGCTTTCCAGCACCTTCTGGGTTAAGAGGTTCCAATGCACCGTCACAGTGGTCTCCGAGTAAGGGAAGAGGGTACATTTCTTCACTGTCAAAAGCGCATAGTACAACTTCAATAGCAGTGACAGGGCCATCTAGGCCACAGTTTGAGGAAAGGGCATGCTATATCTATGGAAAGACATGACATTTCAAGTCAAATTGCCCAAGTAAAGATGTTGAAGTGACCCAGAAGCTGAGGCAGAATCAACAAGGGTCAGACCGACAACAACCCAGTAGTAGCATAGGGTGAGGACGCGACCAAGCGTCACAAGTGGGATTGTCTGCTCAAGGAAGCAGAGGATGTGGATAGCAAGCAATGGCTCGATTCTATGCTATGAGTCAGCCGAAGGCGATAGTCAACCCGCGAGTGGTGGTAGGTCAGATGGAGTTATCTCATTCTGATTTGTCTTCTTCTTGCTTTATATCTGTTTTGCTTGACCCGGGTGCTACACACTCTTTTATCGCACATCCTATGCTTGATAACTGTCTTTTACCTGTTAGTTGTAAGAAAGATAGCTTGTTGTTAGAAACCCCTCTTGATGGTTCCTCGATGCTTCGAGAGGAGCACCCATCGTGTGTCTTGTATTTTTCGGGACACTGTATACAAGTGGATCTTATACCACTTGATATGCATGGATTAGATGTGATCTTTAGGATGGATACCTTAGAAAAGTATAAGGTTGTGTTGGACTGTGGTTCCAAGAAGGCAATGGTTGAGGTTTATGGAGAGAAGTGGATCTTCCAAGGAGATAGGAAGATTCTTCTGACATGTTTAATATCCGCGATGGTGGCAGAAAAGCTGCTACGACAAGGTTGTAAGGAATTCTTAGCTCACATTGTCGATACCAAGGGAAAAGGTCCTAGCCTTGAGGAGGTGACGATTGTCCGAGAGTTTGCAGATGTGTTTCCTGATGAGTTCCCCGGTGTTCCTACACCTCGAGAGATTGATTTTGAGATCAATCCAGTTCCAGGAACACAACCAGTTGCACAAACACCGTATAGGATGGCTCCAGTAGAGATGGCGGAGCTCAAGAAGCAGTTACAAGAGTTGTTGGAGAAAGGTTTCATTCCACCAAGTACGTCGCCTTGGGGTGCTCCAGTGTTGTTCATTAAGAAGAAGGACAGATCGATGTGGTTATGCATAGACTACCGGCAGTTGAACAAGGTCACGATTAAGAACAAGTACCCATTGCCAAGGATAGATGATATGTTCGATCAGTTGCGTGGTGCTACAGTGTTTTCAAAGATCGACCTACGATCCAGATATAATCAGTTGTGGATTAAGGCGGATGACATACCAAAGTCAACTTTTAGGACGAGGTATGGTCACTTCAAGTTTGTGGTTATTCCGCTCGGGCTAACCAATGCACCTGCTGCTTTCATGGATTTGATGAACAAGGTGTTTTGTTCGTTTCTAGATCAGTTTGTTGTAGTCTTTATAGATGACATCTTGATCTACATTCAGGATATTCAGAAGCATGAACAACATCTTAGACAAGCGTTGACTCTCCTTCGCGAGCATCAGTTGTATGCCAGGTTTAGTAAGTGCGAGTTCTGGTTGAAAGAAGTAACTTTCTTAGGTAATGTGATATCTGCAGAAGGAGTTAAAGTGGACCCGAAGAAGGTGGAGTCGGTTGCAGAATGGGAACATCCGAAGACGCCGACTGAAGTTCATAGTTTCTTGGGTTTAGTAGGATACTACCAGAGGTTTATAAAGGACTTCAGTGTGATCACGTTGCTGATGATAAAGTTGACTAGAAAGGATGTACCTTTTGTCTGGAATGATCGTTGCCAGTAAGCTTTCCAAAGTTTGAAGGAGAAGTTAACTAGTGCTCCAGTGCTAGTGCTGCCAGAGCATGGGAAAGGCTATGTTGTTTTCTGTGATGCTTCCAAGAAGGGCTTAGGATGCGTGCTGATGCAGGAAGATCATGTAGTTTCTTTTGCTTCACGACAGCTTAAGAAACATGAGGAGAACTATCCGACTCATGATTTGGAGTTGGCAGTGGTGGTTCATGCGCTAAAGATTTGGAGACACTATCTCTATGGGGAAGTGTGTCAGATCTTTACAGATCATAAGAACTTGAAGTATATCTTCTCGCAGAATGAGCTAAACATGCGACAATGTTGTTGGATGGAGCTAATCAATGATTATGACTGCACCATCGAGTATCACCCTGGTAAGGCGAACGTGGTAGCTGATGCGCTTAGCCGAAAGTCTTCTTCTTTCCCCACAAAAGGGGCACAGTTGAGTTCCTTAGTATGTCATAGACGAGATATGTTTGTCTCCTTACGATAGATGAATGTTCAGATGGAAGTTTCTTTGTTAGCAGGACTTTTGGCATAGATGCAAGTCAAGCCTACACTGAGACAGCAAATCAAAGACGCACAACAAATAGATGATATAGTGTAGTTGATCAGGCCAGAGATTGACAGCAAAAAGCATGATGGGTTCCATGAGTCTGAGGATGGATTAGTGTGCTATCATGATAGGATGGTAGTCCCCGATGCTGATGATATGAGAAAGATATTGCTCGAGGAAGCACACACATCGATGTATGCTATGCATCCAGGAGTTACCAAGATGTATCACAATCTGAAAGACATGTATTGGTGGCCTGGCTTGAGGAAAGATGTAGCCGAGTTTGTGGCTAGGTGTGTGGTATGCCAGCAAGTCAAGGTTGAGCATCAAAAGTCGGCAGGTACGTTGCAACCCCTGCCAATACCACAGTGGAAATGGGATCACATAACCATGGATTTCGTAGTTGGTATGCCCAAGACAACGAAGAATCATGATTCCATCTGTGTGATAGTGGATAGATTGACATAGTCTGCCCATTTCATACCTGTGAAGACAACATATACACCCGAGAAGATCGCTCGTGTATATGTAGATGAGATAGTACGCTTGCACGGTGTACCAGCAATGATCGTTTCTGAAAGAGGTCCTCAGTTCACGAGTCATTTCTGGGAACAGTTGCACAAAGCGTTGGGAGCACAGTTAAGGTTCAACACCACTTTTCACCCACAAACAGATGGACAGTCTGAGAGGACTATTTAGACTTTGGAGGATCTTCTTCGGGCTTGTGTTTTGCAGTTCCTAGGAAGTTGGGATGTACATCTCAGTTTGATAGAGTTTGCCTACAACAATAGTTACCAGCGGAGCATTGACATGGCTCTTTATGAAGCCTTATATGGCAGGATGTGCAGATCTCTTTTATGTTGGTATGAGTCTGGTGAGTATCAGCTTTTGGGTCCTGAGTTAGTACATCAGACAACAAAAAAGATTAAAGTGATACGGCAACAGCTGAAAGCGGCACATGATAGGAAAAAGTCTTATACAGACAATCGTCGACGACCTTTAGAGTTCTAAGTAGGAGACAAAGTGTACCTCAAGGTCTCACCTTGGAAAGACATGCTAAGGTTTGGATGGAAAGGTAAGCTAGCACCCATGTATATGGGACCATACCCAGTAATAGCACGTGTTGGCAAGGTAGCTTACAAGTTAGTGCTGCCACCAGAGTTGCACAAGTTACATCCAATGTTCCACGTCAGCATGTTGAAGAAAAGTCACCCAGATACAGGGATAGTGATACAGCCGGTAGAGGTCGAGCTTTATGAAGATGTGACCTATGAGGAAGGTCCTGTGATGATCCTTGACAAAAGAGTAAATAAGTTGAAGAGGAAGGATTGGGTTCTGGAAAAGGTTCTTTGGCATCATCGAGGCATTGAGGAAGCCACATGGGAGATTGAGGAAGAGATCAGGAGGAAGTATCCCTCACTTTTCTCTTTGGATTTCGGGGACGAAATCCCTTTGTAGAGGGTTATAGCTTGTAAGGACCCTGACCTCCATTTAGGGCTTATCCAATTTTCTTTGCTTAACCCTGGTGTTTAGTTGCTTGCTAATCACCTTTAGTGGTGATTAGGGTTTGTTTGTGCTTATTGAGAGCTGGAGGTGCTACTTGCAATTAACCCAAGTCTAGGGTTGTTGAGCAAGTTTGTCACCTTGAGAGGTGTTCCTCTCTTTCCTTGCTTCCTCTAGTGTTGAGAGGAAGGGTTGGGCTCATTGCTTGAGTTGTTTTGGGCTTGGATGAGCTTGTTGGGCCTTGGGATGATTTTCTTGAACCTTGCCCTTGCCTTGTTGGACCTTGTGTTGGGCAGGAGTGCCTTGTATCCACCTGGGTGTGTCACCCAGGGTGTGTGTCGGGCTTGGTGATGGGGTGTGTCAGCCATGGACCCCCTTTGACCTCGTTTGTGTCACCACTAGTGGACACTTGGAGCTTGATGCTTGCATGTTGCAATGGCCTTGGACATGTGTTTAAGGAAAGTTAGAGTGGTGGCATTGCCATTGGACAAGTGTCCCTAAGTGGGCGACACCTTGCCTTGTCTTACCTTGGTTTCTCCTCCATCCTCTCCTATATATGCACCTTCTTTCTCTTGCTAAGGATCCCTTTAGTTCCTTAGTTCCCTTCTCCCTTGGTTGCACGACACCTCTTCCTTTGCAAGCTTGGAGGCTGATCCTTCTCCTTGGAGTCTTCTTCTTCCTCTAGTGGTGGCCGAACCCTAGAGTGATTTGTTCTCCTTCTTGTGGTGGAGCTTGGAGCTTTCTTAATCCGGGTTAGATAACTCCTAAACCTAATTATAATACCTTCTTCTATGTTCTTGTATGTTTTATATGCTCATATCGTCCATGTATGTTCTAAGATATTTTCTTGCTTAAGTTACACCTAGTTGGCCGAACCATGTTCAGTTTTCCTTGTTGAGAAACACTCCTTTCTGTCCTTGGTCTAGAGGAGTGAGCTTGAGTTCTAGTAATATGGGCAATACCCCTCTCTCGTTTAAGTTGAGAGGTGAGCTTGCGTTCTAGTTTCCTGAGCAACACCCTCCTCTCACCATGGACTTGAAAGGTGAGCTTTTGTGTGGTTAAGACCTTGTTAGGGTTCGGTTCCCTTGCACTTGAGGTTGAAGACGATCTTGTTGGGATGTATCTTGCCCGATATGGACATGGGATGGTGCTGCCCGATACCTCTCTTGAGTTTGAGTTCTGGGTCGTTATGAAGAGGATGTGTTGGGCGTCACACCTTGGTTCTTGCCTTGTGTGTTGACTGATAGATGAGGCTAGTTTGGTTGGACAATAGGCCTTCCCTTGGTGCCCTTGTCTCGTTGGATGATGTGTGGTTTTGTCGGCGTTTTAGGGTTGGCCTAGGCGCCATGGCTCTAGCCGTCAGTTAAGTTGTCACCCGTTGCAACCCCTAACACCTAGTGCACGATACACCTAGTGCACAAAACAGTTGTTGCACGACATGCCCCATAGACTTAGCTACACGTTAGGCTTTGTGGTCTTTATATCCTGGTTGCACGATACAGTTGGTTGCACGACACTCCTTGAGGTGGTAGCCCGTTATCTTTGACCAATACATGGCTAGATGCTTGGGCAATATGAGGGAGTCTACCCTGCCCGATACCACTTCTAGTGAGAGTGCCCTTCCCGTCACACTTCTTGTGAGGGTAGTGGGCACTTCTAGTAAGGGTCATGTTCCTCCTAGAAAACCTATATGCTAGATGTTTTTCATGCAATCAAGGTTGGTTTATGGTTGTGAACCCTTGACACATTTGATATAGTAAATCACACCTATGTAAACATGACGTGACATTACATGTGTCTATTATCATCTTAAATCATGTATATATATATATATATATATATATATATATATATATATATATATATATATATATATATATATATATATATATATATATATATATATATATATATATATATAATGATAAGATTGGAAGTATATGAGCTGTTTCACATGATGATATGACCTATGTCTATGGTCATAGGGTTGAGGCATGAGTGATAAAGGGTATAATCACCAATGTTGCCCTATGTTGACAATACGAGCATTCTGTTAATCTATGATGGTTTCAGTTATCTCTATGATTGTGTATACTAACCATGCATGTGTTTCATGCGGATGCATAGCCAGGAAAAAGGCTATGAGGCATATATGTTTGAATAACACTACTTTGATGATCACTCTTGATGATGAGATAACATGCATCACCTGTATAATGTGTTTTGGTCTGAGGTGAGTTTGGCTAAACTGCCTAGTTGAGGTGTTATCCTCTGATGATGAGATCAGGGATTGTTATCCCAAGTGATGAGAATGCCTTATGAGGCAGTGGTTTCTTGTGATGAGGGATTGAGATCCCGGAATAACATGATGGTGGTAACAATAATGTAGCTTTATGTTATGCATGTGTTATAACCTAGTTGCCTCAACAATCCACTTAAAATAAACTAACTAATCATAGTGGAACATATCATGTAGTTTTCCCTGGCCATAGATCCATCATCGTCAGTAGTTGGTGATGGTCAAACGGGTTCTCCTGCGGGTTAACCTGGAGTGCATATTGTTGAATATGCGAGGTTTCTCCTAGCCTAAAATAGAGAGGATTCGAGTGCAGCTGCGGTTGCAGACTCGAGATAGATAGAGCATGGTGAACAAGCCCATGGCTCAGTGTGATAGAGCATGAATGCGTTCATGGCTCAGGGAGCATGGTGAACTGGCCCGTGGCTCAGATATACTAGCGCCGAGACCTGTAACAAGGTGGGATAGAGAAAGGGTAGCCTACGGGAGATGACCCTATGGCTGAGGCCACTAAAGCATGAGACTGTAGTCCTGCTTTGGTTCTCATGCACTGACCACGAGGTGGGAGGTCCTGGAGTCCGACTCTTCCATTGACCTTGTATGGCACCGACTCCGGGTTTTGCAGCCGTCAGTTGGATTTGAGTGGTGTGACTCACTTCCCCAGGGCATAATAACACGTAATCCAGCCTAATAGTATTTATTGCTTAAGGAAAAACACGGAACATTAGTTGAGGCCTTGCTTGTGTGGTTGATCTCGTTATACATTACAATTACTTATACGTTCCTTATGTTATGTGATAAAATCTTATAAATCTTATCTTGTCAATCATGTTCCATAAAGAAATACTTGGTTATATGTCTTCCATACACCATGGTAAGCGCAATCTTACTCTATAGACTGCTCTTGCTTTACGTTTTATCAGTTATCTGTTGTTACTGCTTTAGCCTTTTTGAGGTTTTATGGTTCTGGCGGGGAGTTATGTTTCTCGCTTGTACTGTGTGTCTCACCCCGTTGGTTTACAACCTTTTTAGGTGTTTGTGCTAGACGTGATGGTGGTCGCGGGGTTGCGGCCGAGCAGCAAGAAGAGAAATAGAAGGCAAGAGATGGATATGCTGTTGTTTTGGTTGTTTTGTAGTAGAGTCTTAGAGTCATCCTTGTACTCTCAGGACCTTGGAGGTGTTTTGATGTTGTTTTACGATGTTTTGTTGTTTAAGCTTTGTATATCCTGCTAGTGGCCGGATGCGGCCTGTCATGTATATAAACAGGTGATGAACTCATGTGATGACAAGATAGCTGGTCTGTTAAGCTGTGGGCACGTATCAAAACATGTAAATATTTAAATAACCTGTTTTCTTGCAGGCTGAAGATCTGGATGTAATAGTTTCTTGGTTTATCTACTTTCTGAAATCGGTTTTAATTAACCCGTGTTTTTGGTAATAAGTGGTTTATGGTGTTTTCCGCATGTTTTCGCGTGGCACCTCGTTGTCTGTGGGATAGAGGGATGTGTCGCCACAGTAACATATCTCCTTGTGGGGTATCAGCCACACACTTAGCCCTGATGTCACCCAAACCATGCACACCTACACACTTATAAAGTTCTCGGGTTGATGATATCAAGCAGCATATCAAGGGATCATCCATATCGCCCATCCTCATATCCTTGTTGCTCATGGAGCACCATATTGGGCACCCAACATATCACCCAAGGAATCATCTCAACAAGAGTACCCCTATCGGTCAGCTTAAGGGTAGGGCAACACTATCACTCAAGGCTCCATGTTGTCCATGGGAAGGGTGACCACTAAGGCATCATGTCAGGCAACTCGCTTAGAGAGTGTTGTGCAAGCACAAACCTCATGCCCGACACAATAGCCCCTCAACCATGCACATAACGGTCATAGAGACAGCCATGGTATCGTCCACCTATGGTTTCATCATTCTAGGCTCAAGACTTATCCATATCGCCCAACAATACTACCATGGTAAGGAGTCATATCGGGCAACATAACGTTCAAGGAAAACCCTAGATGAGGGGGTATCGTTTAGGGCACCAAAAAGGTGTATCGTGCAAGGGTACAAGGACCATACCAAGTTGGTCATCATCAACCTCAAGACCATGTCGTGCAACAAGGGTAGATCATCTATGTCACCCACGACAACCCTATCGCCCAAGCTAAGGTTGAAGCTCCATATCGGCCAAGACTCTAGAGTTAGGGTCCAAGCAGAAAACTCACGTTCTTTTCCAAGAACATCACCCATCCAAAGCTCCAAACATGCCTTCGGCACCAACATCATCACCTCAAGAAACAAAGGAAGAAGAAGAAGAAACCATGGTTATGTATAGCTCAAGAAAAAGAAAGGATGGTATATAACCACGGCCTTTCTTTCTCTTATCAAGGGCCTATCCATGGACGAGAGGGGAAGAGGAAGGTGAAGAAGAAAGCACAAGGAAAAACTAGCAAAGAAGCATGACTCACCAAGGTCGGATCTTGAGCAAGGAGTTTCCATGGCCAAAGATCTTGCCCTCCTAAGCTTCATGGGAGTCTTCCTTAGCTCCCAAAGCTCCCATTCTCGTCCCATACAGGTAAGGGAAGGAAGGTGGCCGAAAAGGATTGCTTGGATAAGGAGGAATGGAGTTATATACACCAAGGAAGAGAGAGGTAGCAAGGGAGAGGTGTCATAACCACATAAACCAAGGTGCCACTTGCTCTAGCTCATAACGCCACTTGTTGCCATCCTAGTAGCTCATGAATGGCCTGGTGATACACTCTAGGAATTTTATCATGCATATGGGCAACTTCCATGGCCGACACACCTCTCTTGGGCGACACACCTTCAAGCCTTAGCCGATACACTAAAGGACAAGGTGGCCTATGTGACACATATGTGATATAAAGACCATATAGAGATGTCACTCCTCATCTATCAACCAAACAAGGTTCCCCTACCTCCATACACGTTCAAGATGATGCAAAAAAGAAGGGAGGTGATTCTAGAGCTGATAAATTGCATATTGACCCTCCACTTTGGGTAATTTGCAATTTACACCAAAACTAGAACATAAAGCATAAACATGAACCAACCAAGCTCAAACTTGAAACATAGGTCCTCCTCAAGGTTCCCCATAGCATCATTCTCTTTCTAATGATGCAAGAGAACTAAAGGCATGCTTTACATGTGAAATATTGCAATATAACCCCTTACTTTGGGTAAATTGCACTTTGGTCCAAAACAAGCAAACATTGCTCAAACAACATCCAAATGGGACCAAAATGGAAACATGAGCTTGTCACATTATAACAAAACATCTAGAGAGATTAGATTAAGGTTCTAAGAACCTTTCATAAGCAAAGCAAAGAGGGTTAGCCCAAAACCTGGGTCAGGGTCCTTACAATTTGAACCATTATTGGCAATAATTCTCAGGTCCTTTCTCCATTGACTATGTAGTTATTTGGGCATGGGATTTGGGGAATAAATGGTTTTGTGACCAACATTTCTTATTTGAATCATTCCACATTAAAATAATAGAGAACAAAAAATATATTTTATTTATTTTGCTAAAATAATTATAATATGGTTCATTATTATGAAATTATAACATTTTAAAACGATCAATTTTAGTTTTACAACTCAAAGTTGTAAGAAAAGCACCAAAGAAACAAACTATCATCTACAAAATCAATAACCCACCCATAACTTAGGAAAATTAGATTACACTAACACTCTATGTTTGACGATGTTATTTGTTTTGAAATACTTGTCTTGTCCTTTCGGATCCAGTAGCATACCTAAAATATGTGACTAACAACGACGTGAGACCCATAACCTAAAAATATGATATAACAAATAATAACTTCTTATGCTTACAAGCATACTATTAATAAAATAGTCAGCAGAAGGACAATAAAATATAGTAATAGTTGCATGATCTAAAAGGATAATAAAATATAATATAAAAGAGACAAGTAATAATGTGCACATGTAGATGATAAATAAAAAGCTTACAATGTGAATCACCAAGTATCTCTATATATTACACAAGTTTATTTGTATTATTATAAAAGCTTGGGTAGTTTGAGGATTACCAGTCAAAATGCATGTAGTAACTACTAAGTTCCTCCTAGATCAATGTGTATGGTCTTAGGAATATTGGTCTACATAATACCCTCCATCACCTTGGTCATCATGAGTATAATAAAGTAGTTTTCTTAGACAAGTCACCGATCATGGTTTCTCAAAGGAAAGCCCACAATGCCTAGGTTCATCATTGGTACACAGGCCCTGGCACCCACCATAAGGGTATATAAATCCATATAAGCATTTCATAGTATACATGGGTTACATTGGCAACTACACTCACTAACATATTGATGTGGTGTATTTCTATTACACATAATAAATTTAACTAGGAATAAAATTCCTAGATTTTTACCAAAATAATTGTGCTATAATCCCCACTCACAAGTGGACATGAGTTATAGTAGTATAGTTGAGAATCGAATCCCAAGGGACAACCCTTTTATGAAACTTGATAGTTGTTATCCAGTTGAACTAAGACTAATATTTAGAACCAACTTTTGATTGGGTTTAATTAAACTAATTGAAAGGTTAGAATTGAAATTGGGTCTTCATTAATGATGGAAAACAATGGGGTAAAAGTGACTTTCATCACCACTACTCCAATCAGTGCATCCAATCATATCCAAACTTGTATGAAGAGCCAATTCAAAATATGAAAATTTCCCCTATCAACTTAGAAATTTGTATGAACAAACATCACCATAAGCATGATGTCTTGCTACTTATAGGTCATACATTCACCACTATGGAGACTTCCCATCAGAAGTTCTAATAAAGGAATCAACCAAAGCTAATAGATATTCAAGTCTTAAATGTTGAAGTTCTTACGGTCTAAGACTATAATAAATCATGTAGAACATGTGATCAATCCAAAAAACATGCATTAAATAATTATCAATGAAATAAACGAGTTCATATAAGATTTTGAATAACTAAGAAATTTCAAGAAATGAGTGACGGGTCTAATCTGCACACCCTAGTGAAAAGAATACTCCCCTGACATGGCGAGATTAATAAAACTAGTAGAGGTATAGGATATAATGATTGTCATGAATGTAGAAGAAGTAGCTTGGCATGGTGTGTAATGAAAAACTCCCTTCCTTCTCTCTCTTCTAGGTATTAACCTGACTTATAGTTGGAGTAGAAGGTTGAAAAAAACTTGCTAAAGATGTTGAACACCCAGAGGAGATAGATTGATAGCCCTTAACTCACATAGGCTGATACCCAAGGAATAGATCTCAGAGAGCTCGATCACCTAAGATCAATTGATATTGAGTTGCTAGTAATTGATCACTGCTATCAACCTATAGGTTTCTCTTTTGGTGGAGAGGTTGATGGTTCTTTCCTAGAAAGTAGACCAATTTCTTAGAGGTTGATCATTCATAGGCATTATTGGAATGTCAACATTATCCCCCTTTGGAAACCCAGATTCCAAGAAAGATACTTTGCATATGTACAATAAATATCTATAGGACCCCAGACTAGAGTATCAATAGAAAAATTTCACCATGAGGACAGTAATGATCATTTCTCAGTAGCTAAGAAACTTGGGTGAGGTTGATAGTTTATAAATCGACCACCATGGAGATCGATCGTTGGTTGCTCAAGCTCAGTAACTGCTTGGCCATGGAGGTTAATCATTATAGCTCAAGTGGTGATGTTGTGATTTTTTTCTACATCTATCAATCTTAGAGGTTGACTAGATGGAAGTTGATTGAATGTGTTTATTGAGCTTTGGTTATCAACATATTGAGATGTCAAATTCTATGTTTTATAGGACACTCTAACTCATTCAATTTCTTCGATCTGTTGATTCATGTTAAGGTCTATCTATCGACCAGAGTGGTCAACAGGTCTCAGTCTTAATTTGGCTAGATGAATTGTGCCAACATGAGCTAGATTACATGGATGCTTCTCAAATGAAATATGGCATACTTCCATCCACCTAGACGTCTATAGGGGTGGTTCCTTTGGTAACACTTAATTTTCATCTCTCTTTGTTTCAATTGACCTTTGACTGGTTGATTTATTTTCACAGTGAAGTAGCTCATATATGCCGTCTTCCAAAAGTCAATTGGAAGGTCAATGAGGGTGATTGTTCATGCTCTAAGCCAAAATTTATTCATCAATATGCCTTCTGAAAGTTCTCAAAATCTTTTTTGGGCCAGGGGCACTACCTAACACTTCATGAGAGGTGGTTACCTCTCGATTATCGCATGTTGATGGGAAACATATCCCCTAGGCGTTAGTGGTATGTAGAGATAACACTCAAAATATGCAAGAGGAGTTGAGAAAATATCAAAATTATAACAACATCATAATATATAAATAGAAGAAAATGAAGCTATTTCTAATGAAAACTAAACTAGGCTAATAGTGTTGCTAAAATTAGGATGGATATGCATTCATCAAAACACCCAGAGAATAAACATTACTTGTGCTCGAGTAGCAAAAAATATAAAAAAACACCAATTTATTACTCTTTAGCGCATGTGATGGCCTCATCCTCCCATCATGTTGTTTTCCTTACCATCGTATATGACCCATATGCTCGAATTCCTAAGATCACATAACACATATTCATATATCTTTGTTCCTGATTTTGTTTCCCAAAAACACTTACTCAACACTATTCCCAACATCAAGCATGTGAAAGAGTTGCATAAGGGTTTAGAGAGACCTACAAAACCACAAGTATGAAGTGGATCTAACACTGGTGTAGGTCAAGATAATGGTAAAAATAAAGGTATTCATTGTTCCTATAGGTAGAAAAGGAAGTGAATGGAGGTATATAAGAAAGAAGAGAATCTATCCTCTATTTGACTCGATATTGTATTTTATTTGTGCAAATACATATGTCACAACATTTTTCTTGTGCACATTGAATTTTTTCTATGCTTCTGGTTGTTTTCCTCTATTACATAGAGAGGGATATGGAAGAATTAGATAGAGAGAGAAAGGGTGTGCCAGCCCTAAATTAGGGTTTGGTACACTTTTCTTGAGCTTTTTATTTCTTTTTAGTGGAACAAAAGGTAAGAAGATGAAGGAAGAAGTGTAAGTGAGGGGTCCAATCATCATGCAACTTGATTTACAATTTAGAGCACCGACTTGTTCTCCTTATCCCGATACCCTCAAATAATAACATGAAGAGGAAACAAGTGGTGATTTCATGTAATTGTATCACTAGTTGGTATGAAGAGTAATGTGTTTCATCCCTCTCAGTTCCTTTAGAGCTTACTCTCTTTTTCAAGGAAACATGGTTTTTGGATTCACCGACCATAAAGGATAGTTACCATCCATTGGTTAGTTCAAAAATTGATCCTTTTGAGGCGTTACTTTTGATAAGGGGCTAAATGATGCAAAATATTAAGAAAAGGAATCTAGGCCAGCTAATGATTGGGCTTACCCATTCTAAACTTGAAAAATCTTATTTTTTTTACTATAAATGCAATGATAGAATCTTAAGTTAGAGACATATAGGTGTGGGGAAAAGTAGATTACATAAGACCCACCCTCCATCCCAAACATAGAAATAAGCTCAACCCTGGAAAACACTAAATTTGAGATGAAGGGGAAAAACTGTGCTGGTAGGGCTACAATATGTGGTTGCATTTCTATTAGCAATGTTTCATCCATTTGAAATCTAGAAAGAAATTGTCTAAAATTAAATTGCGTCTTGAGATCCTTTAATTGAGAGATGCAAAATTGTCTCTTCCCAAATTTAAAGCAATGATAGAGATTAGTTTGCCTCTCAAAAAGTGTCTGTGTTTTACATCGTTGGCCTGACATATTATTTTGAATTGTGTGGTTGATCAGATTTTGAAAGAACAATAGGTAGTTCAATATTCATATATGTCAGTGTAAAATATCTCTTCAAGCATTGGTCACTCACTACAAACTCATCGTACTTCTCACTCCACAAGATGAAGGCATAGTGTGGGTAAATATGATTCATGATGTGTGGCCTAAACCAAACAATCCAAGTTTTGTGGCTAAAGTTTTGATTCATGAGTTAAAAAGTAGAACCTACTCTCCAACTTGTATGTATTTCATCTTTATATGACCATCATTCCACAAATTTGTTTTCTATTTATAAATTCATTCATTTTCATATGTAGTCATTCTAAGCTCCTCAAGCTCTTGTAATTGTGATAGTTTGTTTTTTCAAACTTTGTCCAAGTCAAAGTTCAATTGCCTGATTTTTCATTATGCCTTATGCTCTAGATCGAAAAGAATATGACACGACTTTCCATATATCAATATGAAGGGCGTGGGTGCACATAAGTGTCTTGAACGTTGTTCTCTAAGCCTAAACATCATCATCAAATTTATTGGACCCGTCTTTCAGACTTATGGAAGACTACTTTCTCTATAATGGATTTGAGTTGTTGATTAAATACCTCCACCTTCCCGTTTGTTTGGGGGTGATATGGTGATGCCATTTTGTGATACACACTATATCTCCTCCATAGGGTTTTAAATCTTCTTTCTAGAAAATGAGAACCTTCATCAGAGATGATAGTATGAGGGACTTTAAAATGAGGAAAGATATTGTCTTGTGTATGTTAATAATATGTTTTAAATCACTTATAACTGTTGGTATAACTTCTACCCATTTAAATACACAATCTACCTCCACTAGGATATAAAAGAAGACATATGAATAGGGGAATGGGAACATATAGTCCATACCCTTGACAACAAAGATTTTGACTTCTTGACAAAGCTTATTGGGCATTTCATTTCTCTTAGTGATGTTCCCAGACCCTTGACATATATCATATGATAAAAAAAAATTGTCGGCGTCTTTGAGTATCCTTGGCCAAAAGAATACACATTATAGAAATTCAAGGCTGTTTTGTTAGAACTCAAATGGCCTCTACTAGAGACAAAGTGACGTTGCTTTAAAATTAATGAGGCTTCCTACTCTAGAATGTAGTGTTGATAGATCCCATGAGAACATACTTTAAAGATATGGCTCATCCCAAGAATATTGTCTGACATCATGCATAAATTTCTTCCTCACATTATAGATGCATTCTGGATGAGTAATTCCTATAGAAAGATAGTTAACCAAATTGACATACCAAGGTAAAGTAGTCAAATCTTTCACGAGTTGATCATCTAATGGAGATTCATTGTGGGGACAATGTATGTATCATGAATATGAATGTGAGTCAAATGATCAACAAAAATATTATTGGTACCCTTCTCGTCTTGTATCTCTAGATCAAACTCTTGTAGGAGAAGGATCCACCTGATAAATCTGAGGTTTGCATCCTTCTTTGTCAATGAGAATTAGGTTGCAACATGATCAATACAAACTATAACTTTTGATCCCACAAGAATAGACCAAAATTATCAAAAGTATACAAGACAAATAAGAATTCCTTCTTGGTAGTTGCATAATTTCTCCAAGATTCATCTAAAGTCCTGGAGTGCAATATATAATGTTTCTTGTCTATGCGTTGATCCAGATTGGCTCCTACAACATAAGTACTGGAACTACACATAATTTCAAATGGTTGTGACCAGTAGGTGCCTGGATGATATGGGTTGAAATAAGAGCTTCTTTCAAATTGTTGAAAAGCTCTTCATGCATTCTTCAAATCGGAATTCAACATCCTTAAGAAATAGATTTTTCATCGGCTTAGCTATCTTGGAAAAGTCTTTTATGAATATCCTATAGAATCTTGACCTAACAACCCTATAACTTCTTTCATTTTGGTTGGACATGTGATATTAATAATCACTACTATTTATTCTTATCTACTTTGATTCCTTGGTTTCCAACTCTATGGACTAACACAATGCCTTCTTTCACCATAAATGATATTTCTCCCAATTGATTACTAGATGTGATTTTTCACAATGTTAGAGCAAAAGATAGACATGCATAGGCATCAGTCGAATGAATATCCATAGATGGGGAAATCATCCATGAAAAATTCCATAATCATTTCAGTCATTCCAAAGAAGATGTTTGCTATGCATCAAATTGGAACCTAGTTGGCGCATTGTGGAGCTCAAAGGGCATTCTTCTGAAAGAAAATGTCCCAAAGGGATAGGTAAACTAGTCTTCTCTTGGTCATATGGATGGATTGGGATTTGGTAAAATCCAAAATAACATCGAGATAGTGGAAGTATTTTTGATGAGCTAGGTTCTCTAAATCCTAGTTTAGGAAAATGTAAGGGGAACCGATCCTGTCATGTATCTTTGTTTAGATTCCTATTATCAATATACACCCTCCACCCAATGATAGTGGAGGTGGGGATGAGTTCATACTTTTCATTGTGAACCATAGTTCATGTGGGCATTCGTTTCATTTCAAACCATAGTGGTTCCTCCTTTCTTGTGCACAACCTAGACAGGGCTCACCCATGGTGAGTCACAAATAGGATAAATGATGCCAGATATGAGCAACTTTATGATTTCAAGACTAACCACTTCCTTCATGTTTGAGTTAAATTTATGTTGATTTTCTATAGGTGGTTTGTGGTTCTCCACCATAGGGATCTTGTGCATACATATCGTTTGTCTCACTCTAGTGAGATCACTCATCTTGTAACCTATGGCCTTTCACATTTTCTTTCATTCACTTTAAAGATGGTCTTCTTGATCAACTGTTGGATCAACATTAATCATCATGAGGAAAGCATGCAAATCATCTAGGAAGACATACTTCAACCCTTTTGGTAAAGGTTTCATCTCAATGGCCTCTGGTGTAACATCCCAATATTTGAGGCCTCAGATAAAATGATATTAAAAGGAATTATTGGACTAATCATATCACCAAGGTGTACCTCCATTTCATGGATCATCGTTAAGCATGCTCAACCCAGAGGAGTACTAGGATGGGTGACTAGTCGGGAAGTTTATGTTGGATTGTACGTGAGTGAGGACAAAGTGAATAGTCAAGTCTAGTGGTGGTCTATGGGGCTAGTCATCATTCCTAAAACTCTACTAGATCCATGATAAGTGGTCCGAGGTGTTACATCTAGTGTTTCATCTGGATCCTCAGTAAGATAGATTGCCTTAAGTTCTTCAAATTTAGCTTCTAGATCTTTCTCAGCTAAATCAAGGTGGAGTATGTACAATTATAATTGCTCATGAATGGACTCACTAGCCTTTGTGTCAACAAGGGTAGTCTCCACAGGGTCATCAAACTATTTTCTTGTGTGAGGGGTGATTTTTTAATGCAATCTACAAGGTGAATTTTCTTATGCATTTTGGCCCCTTCAAGCTGGAAAAAAATTCCTAAATTCAAGATTCTTTGTTCCTAATCTTTAAAGTAAGTTTCCTACCTTCACATTAATTAACATTCTTGTTGTATCTAGGAATGGTCGTCCAATCATATGGGGGTATCTTTGATCTTCCTTTTTGTCCATGACAAAAAAAATCACATGGAACATATGAGTCATTTCCTACATTGACTAGAACATCCTAAATGATTCCATTAGGATAGTCATTAAAGAGTGTCTAAGTTGTATCTACATGCTAGTTGGTAAATATTCATTGAATCCTAGCCTCTTCCTAGGATATGGGTCATTATAGTGATGCTAGCTCTGAGATAGGTCAATCCTTTCTTACATGTAGAGTCGCCAATATTGCAGTTATTCTAAAAGAACTTGGGACCTTCTATTTATTACAGATGTTGTTAAAGGAAATTTGACTGCATCATTCTCTTGAATTATGTATTTTTGTGTCAGCAACATCTTCAAGTACTTTGACAATGTGGGTATCTTTGTCACTGCATAAGAAAAGGTATATTTACAAGAAGTTTTTAGGGCTTCCTTGAATTTCATAAAGCGAGTGTCTAGTCTTATTTTCTTTAGGTGAGATTCAAAGGAGGATAAGGCCTATAGACTAGTACAATCACTTCAACCACACTATACTTTGTAGTATATGGTTCTCCTTAATTGACCCTTTCAATGTTGTTAATTCCTACTTTATCTCGTAGTTCTGTTTCATTCGTTACTACTTCTTATGCAAATGAAACTCATACTAAGTGATCTTGAAAGATTACAAAATTATCATCATCTATGTCAATCACATGGTTATTGGTACATATAAATGTCAAAACTCTTCTTGATGCATGTAGCAATAACTTTCAATTGTTCCTGGAACTTGGGGTTGTCTTCTAGATTTTCTGTAAAAGATCCTATAGGTGGATGAAGATTAGTTGAAAGTTGAGCCAAATGAGAGTCAATGGATTTCTAGTGTGTTTATTGATTAGATATCATTGTTTGTTGTGATTGTATAATGGTTTATATGACTAAAAGTTTACCATCACATGAAGGATCATTTTCCTATTATCCCTATAGCTATGGTTGTTGTGGGGGCATAGTTGGGATTCTGGAACTATTAGAGTAATTAGTTTATTATGTACATGGGCCAAATTATCTTGGCCCATTAGGGTTAAGTTCTCTTCCTATGTACTTTCCTCTTTCCGTATATATAGATAGGAGTGTGTGATCTATCAATATGAAATATCCTATTAGCCTCAGATCTTATTTTTGACATGGTATCATAGCATTAATCCTAACCCTAGAATAAAAAATAGAGAGCCTCCTTCTATGGGTGTGTTCTGTTTCTTCTTGGCTTCACCGCCCACATAATCTCATCTTCCATGGTTCCCTCCTCCTTTCTTCTTTCTATAAATCATTTTTCATGCAATTTCCTTAAATCTTGACTCATGTATCTCCACTTTCTTTGATAAAAATTCAATAATCTCTTCCTCATCCCATCCAGATCACTATCATCGCAACATACCTGACCCCATACAAGTCTATGGAGTTTATGTCCGGTTTAAAGAGCCTTTCCACCTCAAATATCTTGAAGCCACTAATAGAAAACACAAGGAGATATCCTCTCCGCATACTTGTGTTGGCTTCCCTTTGTTCTCAGCCCTCTATAAAGGATGTCTCATGCCACACTTCCCTTAGTCAAAACTTTCTTCCATTAAGACACTAGCCGTGAAAACCATAGGATACAATGGGGAGCGGAATAGTGAGAGCAGTTGATTGCATAATATGGGAGTCACAAATTACTCAACATATGACAAGGATAACAATAATTGGATCCTTGTCATCTGTTCCTGCCGCTTGACATAAAAGACATCCAATTTATCTTTGATTTCTTTATAAAAATTGGTAGCAAGATGGACTCCTCATCAAGGACACACTCCATTAGATCATTACCATAAGAAGAAAATGTACATTATGTTGACGTATATGGACATTATTTCTTTGTGGAAGAACTTACTCAACTGCTTCCCCCATCATCTTGTCAAAGACCAGAAGCAACATTAACACATACCAGATCAGTTTGCCACCCTCTAGGTTTGTACCAACAATCTCGATTGTTAATGCTGCCGAGTTCTACAGTTCGAGCATGGTAGATAGAAATCTCATCTTGGCATGTTGCTAATATTTGTTCTATATTCTATTTTCTTCCACTAGTTGGCTGACCATTGTCAACTTATTTTAAAGGAATCAATCATGTATGTCATCCTACGTCCTATACCCTGACCTCCTTTGTATGATCAATTGTTTTTCTTGTTTCCTCCCAACATTCAATACTAAACTCCATTGATTGGTTCTGATTTCCTCTATTTTCCAGCACTCAATTGATTGTTGATGTCTTTTTTTCTTAAAGTATGTGGCATGTTCCTCTTTTTGGTACAAAAAAAATAAATAAACAAGAGATTCCATGTTAGTTTATAAAGAATAGAAAAATAAGAGGTTCCATCCTTTTTTTTTGTATTTCTTCCTCTCAATGTGGTTCTCTTAACCCACATTAATAAGTGCTTTTATTTGATTCAGGTATATTCTATGTTACATATAATAGTGCCTATATTAATGCAATTTTATTATTTTTGTAGTTGTTCTTATATATTGATAAAGTGTTGTTCTTCCTACCTTGCATATATACTAATATTGATTTTTTTTCATCCTTTACAAATCAATTTATCTATCAGTATTTATGACTTACCACTACAACTACTCTCATGATTATTTTTGTGGTTGGCATGAGGGGGAGAATAGAGAAAAATGAGTAGAGGGAAGAGAAGGATCCATGCTATCCATCCATGTATTCTGGTTTCTGCATATTCCTTCATGGTCATGACACCTAAGATAGTACATATTCCTCTAGTAAGGCATATCAAACAAGCACCCACCTTGTACGAAGAAATATTCCTATAACAATGCATTTATCCTAACTATCACAGATTATTTCAGTGTCAATGCTTCTTTTATGCAACTACTTTGACAAAGTTGGTGACTTAACTAACTTCTACACATTTATCCACCATCTACATTGCTCTAGATGCTCATCCAAATTTAAAAATTTATTTGAGGTTGCTTGTACTAGTTTGGTGATTATCAAATGCAGTGGGAGTACATTTTATTATTACTACTTATACATTGATCTTATCTTCATCAATGAGAGAAGACTTGTTTGTTGTTGTGTACTATCTTCTTCAGGGGGAGTGTTAGAGTGCTTAAATTTTTGTATTACAAGATTTATGGAGAGATCATTTCTTGTCAATGGAGATCAATTTTGTATGGGCTACTTTCTCTTTTTCATGTATTAACAAAATGGACATATATTTCACCCATGCTCCATCTTGAGGAAGATTATTAGATTAATTAGTTTATTATGTGCATGGACCTAATTGTCTTGGCCCAATAGAGTTAAGTTCACTTCCTAGGTACTTGAATCCTATATATAAATATAGAAAGTAGAATACCTTCATTGATTTCTAATGTAGTATGTGAAATTCTGCAACCAGTGATCCACATTGTGATGAACACCTAGAGGATCTGCTTTGGATTTTTCTCGTTACCTAGATCTAATATAGAAGATGTTGTACTAGGGGAATTGGAGAACTATCTCATATGTGAATATGGCCTGGAAATTATTGTAGTATATTTGTGCATCCTCTTGGTCTACCATCTAATCATCTCAAAGTCAATAGAAGTAGAGGATTCCTTCAATATTTAACATGTGATATTGGTTCCTCCATGTGAAAGACACCCAAATCCTCCATGGCTTTAACTGGAAATATAACTAAAGAGGAGAATAAAAATAAGGTGGTGGTGGAATTTATACCTCGTGTTGGTATTGAATTTCATTCTATGAAACAACTAGATATGTAGTGGAAGTTGTATGTTCATCTTCTAAAATATATTCAACCAAGGTCGGTTGATCATTGTAACCATTTAGATGTGATCCAGTAAAAGGGAAAGGTGATGGACCATCAAAGCATGTTTCCATGTCATGGCACCCTCCTATTCATATCTTTTATATTAATGTTTCAAGACCCATAAAGTGGGAAAGGATGGAACACAAGTGTATGTGCCCAACTCTGTCTTATGTTCTTTAAACTGTGTTTCTATCTCTAAATCACAAACCATCATCTTTTATAAGACATAAGTATCATCATCACCGTGAATCATGAATGTCATATGCTCCATCTTCCTCAAGAAGTTCTCTAATTACCCTCAAGTAATGCAACTGGATGATAGAGTTGTACTTTCAAATGTACCAGTTTCCGTATAATCTTTAGCTTCAAGATTCTCAGATGAACTAGCATTTCTTGTCTATAACATCCCAACATTTGAGGCCTCAGATAAATTTATATTATTGGGAATGACCGCATTACCCATTTCACCAAGGTGAACTTCATTTTTAGGAATCACATTACTAAAAACTTAGTGGATATGTGTGCTCAACCCATAGTAGTACTAGGATGGGTGACTAAATCGAGAAGTTGACTAACTTGCACGTGAGTGAGGACAAATCACACTATTAAGGCTAGTTATGGTTTATAGGGCCGATCGTCATTATTGAAACTCTACTAGATCCTTGGTAATCAGCCTAGACATTAAAAATGGTATAAGAGCCGAAATCCCTCTAGTAGGAGGGCCAACATGGGCATGTGGAATGCCAATCTTAAACAATGTGGTACAAGCATTTTAGAAGGGACTATCTGCTAACAAGAGAGTGATCCACCCTTATGACGGTAGTCGTGGATGAGAGGTTGGTGTCCATGGGTCATTCAGGGCCTACACTGAAATGAGGAAAGACTATTGACCATATAGTTCAGCCTTGACGAGCACATCAAGAGTCTTAGTTGGGGAGAATGTAACATCCTATGATTCTAGGGATGATAAAATGATCTCAAAATGAATGATTGAACTACCCATATCACTTAGGTTCACATACTTTTTATCACTAAGAGCTTTGTTATTAAGCATGCTCAACCTAGAGTGTTACTAGGACAGGTGACCTGTTGGGAAGTTGATCTTGTGTTGTGCGTGAGGAAAAAGTGCACAATCAAGACTAGTGGTGGTATGTGGGGCCAATATATTCTTAAAACGTATTAGAGCCTTAGACAATAGGCTCATACATTTAAAATGGTATTAGATACAATACCCCTCCACTATGTGGGGCCTACATGGGAATGTGGCATTCCAGTCTTGTGAGCCATGCAGTCCATACATGTTGGAAAGGACTATCCATGTTGATGTATCTACTCTTGCACTGGTAGTTGTGATTGTGAGTTGGGTGCACACTAGTCATTCTAGGTCTTCACTAAAATGGGTAATATTATGAGGCCACATAGTTGAGCCTTGATTTGGACATAAATAATTTGAGTAGGAAGATTGTAACATCCTAGGATTTGAGGCCTCAGATAAAATGATCTTATAAGGAATGATTGGACTAACCATATCACAAAGGTGCACCTCCTTTTTTAGGGATCCCATCACTAAGAATTATGTGGTTAAGTGTGCTCATCCCAGAGTAGTACTATGATGGGCGACCAGTCGGGAAGATGATATTGGTTTGTGTGAGAGTGAGGACAAAGTGCACAGTTAAGGCCAGCGGTGTACTATAGGGACAATAATCATTGATGAAACTCTACTAGAGCCGTGTGAAGTGGGTATGTCCATTTCATTGTTGGTTAGCTAACATATTCTAGATAGCATCCATTCTCTCATCTCTACAAGGTGGATATTGATCTCTATAGTAAGGCTCTTAATCATAACTGCCATAATATTTCTAATTGAAGTCTATCTCATCAACATATTTATCTTCCTAGTTGGCTGCTCATGATAACCACCAAGATATTGTTGCTGAAATCCAACCTCATCATGATAATGATTTGCATACTATATGTCTTATATTATTGTCTATGGGAGGTTGGCATTGTGTGCGACAAAAAACATTAACACTCCAAATTGTGGAGTCACCTTAGGGAAGTCCCATGTATTATGACTGAAGGAGCCATACTTTCTATATTTCACAATCATTTCTGATGACTCCATTTAACATGAATGACTAGAAAATAGAAAATTTGACTATCTGGCTTAAATAGAGAAATAGTCCATTGAATGCATTTTTAAAATTTTGTTGTTGGAATGAATAGGAAACAAGAAATTATAAAAATATAAAATAAAGTAACAATTAAAAAATATATCATAGCTAAAAGAAATTATATAGACAACCAAATATTACAAACTAAAAAATTACAAAACTAAACTAAGACACTAAACTGAACTAGAAATTATGTTAACACAATAAGAAGGAAAAAAACTCCAACTATATATTAATAGACAAAAATCGCAAAACATTTTGTTGCTCTTGATAATGTAAAAAATTTAATGTGATGAATTAGAGCAAAATAAATCTACCTAAGATGTTAACCCTAGGTTTTACCTAACCAAACATGAAATAATCACCAACCACAACAAGATGTGGCTTATCACAATATAGCTTTAAAATTGAACCAAAATATAAATATTTTCATAAAAAAATTAAATTGCTAGACTAATTAAGAAAAACAAAAATTTAGAAGGATACTTATTTCAAAAGGTTGTTTGATTTACTGAATTAACTAAGAAATAATCTAAACTAGCATAAATTATAAATGAATTTTGTTTTTATGATAAGATTACAGGATGACGGGTTTCGTCACACCGCCTTCATAATTGATTTAATATTACATCACTCATTCATCGCACTACTAGATCAGAACCTAGGTATTTCATATCCTTTCAGAATATGAAATCCATAGGGACTGATATTTACGTATCTTCAGGGCCTCGTTATCTATGTCTTTAATATATAATCACATAAACACCCTTTCATGGTCTCATCTAGAATTGAACAATATCTTTTGGTGTTCTAATAATAGATTTCAAGGTCGCTACATCTAGAATTATATTGATAATGCAAGACAATTTTCAATCTATAAATCAAGCCTTAAAGAATCAATAATCAAAATCCAAAAGTCCGTACAAATAACAATTATCAATGTAGAAACAAAGTATGTGTGACAAGGCCAATTTCTATGCCCAGTAAAAGATCTAGTATATACTAATGTTCATGATACCAAATAAAATATATAAGAAGAATAAGCTCATTGATATGATACCATTACAGAGGAAATGAGACATAGTCTTCTTCACCACTCTTCGAGCAACATTAGAAATATTCGATCACACTCTCTGAAAGAGCACATCTCTTCATAAACCTATCGACTTTTACATATGGATACCCTATTAGTGGCTAGGGTTTTATGTGAAAAGATAGGTTGTGATCCCTTTGCACTAGATGTACTCAAAGTATTTTTATCATCCCATAAAATCTCAAATCTATCTAAATTAATCTATCATTGTGAGCCATTTTGGTGTAAATATGCATTGTTGGTTAGTCAACAAATTCATGATACAATCGAGGAATTGACTAGTTATGTGAATAAGATCTTTTTTTGAATAAATAAATTATACTTACAAAGAATCTTCTATTGGCTAATTTTGATATTGGATTTGAAATTTGGAGTCATTTTAATGACTGAGTATGCTTTTAGTAGATTGATTGTGGAATGAACCGGTCGACTGGACAAACATCTAAGTTTTTGTTTGTATGGTTTTGATAAGTCGTTGACTAATATAACTATTTGGTCGACTAGGAATTTCTTCTATCTTTTGTTCATTGGTGACAATTAAAGAAATGTAAGAATGGATTCACCTATAACATTTTTTTCTTCCCAACTTCCTAATCATTCGACTCAAGAGTGAGCCAACCAACTGGATATATATCAGTATATATATTCATTTTATAGGTGATTGAGTTCTCATCCAACAAATTTTGAAATTCAAACATGTGATCTCTGCAGAGATTTTATTGACCTACTATACTTTTTAGTTGGTCGCTTGTGAGTGTGATATCTTTACTCCAATTGTCAGAGTTTAGGAGTGAGGATATGAAATCTTTGGTCATTTTATTCAGGGTTTTATGGAGGGATACTCATTTGTTTATTCAACTTTCATTAACATATAAATGGAAAAATTCATTAAATTCGAAATAAATTTCATATACTATTGAAAACTAAAAAACAAGAGAAATAGTGAGTAAAATGCAATACAAATGTGAAACTAAATGTAAAATGCTATTAAATCATTATGAACAAACATTCAACATGTACCCATACATACCTAATCACCAATCAACCTTATAGATACTAGGCTTCCAAGTTGGAAAGGACCAAAACCTATCATTGCATGAAGATATCTATCAAAGGTCACTCATCCATGTACACTTGGTCTAGATATGCACTAGAAATCCTAGGATGAAACCCCATACATACTGAGTTCAAATTTTGATGAGGAATAATATGAAGTAAAACATTCACGCTGATAGTATACACTCAATTTTCCAATTTGGTATTCAATTAGGATGAACTGCATACTAGTCCAAAAATGTACATAAATTTGTAATATACAACATATAAGATGCAACTGGAGTAATATTAGAGTCATCCCTTAACCAATTGCTTCCAAGTATCAACAGGTAATGAATATTTATGGAAAAATAAAGTGTTTATACTTGGAACATAATTTGAATGTCCAACCTCATATTATGGTGGAATTACAATTTAGACCATAACTTGCAAGGAAACATGTAATTAGGGTAAACAAAGTCCAATTTTCTTCCATTTAGAAATTTCACTAAATCAATTTAGCTTAAAACTGAATCAAGCATTTACTTATGATAATGAAGAAATATTAGAGTGAAGTTAGGGTTAACATAGGTTTGGGGTCTCACAAACATAAATCCCTAAAATAAGATTCGTCTCCAAAATCCCAAGGTTAGGGTATAGAACATTAACAAGAAACATGTAACCCTATCTCTAAATCACTTTGGCATGACTTATATTACATCATCATTATTAGTGCTTAAATATAATCAAATTTTCTTTGAATTTTTAGGGTAGAGTATATATCAATTACAAGTTTCATCTTCTTATGCATTATTCATTTTTCACTCTGGTACCCTAGAATTTGCTTAAGAATTAGTGGTATTATCATACTCCATAATTCTCACTTATTATGTGTTCATCATTATTTTTTATATTTATTATTATCATTCTTTACTTTTACCTATTAGGGGAAACTTCATCACATTTAACATTCATTCTTAGATAATTTCTCTTCTTATTAGATATTTGTATGCATGATTTCTTGCATTAAAGAAATTAGTTCATGTGGTCCTGAAACTAATTAATAAATGGAAAAGTATGTACAAAGATCTGTTCCCTTACTCGAGGAAGATTCCTTTGATTTTTTTAGATTCACAACAAACTCATAATTAGATGAGTACATTTTACATATTATTACCATTCCTCTTAATCGTCACCATCTTGGCTTTGTTCTATGGATGAAAAAATGAACTTTCTGAACAGGTCTACTCCTCAAAAATTCAATTTATACACTTGCCATCCTTAAATAATACAAAGGAATTAGGACACTATCTTATCAAATAAGTTGGACGTTAGTTATTCTTGTTTCTTCATGGCATCAATCTAATATTTTAGAAAAATCTTATAGTTTCCCATATTTATGACATTTAACATCAATTTACATCTTTATTATCATCATATATATTTGATAGGAATATAATTCTAAATTAGATTAGGGTTTATGTATCCTTATCTTGCCTTATATTTACTTTTATTCCTCACCATATATCAAATCCATTCATCTATAAGTGATTATTTCCTAAATAACTTATCTAATACCCTCAATGTGTCCTAATTATTTACTTCAAATATTTCATAACAAACATTTCCTAGTTTGAGATTACCTCCATCTCTACTCTTCTCATCTATGACCTTGCCAGTTTATCATCACAACTCATTCCCATCCTCTAATATCTCCTCTTGTTATAGGGATTTACATCTTTAATCATTCTTGTAACATAAATTATTGACGAACTTACTTGTACCCATCCTTACAATTTGTACACTACTTGAGATTTCCATGATAATTGTACGTAACTAAAGATTCACATACTGAGTTATATCTTCTTAATCTCATCATTTTGTATAATCTCTGCTACAATCTGTGGATTTTTTTTCCATACAAAGGTGTCCTTTTCAGTTCTAAGAACTCCTTTTTATATTAATCATATCTAGATAAAGCAACATAGTGTCATATCTTTCGTTTAAATCATCAAATCCTTAACTTTTAATGATAAAAATGACTTGTATCTTTGTCAAGTGATTGGATAAGTACTTCTCATTACTCTTTTAGCAATATTTCCTTAAATATTTCTCCTACAACGACTTAATTTAATCCGAGTTCCTAATCTCTCTTCATGCTTTATCTCAATATTTACATCATGAGTTCTTATTTTATTATATTCTTGGTTGTTTTTCGAATGATTACTTGGTCAGGGTAATTAAAAGGAGAACACCTAGAGAGTTCCATTTTCGCTTTTCCCCCAATACTTGGATACCTAACTAGGGTATCCATCTAACAAGTTCAAGTATCTTGCATCATGCTCATGTCCTATACAAATATTACTTATCAATTTAATCCTAATCATATTCCCCAATTACACTCAGTTAACTTATGATCTAAAACCCAAACATGTGAGGAGTTGGTTGTTGATCAAACCTTAATTACTCATTAGCATAAATATCCAAGAAAAACCCAGGTTAAACCTTGAAACCATTGCAAAATGAGTTGAAGTTTTCCAAATAAAGTGATCCACCTAAGCATCTCGTTGTTAGAGAGTATCATAATACCTTATAAGATGTCATGTAAAGTGTGTCAATTCTTATTCCACATGTAGACAATATAGGGAACGACACAAAACCCTTTTATTCTTTTCATTGAAAGAATTAGAAGATGGCCCATTACTATGAAATATAACATATTAAGATTACTAATTTAGTTTTACAAATCGTAGTCATAAAAAAAATTAAGAAAATAGCCTATCGCCAACATTGTAACTACCCTCAAATAACTTGGGAGTGTGAACTTATATGGACATCAATATTTGAACAATGTTATTTCTTGCAATACCTTGATCATATCATCCTTTGTCATGCTCCAAAACACCAAAAATAAGTGGATAACCACAAGGTGAGACCCATGTCCCAATATTATGATATAACGACTAATAATGGCTTATTCTTACAAGTATACTACTAATAAAATAGTAAAGATAGCTTAAGAAAAGAACAAAGATAGATGCACGAGATAAAATGGTTACTAAAATGCATTTTACAAGTGACAAGTAACACTTCATAGGTGTAGAATAGCAATGAATCTATTGCAATGTGAATCAACAAGTAATCTTAAGAAGACTTACTAGACATTGTATTATTTATTTTACTATTAAACTCTGGATAGTTTAAGGCGTACTACTTAACTACAAGCTATTAGCTGTGAAGTCCCTCATAGATCACCACATAAGGTCTTATGATTAATAGATTCCTTAACATGTCACCAGTTCTCGACTATCTTGGGTATAACTATATAGTTTTCTCAAAGGAAGGACTACTCGTTCAGTGGTGTAAGACACTTCCACAAACAACTAGGTCCATCCTAAGTAAAAGAATCTGCAACACCTATCACAATGGTACATAAACACATATAAGAATTTCACAAAAATCACAACCACATTCATTAGCATATCCATATCATATGCTAGTGAAACAACACCCAGTCAGTCAGATATACTCAATAACACACGACTCTACATTTCCTTATCATTGTTCAAGACCACTACAAGGAAGACTCATTTCACTTCCAGACTCTTCGCACATAGGATAGTTCCTATAGTATTAGGGAACCACATGATAAATGTTTCTCTTGATTAACTAGTCCAATTACTCATGGTTTTGGTGTACCAGTCAAGTTACAAACAAGGAATTCTGATATAGTTGTAACAACTTGAGAAAATGTAAAACATATCAACTTATATCATATTACCAAATAAGGGTATCCTTAAACATTTTGGTTGTACTGATTCCCAAGTCATCAACTCAGGGTAAAACAAAGCCAAACTTCTCAATCATGGACACAAAAATGCATCAAACACTATGTCGGGGTACATTAGCCATAAACAAGGCATCGACTTGATGTACTTCTCTTTCCACTATTTCATTTCCAATATGGATATAGAAATAAATAATACAAGCCATCCCATCCTATATAGAAATTTACATGATCATTACTTAGAACAAAGCATGATTATGTAATAATATTAACTACTACTATCCCCATGAAAGTAATATCACGAGGAATAATCATATTGTATTATAAAGGACATTCAATTCAAGGTAAAAAACATCATTACATTTCTCTTTATAAACCTATTTGATTATAATATAGTTCTTGACTATAATAAAGTGTGTATCATCATTTATTGGAAATAGATTGAATAGTTTTAAAAAACCATACTTAGCTTCATCATATGATATCTTTTCAATATTTTAATATGTATAACTCAAACCATTTGCCCCTCCCATCAAACGAATGTTGAAATTCATATCCATTTACCCAATGTATCAACATTCAAACATAAATCCTAATATATATATATATATATATATATATATATATATTATGTGTCCATATATAAAATATACATTATTTACATCCAACGGTTAGCCCAAATTCAATATAGAGTGTTAAAATATTTTCTCGTGTAGTGGATGCTACACAAATCGGATGATGATGAAATTTTGTAGGAAGGAACATATTAATATACTTTTAATCTATATACTTTGTTTGTGACAACTTGGTCTCTGTGGAGAGTTATTCAAATGCCTCTCATTCTCTCACCAAGATGTGTTTCTCACTGGACCATTTTCCTATATATATATATATATATATGTATATATATATATATATATATAGGTCAACAATATTTCAAGAAACATATCTTGGTGAGAACATGAGAGGCATTTGAATAACTTTGTATAGTTATACATTTTTCATTATCCAACCACATGGACTGAAAATATACCTTATTATGAACATCCTACAAAATTTCATCATCGTAGGATTTGTATTGCATGCACAAAAAGAGAATACTTCCCAACGCAATATTGAGTTTCAGGCTAACCGTTGGATGTAAAATGTGTATATTGTAATTATGGACATGTAGAAAATATCCATTGCAATGATTTCTGTGCGGAGGTAAATAAAATGATGTTCTTCCCATCTATAATATTGGATTTTAAAAATAATACATAGAATTATAGTTATTCAAATGCCTCTCGTGCTCTCATCATAGCATGTTTCTCACTAGATAGCTACCCTATATATATATATATATATATATATATATATATATATATATATATATATATGTGTGTGTGTGTGTGTGTGTGTGTGTATCAAAGATAAATTCTATAGTGACACATATAATTAATACTCATTCAAAACTCATAAGATTTGTTAAGGAGAGGAGATTAAAGAAATTGTTCATCAATTGAGGTAGGTTTTTATTCCATAAAGTCTTCTACTCCTATAGGACTTCCATCTTTTATTAAGAGCTCATATTGACTTAACAACTTCATGTTCATTACATACTTCTTGATCTAAAAATACTTTTAGATTCATTTGATTCTTCATTGTATGTATTTAACTTTAGGGGATATTAGACATCTCATGGTATATATCAAAGTACCCATTAGGTCACCAGCCCCCACCACTATCCTCAAGAACAAGACTTAAGTCATTATATTAGGGCACATTAAGGCCTAAAACAACGTTAAATTAGGGTTTTGACGGGGTAAATTTGGGCATGAGACACCTATACATATAGGATCATCTAACAAAAATACAAAATATAAAAAAATAGGTAAAAGTATTAATATTAATTTAGGATATATCACAAATAGTATGGATGCACACATATTTCTTTCATCATGGATATCGAGTAGCTCCAAAGTGACAACATTTAAGATATATCAGAATGTATTTCAGCATTGCATCTCGTAAGTACTCAAAAGAGAAGACAGTTAGGGATTGGAATCACCGTTAAGAGAACAAGAGAGACTAGTAAATTCATATTGACATGTTGTTCATCCAATGTAGTTTACAAAGGTCCACTTTTAAGCATTTAGGCACTTCTAGGACAAGATTAGGGGTTCTAATTTATTTCTAGGAAAAAGAGAATATTAGATGTTGTATCACTCGCCTTAGTAGAGTATAACCCAAGATCCACACATGAAAGCCAAGAACTCATATCATCAACCCATGATCAGACCTTCTAAGGGTCCATAGAAGCTCACTCATGCAAGCTTTAGGTTGAAAAAAGGCAAGAGAGGAGAATGACTATGCTTTAGCTAGATGAGCAAGTTTCCATCATGGAAATCCCTGAATTTCGTTCAAAAGAAGAAGAAAAGGGGATACCAATAAGAAAACATGGAATATAAGAGATATGATATGATTTTGAATGTTGGATAGAAGGATCCAAGCTTATAAACACTTTAGTAAAGCTTTATCAACACCATGCATCAACATGCATTGATATGGAAGATTTAATTCCCTTTTAGAAAGGGTATCGATCCCCAAATATGACCTATGAAGGTCCAAAGATCCTCTACTCATCCAAGTAGGTCTAGAGGATGAGGGGGTTGAGGGACACAACGTACATATAGGAAATATGGTGAAAAAACTACACTATAAACAATTCAACTGAGCAATCAAGGTGCAGTATGGTCAAGGGTATTGAGGATATATCTCCCAACTTGTATCAGATGACCCTTCCAAATTATATATATCATATCTAACTATTATGTTTCAATACCCTAAGAAGTATTGTGGCATAGCATTGAATTTATCATTATCAAAGGGGTGAACTTAAAAAAAAAAATTATCGAGGTGAACTATGCAAGACCTATAAAACCTCCACCTATTGGACTCCTAAGGTATCTAGGTACCCCTTACAAGGTCATTAATCAAAGTGATTTATCAATCCTCACTTATGTAAGATATATATAAGCTCATCACTTGACATATTGAGGTCAAATGAGTAAGGTATTGAGGGTCAAACAACCAAAGATATGAAGGTTCAAACATGATCACCTATCAAAATCCACATATATGCATGGCTATCGAGGTACAAGATTACATATAGATGTACTCCTCGACACCTACCCACTGACCCTCAACAACCTAGATATCAAGGTTATCAATGTCCAAAATTGATCATGACATATAGATACCTATTGAAGGTCACTTATCTGTGTACACTTAGGCCATATATAGGTTAGAAACCCTAGGATAAAAAACCATAAGAACCACGTATACATGTCATCAAATTAAGCTATATTATGAAGGAAAACATGGAAATTAATAATTTACACTCAATTTTGAAATTAGGTCTTCAATTAGGGTGAAATTGCACACTAATTTGCAAAATTACATAAAATTGCAATTTAAGGAAAGTAAGGTACAAATTGGGTTCATATTAGAGTCAAACATTAATCAATTTATTCCAAGGTGTTGACCAAAAAAATTTCTTCCAAGGCTTAATCAATCATGAATATTAAGGAAAGCAATAGATAATATATCTTTTAACAAAATTTTCAATGTGAGCCTTGTGTTATGGTAGATTTGTAATTTAGTCACAACTTGCAAGGAAATTTGAAATTAGGGAAACCAAAGTTCAATCTTATAGAATTTAGAGATTTCACTTAATTAATCAAACTCAACAAAAAATTTAGTTATGATAATAAAAAAGGATTATGGTGACATTAGGGTTACCCTAGGTTTAGGGTTTCATACTAGTTGTGGTTTGTGGGACCAATAATCATCCCAGAAACTCTATTGAAGCATTGTGCAATGGGCTCAAGCATTACAAGATGTCATAGAGAGTCAGTTGAAGGGATATGACTCATTAAAGAAGATTATGTTTCCATCCATTAAATGCACAATTTAAATTGTGTAATATGCACATATCATATATGCAGTCTTCAAGAGTCCAGGATTATACCTTAGGTTCACAACAGGGTACTAGAACATCTAGTAGAAAGTTCACATAAGAATAGGGTTAATATTCCACTAAATATACAAACCCCAAAAAATTAGTTTTCTGCTAAATCCACTTAGGTCTTAATGATCTCACTTTTATAATTTCAAATCATATTTTGTAAGGAAATATAGCTATAGAGATGGATACAAAAAAAGGTTTCCATATTCCCCTTTAACCAATGGATCTGTCAACAACTATGTATTGGGAAGGAGAATTACAAGGCATATACCAGGAACTGGACTAAGTCCAGTGACTACCCTTCCAACAGTGTGCTTCTTTCTCAAGTTGTACACAGACAAAGGCTGGGCGGCACCACCACAGACGGTGATGGTTATTGTCCTCCTACCGTGGTGATGACAACCTCCACGCCTCTATGTAGTCCACATAGACCACCTGGAATTCATCTCGTTCTTTTCTAAAGCCACCAAAAAGGAGTTCTCCCTTCGAACGTCAATGTGCTAGCATTGACTTGCTCTCCCTTGTTGTCTCTCCGTATTGACATATGACTTGCTCAGGATCTCTAGTTACCACAACTAGAGAGGAAAACAATTGTCAGAGCTTGTTTTTTTATTATATCAGAATGCCTAAGATACCCCCCTTTACATGGGATGGCCAGGGTCAGGGTTTTGAGTTCATATGGGAGTTGAAGAGATGAAATTTCATGAATTTTCTAAAAGTTGCAAATAATGAACCAGTTGGTTAACTGTTAAACCAGTCAGTTCAACACTTGAACCGATCGGGTCACTATGTTTCCAGTTAAAAAAGACATTGTCTTTTAATATCCGATTAATGCACAACATGACGTCAACATCAATCCCTGATGCAATCTTACTAATCTTCCAACTGGTTGGTTCACTTAGTGAATTGAGTGTTTCAGACTCCAGTCAACCAATTGTTTGTTTTAGTTGATTGCCTAAACACTTTACCAATCAAGTTAAACCTTATTCATGAGAATACTCCTATTCCAGGTGCATCCTATGTGTGTGACCCTATATGTCCCAAATTACATTGGCAGTGAATGTCCATAACTATTTTATGACTTTACAAGAAAAGAGAGGTATCTAGCAACACATCATTTCTACCCAAGTAATTGGAAAGTCGGAGAACAACCTCAACCTACAATTTGTGATTAGTGATATAGTGATCATATAGTTCCTTTCTCTCTGATATCCAAATTGAACTCAAGGTATGGAATCGTCATCCTTTTCAACATTCAATACATGTTTCTTGAACTAGAGTAGGGTGTCTAAGATGCATGTGAGCTCACATATCATATATTAATTCACATGAGTATGGCCATACATTTCTCAGTCTTTCTTATCAAGTGCCCTAAATATCAACTCTAATAGGAGGGACAAATCCTATTTACATCACTCACATTCAATGCCCATGTGTCACAGTGTACCCGAGCATATCTTTTATAGTAACCCTTATTCAAGATCACATTGGATGATGTCAAAGTATAATGAATAACATGTGATGAGTGTAGTAACTTCAGTTCCAAGAACCACAATCACCACTATAACTATAAGAGTTGATTCTGACTACCATTTAATGGTTCCATACATCACTCTTAAGGTGGGTCTATCTGATACACTATTCTATAACCAATATCTATGTGCTTGGTTTGATATCATATATCATGACTAATGATATTTTTTCATCAACCTACACACACCCTAGTCTTATGTATATTGTTGTCTATTAGCTTCCACAATAATAACCGACTAGGGACATAACAAAAATGTATGTAGTCCTATCATACAAATGATATCATTGTTTAGGTCCTCAAGCATAAGACATATGTCATCGAGTAACATCATTCTTTAGACCTATCACATTATACCATTAACTCATACTTGAACAAACATATAGATGAAGATTGCCTTTATTATTAATCAAATATTTTACAAGATATACCATTACAATAATCATATGATTGGCTCTATGGGCATACATACCAACAAACTCCAACTTGCACTTAGAGCCAATCCCCCATGAACTTAATCCCAAGTGATCTAACATGACCATCATGCTTCTATTGTGAAAGTGCTTTCATCAAGGGGTCAGCGACATTACTTCCACTTGGTACTCTACAAATATTCAAATCTCCTCATTGTATGATCTCTCATATTAGATGGAACCATTGTAGTATGTTCTTGGAAAGCTAATGTGTTCTAGGTTCCTTTGGTTGTGCAATAGCCCATTGTTGTCACAATATAGCTCTACTGCATTGTTGATTCTTGGAACCACCCCAAGTTCAATGACAAACTTCTTGATCTAAATATCTTCCTTTGCTACATCCAAGATAGCAATATACTCAACATCTATTGTAGAATCATCATCTATTTCTTGCTTGGGACTCTTCTAGCTAATATATCCGTTGTTGAGGCAAAACACAAATCTAAATTGTAATCTAAAATCATCTTTGTTAGTTTGGGAGCTTGCATTGGTGTAACCCTTTTACCACCAACTCTTCCTCTCCAACGTAGACAAGGAACTAATCCTTAGTTCTTCTCTAGTACTTAAGGATGTTCTTTATGGCAGTCTGGTGACCTTCATTGAGATCTGACTAATATCTTCTCGTCATGAACAAGGCATACGAGACATCGGGATGAGTACATAACATTGTGTACATGATAGATCCAATTGTAGATTCATGTGGAATTTTAATCATTCATTTCATTTCTTCACAAGAATTGGGACATTGAGCTTAAGAGATAGTAACACCATGACACATTGGTAGGTTTCCTCTCTTTGATTTCTCCATGCTGAACCTCTTCAACACTTAGTCAATGTATGTGCTATGACTTAAGCCAAGAAGCCTTCTATATCTATCTTTATAGATCTTGATTCCTAAGATATAGGATGGCTCACCTAAGTCTTCATAGAGAATGTATTTCCTAGCCAGGTTTTTACCATTTGTAAAGTAGGGATGTCATTCTCCATCAATAGTATGTCATCTACATACAATTTGAGTACTAAAATCAAGATCCCACTAACCCTATTGTAAACACATGATTCATCTTCATTTTGACTAAAGACAAACTCTTTAACTATTTCGTCAAATCGAAGATTCCAGCTCTGAGATGATTGCTTCAATCCATAGATTGACCTTCGTAGCTTATAAACTTTATTTGCATCCTTTAGATTTAGAAAACCCTCAGGTTGTATCATATAAACATCCTCAAGCAGATTATCGTTAGGGAATGCAATTTTAACATCCATCAGACAAATCTCATAGTCGTAATTAGTTGCAATGGCAAGCGTGATCCTGATGGACTTAACCATAGAAACTAGAGAAAAGGTTTTGTCATAGTCAATACCTTGAACTTATTTGAAACCTTTTGCAACCAATCGTCCTTTATAGGTTTGTACATTAACGTCCATGTCGGTCTTCTTCTTAAAGACCCACTTGCACCCCTTTAGGTGGATCCAACTAGGTCCATGTTGTTTATGTACATGGATTCCATTTCAAATCTCATGGCCTCAAGCCACTTCTTAGACTCTGGTCCAATTACAAATTCTAGATAGGTTGTTGGATGATCATCAATGACCAACTCATCGCCTTCTTGAGTCACAAGATAATCAAATCTTTTAGGCTCATGATGTGCCTATTAGATCTGTGAGGTTCCTGTGTTACATGAGGAATTTGAGATTCCACAACAATTTGTGACTCTCCATGTTCCTCTTATACCTCTTTAGGCTCAAGGTTTTCTTTTTGGTCTCGAACCCCTTCGAGTTCTACTTTCCTCCCACTAATTTCTTTGGAAATAAATTCCTTATTTAGGAAAACAACATCCTTGGAAACAAACACTTTTTTGTCTGATGGGGTATAGAAGTAGTATCCTTTGGGTTCCCTTATGATATCCAACAAAATAACATTTATCAAATTGGGTCCAAGTTTTTTAGGATATTGCTTTCTCACATAAGCTTCACATCCCCAAATCTTCATAGAAGACACATTGGGACGCTTCCTATACCATATCTGATATGGTATCTTTTGAACCGATTTAGATGATACATGGTTTAGTGTGAAAGCTACAATTTTAAGAGAATATCTCCATAATGAAGTCAGAAGATCAGAAAAAATCATCATTGACCACACCATATCTAGTAACGTATGGTTCCTTCTTTCTTATACAATATTATGTTGTGATGTTCAAGGTGGAGTCCATTGTGATACAATACTACGGTCTTGCAGAAGAACCTCAAACTCTTGGCTTAAGTACTCTCCACCCCAATCAGAATGAAGTATTTTAATACTTTTACTAAATCAGTTTTGTACTTCATTCATGAAATCCTTGAACTTTTCAAGGATTTCTAACTTATGTTTCTTCAAGTAAACATAGACATATCTATCGAAATCATCAGTAAAGGTAATGAAGTATTGTTAAGAACCTCTAGTTTTTGATCTAGATGGCTCACATACATCAATATCTTTGAGTAGAAACAGATCACTTTCCCTCTCACTGTTACCCATTAAAGGAGCCTTTTTCATCTTGCCTAACAAATAAAATTTACATGTCTCTATTGACATAAAGTCAAAAGAGTCCAAGTATCCATCTTTATGGAGTCTAGAAATGCATTTCTCATTGATGTTCCATAGACAAGAATATAGAATGTATGTTTTGTTTTACTTATTGAGTTTTAGTCATTTAGTATTAATGTTATAAATATAAATCTCTTGATCTAGCAAATAAATACCATAAGACACTAGGGAACTGTCATAAAAAATCTCATCTTTGCTAATAGAACATCTTCTGTTCTTTATAAGAAATTCAAATCCATTCTTGTACATGAAAGATATATAAATGATGTTTCTATTGATATAAGGTACAAAATATAGTTCTTTAACTCTATTATAAGCCCCGTGGGCAGATATAAGGGATAGGTTCCAACTATTGTGGTAGGAACTCTTGCTCCATTTTACAACGCACAATGTGACCTTGCCCTTTCTTAAAGGCTTACTTCTTTTCAGATCCTGCATATTGGAACATATGTGAGATCCTCATATGATATCTAGTACCCAAGATGAATAAGTAGAAATATTTATCTTAATGACATAAATACTTGAAGTGAATATCTCTATCCCCTTCTTATTCTTCCTCAGTTCCTCAAGGTAAAGCGGGGAATTCCTTTTCCAGTGTCCTACCTGGTGACAGTGGTGATAATGCCTCCTTTGGTCACCCCTTCCTTTGCTTTGAGTGGAGAAGACAAGAGGTTTTATCCAACATTATAACTATTCTTATCTTTACATTTGCCCTTGGACTTCCCCTATCCTTTGTTGATCATCATCATGAATTTGGGTTTGTCCTTCTTCATTTGTGCTTTAGCGGTTCTCAACATGCCAAGCAATTCTAATGATAGCTTGTCAAAATAGTTCATGTTGTAGTTCATGATAAATTGGTTGTATGATTCTGGTAGTGACTGTAGAATCACATCTGTGGAGAACTCTTGACCCAAGAGAAATCCCAATCTAGTAAGGTTCTCTACATTCCCACTCAGCTTGAGCACATGGGGGACCTACTAAATCTGCTTCTGCCATGTTGCATTTGAGTAATTCTTTAGAGACACCATATCTCTCTTGTCTTGCCTGATCTTGGGTACATTTCTTAAGAGGTGTTACCATTTCAATAATATCCATATTCTCATATTGTCTATGAAACTCATAGTTCATTGAGCATAGAATCATGTACTTGACATCCAAGACATCTTCAGAGTGTTTCTTGTAAACGTCCATGTTAGCCTTACACATAGTAGGATTAGGTTCATCTGGATCTGGTGTCTTCAGGACATAGAAATTGCACACTTGTGTGAGAAAAACTCTCAATGTACTAAACTAGTCATGGAAATTATTCCCATTAAAATTGCCCTTCTCAAGGATTGATCACAATGAAAACAGATTTTTAGTTGCCATTTGTTTCTACAAAAGAATTTTGCAACGTGTCAAAACCTTTTGATTTGATCTAATTAATAGATGATATTAACTAAGTCTTTAATTAATTATCACTCCCACTATTTTGATCAAATTGATAATCCTCACTTATCAATTCGTAAGATTGTAACATACAACCTTCTAGTGAGACAAGACCCAAAATAATTGAGTTATCACATGACCAACACCAATGTACATAATCAATTATTAAGGTAGGCAACATTTTCCAATTGCATCTTAGGAAATTCTTGGACAAATGGTATGCACAACTCTTTTCCATAGTCCATCTGTATGCTTCTAGGCACTTAATCCCATTAAGGTCACCTAGTTAAGTCAGACCCAAAAGCCAACAGCATAGTAATGCACCCTTCTTGGAAGGCCCACTAAGTTACCATCACACTTCCATGATATCAATGAAACACCACACTTGGCGTGCCAACTCTTGGTCGATCAAGCTTTTCATGTGTGTTGCTAATGGAAAGTATCTAAGATTTAATATTTGATTGAGGGATTTTATACTTATATAACTACATATATATATATATATCCAATCACCACATATTTATAATATGTATCATATACATATTATATTCATAAATGAAAACATACAATCATATTTACAAGCAATGGTTATGGACATATTAATACAATTCCTGTGAACCACAAGGAATTGCTACCACCTATGTTCCACATCATATGTGCAAGTAGAAATATGTGGTGGAACTAGTCGGGATTGATTGGTTTAACTTTTGAGACAATTGGTTGGCCTCCTGGTCAGTCAGTTGAAATTTTGAAATGATCATCTGGTCTCTATCTCAAGTGATGTATGGACTCCTCCAGCTGATTAGTTGGGCCACCACTCGATCAATTCGGCCTGTCATCTGGCCTCCTCGGTCCACCAGTCGATCGGTTCGTCATTTGAGTCATTCGATTCGTATGGTGTAGAAAACCTTCTTTTTCCAAATAAGAACTAAAACTATCCTATTCCTATTTAACTTATTAAATAATAATAGAGAAACCTCGAGTTATATTTCAGGGGATCATAGGATGGAAAGTATTAATACTTTTACATATGAAAAAAGAGAGAGAAAGAGAGAGATAGGATCGATGTGCTAACCAATTTATAAAACAAGAATAAATCCATTCAATTAAGCACACAAGTCCAGGGAACATGGCCTTAACTATGCTTCCAATCACCTTCAAAGCAGTTTTAAGGCAACACATATATATTACACACACATACTTATATATACATATATATTTTGGGATCGTAAGTGGTACTTAATCAGATATGCACATTAATCATTTTAAATATTTGCATCGAATGCAAAAAATAAATGATAAAAAAATCTGATCATATTGATTAAAATATCAAGATATAGTAGATTGAAAAGTGGCTCTCAAACCACTATAGGGAAATATGGCTATAGAGATGGCAGCAGAAACAAAAATTTATTGCCATATTCCCCTTTAGCCCCAATAGATTTGTCAACAACTATAATTAGGAAGAAGGGTTATGAGGCATATACCTAGTTCTGGAGTAAGTCCAACAACTACCCTTTCAAGGGTGTGCTTCTTTCGCAAGTTACACACAGACAATGCCTAGGCAAAACCACCATGGACAATGGTGGTTGTTGTCCTCCTAGCATGGCGATGATGGCCTCTACGCCTCTATGTACTCCATACAGACCATTGGTAACTCATTGTCGCGCTTTTCCAAAAGCTAACAGGAAGGAGTTGTCCCTTCGAACATGAATGTGCTAGCATTGACCTTCTCTCCCTTGTTGTCTCTCAATGATGTCTCTACCTTTTGGGATAAGACGTTCTTGGGCTCTATAGTTACCACAACTAGAGAGGCTAACAATATTTAGATCTTATTATTGTATCTCTAAAATCCTAGACTGTCCCCCTTTATATAGGATGGCCAAGGTCAGAGTTTCCAATTCATCTGGGAGTCAAAGAGATAGAGATTCATGAATTTTCTGGAAGCAACGAATGAATAATCAGTCAATCTATTGTTGAATCGGTTGGTTCACATGTGAAGTATTTGGTTCAACCCTTGAATCAATTGGGTCACTATATTTTCAATTTGCAAACACATTGGCTTTTAATATTCAATTAATGCATAACATGACGTCAACATCAATCATTGATCTAATTTTATTGATTTTCCAACCAGTCAGTTCACAACCGAAACCGGTCAATTCACAACTTGAACATGTCAGTCCATGTCACTGAACCAGTCAGTTCACTTACTGAGTCGGTCGATTTACTTAGTGAACCCATTGTTCCATACTCCAGTCAGCTAAATGTTTGATTGAGTTAATTACTTAAACACTTTAGCAATGAAGTCAAACTATATTCATGAGTAAACTCCTATTCTAGGTGCATCCTATGTGTGTGTCCCTATAAACATCAAATTATGTTGGAAGTGAATGACCATAACTAATTTATAACATTACAAGCAATGAGCGGTGTCTAGCAACACATCATTGCTACCCAAGTAATTGGAAAGTTAGAGAACAACTTCAACCTACAATATGTGATTAATGTTACAATGATCATGTAGTTCTTTTGTCTTTGATTTCCATATTGAACTTGAGGCAGACCGTCTGAGGTGTATGTGATCTCACATATCATTTATTGATATACATGAGTATGGAAATACGTTTCTCAATCTCACTTATCAAGTGGCTTGGATATCAACTCCAGTAGGAGGGGCAAATCCCATCTACATCACTCACAATCAATCCCTATGTGTCACAGTGTACTCGAGCATCAACTATATGATAACCCTTATTCAAGATCATGTTAGATGATGTCAAACTACAATGAATGACATGTGTGATGAGTGTAGTGACTTCAGGTCCAAGAACCACAATCACCACTATCCCAATGAGATCTGATTCTGACTACCATTCAATGGTTCCATGCATCACTCTGAATGTGGGTCTGCCTGATACATTGTTCTATAAAAAGTATCTATATGATTGATTTGATATCATATACCACTTCTAGTGAGATTCTGTCATCAACCAACACACAATCTAGTCTTATATATTATTATTGTCTATCATCTTCTACAATAATAACCGACTAGGGACATAATAAGAATGTGTAATCTTATCATACATATGATCTCATTGTTTAGGTCCTCAACCTGAAGACATATGTCATCACGTAATATCATTCTTTATGCACCTATCATGTTATATCATTATCTCATAATTAAACAAAATATAGATGTAGATTACCTTTATTATTAATAAAATTATCTACAAGGTATGACATTACAATCATCATATGATTGACTCTCTAAGCATACATATTAACATAGTTTTCCAAAATTATTGGGATCCCATTCTAAATGCATTTACTAAAACTTAAGTTAAAACATCAAGTGAAAATACATAACCATCTTTGTAATAATATCCTTGAATTTAAATGTAACAATGCATCTTTCTTTATATATATATATACACACACACATATATATATATATATATATATATATATATATATATATATATATATATATATATATATATATATTGAGAGGGAGAGAGAGGTTAGGAAGTGTGTACTAACCGGTACATGCAACTTAAGTGTATCGGTCATTGAAATAGTACATGTGGAGGATGTTGATAAAATCCAACCATATGGATTAATTCAAACACTATCTAGATTAGTCGTGATTAAAAAATCATAACCATATCTCATAGATATCATGAGATATAGCAATATATCATTCAATCATTTATACAATTTTTGCAACTTATTGTTGATTAGAAAATATACATGTTCTTTCATTTGATGATCTATGAATATCATATTGTGATGATTTAAGGGGTGTACTTTACATCCATAAGGTTGGATTATTCAGTAGAATTTTACAATAATCATAAATGAAGGTGGGTACATGTAAGCTACATGTACTAGGTACACGATTCTTTTAGCCATATATATATATATATATATATATATATATATATATATATATATATATATATACACACACACACACACACACACACACATATATATATATATATATATATATATATATATATATATATATATATATAGTAAAGCCAGAATACACTCAAGTGTATCAGAGACACTATACACCTCAATTATTTTTCATTACAAATCTGAACTGTTGATCTTCTTAAGTATGTTAAGAACATCCTACATAATAAATTTTAGCTCGTTTGAATATTTATAGGTCATGCATCTCAATGGGGTAAAAATTATATATTTCAATTTAGTTTTGTGCGTTGATTTTATTATCCTTGGATGAGTGACTTACACTCATCCAAATGGGCTCAAATTTTTACGAGGTCTATTAATATTGTAATAATGAAGATCAATGGATTAGATTTTATAAAAATATGTTCTAAATAGGAAGACACCATTGTATATATATATATATATATATATATATATATATATATATATATTCCATACAACTTAGACGAGAAACCTCTAGACTTCATTAAACACAAAATTAAAGGGTCATAATATTGGATATCATCATAAATTATGACAAGCACGAATGAGTTGTTGTTATTGTACTTCTATATTTTCAACTTTGATTTCTATGACTTGATTATTTGTGTGTTTTCTTTGATCTACTCATTCTATCATTAGAGACAATAAATTTTAATATTGTCTGAACAACTAAAGGCATTTTATACATACGAAGCTTCCCAAAGTTATGTAGTAATGAAACTTTTGGGTTTTAAATGAAACAACCTCTTCAAATTTGTAGAACCAAACAACTGATGTTTAAATAAGAATGAATGCTTTCAAAGAAGTGCAAAATGCTAGCCTTTTTCTTGATAAACTCACTAATAGGGTAATCTGGAATACTCGAGGAAGAAAACAAAATAAAAAAAACCACATATAGCTTCCAAAACAAGGAAAAAGATATGTACATACGATACTTTCTATCTGGCATCCAAGTAAAGATTCAATTAGTTTGACAATGTTTTTTCATATAGTTGTAATAGTTGGAACGAAACATAAGTGCATTTGATAAGAGTTTACCTTCCATTAGCCAACATCAAAACAAAGTGGCAAACAACTTTTAATTCCATAGACACAGAAAATGTTGATATTTGTAGAGAGATATGAAACTGACAACAAGATGAGAACAATGATAATATGGTTGATAATATATATGAATAAAGTTGCACAAAGCTGAAGTTGACAATTAACATGGAACTTGTCCTATATAGAAGTATGTATGACATCATTGCTAGAATAAAAAATCTATGAGACCACTAAGAGTGTATGTAAAGAGTGGGAAAAGCAAGACTCTACTAAATATGGAAAACAAAATACAAATGAATAGCAACGAAATTTAAATTTGACTATATTCAATTTAAATAAAGTGTACATAAATTTTTCCCCAAAAGGTGTACATGCTTTATACAAAAAGAGGATCGAAGTAGAGAGAAACTAGACTACAACAATATGTCTCCAATAAAAATAAATAACTTATAGTCCATGATGGAAGGGTGAAGTCCTTCTCCTAGTCTTAGGCCGGTTCACCATGCTCCTGATGCGCACTCTGATCCTATACCTAGGTGGTTGGGATCACCCAACAAGAGAAGATAAAATTATGTGTCAAATAAGAGAATAAGGCAAATTATAAATTACAACATTGCATAATAAAGATTCTCTATGCTGAGAGGGTCAAAAGTATGAGGCAAGTATATAATTAAGAAATAATAATTTTCCATGATCAACAACAATAATAATTTGTATTTCATGAATGATATTATGACACAAAATAAACACATGCAGGGTGAGGCATTTACCGGACCTCAACCAAGATCTCAACCAATAGGTGAGGGAGAGTGGTCATATTCCCAAACACCTATAAATATATATAATATGAGGAGAGTGGTCTCATTCCTCTGGGGAGAGTGGTCACATTCCCCTAGGGCGAAATTACACATATCCTCTATGGGTGATTTTTACTCATGTACACTACATTGTTATTTGGTCAATAATTCATCATGCTGGATAATTCACTTGACAAAGTGAAAATATAAACAATATAGCATCATAGCTTTGGGGTTCAAAACCCAAGAAGTAATTCAATCACATGAGCCAAAGAAATGCAATAGAAATATTCCAAGGCTAAGAACATGCTTTATTAGGAATTTAGGAGGGGATAAATTACCCAACTGAAGGATAGGAGTAATTGCACATATACACACATACATAAGTTTTCACATACATCCATAGGGTTCACATACCTTAATGCAAATTCATAAACATTATTTTCACTAGCTAGATTATATCTAAATCCACTATATCCTAGTTAAAAATATTTCACATGTGTTAGGATTTATAAAGCATAAAGCATAAGAAGACCTAATTTTGGACCCCATTATAGAACACCATCGATTTAGGACTCAAAACTTAGACCAAATGATTACTTAGACTTTACTAATTAAGAAAACATATGTTATTTCACAATTTGGAGTTAAAATGAATTAGTTATCTATTTTAGAATATTTTATGATTAAAATAGTATCCATTATAAACATCAAAATAGGATACAGAATCAACACTCAAAAACCATAAAATCTAATTCTACTTGAAAATGCTTTGCAATGAGTATTTATTTGCATTTTTTTGACAAGGCCTCAATTTATTATGAATTAAACAAATTTAGCCAATCAGAAATTAGGAAAAAGTCACATAGGCAAATTTTGTTTGCGAGAGAGCGGGCCACGCAGCCAGGCCCACGCTGACTTGGGCCAATAGTGTGTGGGCTAGTCAGCGATCTGTGCTTGCATGGCTTCGATCAAATGCGAGCGAATAGAGGGCTAAAAACCAAAATGCCCTAGTGCGGTAATTTGATCAATTAAAATTGCAAGGGCCCTAAGGTAATTCTTGATCATCAATTGATCTACAGTGAGAAATAAAAATAGAAACCTGAAATGACATCTCTTCCCATGTCATTGTAATCGACCTATTGAAAGGATGGGGGCAGTCTGATCATTCCATAATCCAGTTTCTTCTACTCATAGTAATGGCGAGGAAGATGTACGCCAGGAGCCCAAGTACAAACAATACTCAGAGCCCCTAATGCCGTTCAGATTCGAGGAACATCCCCTTCATCTTCATTGATCACCGATGATGATGAAGAAGCCAAAACAAAGGTCGATTGGTGCAGAAGAACACCCAAATGAACAGAGAAGGCTGAAGAACAGAGAAGAGCAAAATGAGATCAAAACGAGGAGAACAACCTCTAATGAGGCCTTCGACATGATCGCGGGGTCGGGGCGAGTCAAAAACTGGAGATTTCAAGGGCAGTGGAGCAAAAATGCAGAATAAAGTCAAGTTCCAGTGAGGTAACGAAGCCAAGCTAAAGGTCGGAGCGTTCAAGGCTTTTGTGAGGCAAAACAAGAGTAGGAAATGAAAGAGCAGAGGTAGGAGATGGTTACCGTGCCACCGATTAGGCTGAGGTGGTCGGAGGTACGAGTTGTATGTCACCGTCACCGAGGAAGAAGTGGACTAGGCCAGGGAGCTTCGGGGTGATTAAGATGGAACTGCCAGGAGAGGAGGGTAGCTTAGGGCTTGAGGGTACTTACAATGGCCTTATAAAGACGAGAACATGGCTCTAGTACCCACTGCAACATCTCGGCGGTGAAGAGGAATGAGCCCAGGTTGGGAGTTTCACCTACATGCCTCGGTAGAGGTCAAGCAAATGATCAAACAAAACATCAGAGGGAGGTGGATCCAACGAAAGAAAATCTGTGCCAAATGATGAAGGAGAGAGGGAGAACGGGGTTGCAGAAGTTGAACCAGTAAAATAGAAGTCGGGCGTGAGGAGCCAAAGCTAGGAGATGACGCCTAGGCCGTCAGATCTGAGTTAGAAAGAACATAGGCCATTGGATGCATGTCTACCATGGAATCGAGCGCGTGACAGTGGAAATTGAAGAGACTATAGCGTTACACATCGAATTAATGAAATCAATTTAAGAACTATAGTTACACTTTAGTTAATACTTATAAATTCGATTTGAAGGGTCAAACCTGGTCTAAATGACCCCAAAAATTAACCATAGGCTAATAATGATGTCTAGAGCAATACTATGTAATTATATTTCATTTTTATGCACAATATGGCTCATAACTCCTATATTGTCCATTAATGCATATATTAATGTATAAAATGAGTGATTGAATATGAAGAGACTCTTTTAATGAAATGTTTGAGTGAAATTTAAGATAGACAACACCTATTAATTTCAAGGGCAATATCTCACCATATTATTATCTTTTCATGCATTATTATGATATTGGAGGAGAGAGAAAGAATAGAGGTTAATTACTCTCATAATTAACTCAATTACATATTACTTCTCACTTCTTATCCCATCAAGATATAAAAACTCTAAATTAATATTATCTACTAATTATCTCTTATTAATGGCTATTTTACATTATTAGACTCCAATTAACACATTAGTTGAGACATCTATACAAAAACCCATTCATTGACATGAATGTGGGTAAATATAGATCACATCATCAAATAATACTCAAATTTAACATTGAGTCCAAAAAGCATACAAAAGATAGGAAAATTTAGCAAAAAGGCCCAAAAGGACTTAAAGGAAAAGAAAATTTTGGAAATGGATAAATTACAAAAAGGACCCTGAGGTTCTGTCTGTTACAGTGTATGTGATATATAGTAGAGGCCAAAGTGATTCTTTTTCTGGAGCAACTACATACAAAGGAGGACACTCAAAAGATATGAGGAAATTTCAAGATATATTTTTATTATTACTAGTTAGGATACTTTTTTATCTTACAACAATCAACTTTTTATGAGATCATGAAAAAATTGAGTACACTTTAGTCATCATGGCTGTATAGTTTGAATGAAATTAACCTACAACCATTATGGTCCTCTCATGTCACAACAAGATGAAGGTTCGATGAGGTTGTCCAAGTCATAAAACTTTGAGGAAGAATCGATTTGTCTACACATGGTTTTCAGAGAAGGATCTTTTGTATTTTGCCATCAGATGGAGTAGCATAAGAAGATTCACTAACTAACTCTTGCAAGGAGAAAGTAAGATCCCACAGATAGAGAAAATTCCAATATTTTAGAAATGCATTTAATAGGGATTGGGATTTTTTTTTGGAAATAGGTAAATATATTGCCAAAAGGTCCCTCTTTAAAGGAAACCACTACAAACGCCAAAAGTATACAAGGGGCACTCTACAAAAATCCCCAGTATGATTTTGCTCTATTGGTTAGCCCAACAACAAGGCCTTTTTTGGCCCTCAACATATTAGAAATGCTGGACGTAATACTCTTAACCAGAGTACCTTCATCTTTACAAATTCTACTGTGAATTCTGATATTTCTCTCTTCCCATATACAAAAGCAAAAACTAGAAAGACAAAGCCCGAGATAGCCCCTCTGAGCTTTACTCTTTGTGAAACCCTCCAACCAGCTTGCTTTAAGGCCGAGGTTGGCCTGATGATTACTGCCCCACATGTTCTTCAGAAAAATAAGTTCCCAAATAAATTTGGAGTACTTACAAGAATTGAACAGATGATCATGATCCTCGTCCTCCAATCTACACAGCTGGCATTTGGGGTCTACATCAAACCCCCATCTTCTCATTCTATCATTTGTAGGTAACTTGTTAAGGATCACCCTATACAAGGTTACACTCCACTTACGATTATGGAAAGTGTTCCAAACCATTCTGGTCCAGGGAATGTCTATACTGGCGTCATAGCTGGTCCATGGTTTCCTGCCCATATCAACCAGAGAGAAGAGATCATTTTCAACTTTGTACTGCATATGAGTTTTGCTCCATTGCATGCACATCCCTGTCCATATCTTTGATGTAGTTTTGTCATCCAGAATAGGGGTGTTCCCGTATCTTTTAGCCATCCAAAGAGACCATATATTGGTCTTATCAGTTAGAAATCTGTCCATCCTCCTTATCTGGCAGCTTTCCTTCATCTTCCTCGGGTGCAAGATATTCAGTCCCCCATAGCTAAATGGCTGCAGGGTGATAACATCCCAGGCTATACCATGTCCTTTCCTTCGCCAAACAAAATTTACAGTGACTTTCCTCATGGCTTCCACAACCGCATTTGGAATTTCACATACATCAGCCCAGAACCGAATTTTGCTTTGTAGTACCGCTCTTACCAGCACCAATCTGCCAGCAATCGACATCTTCACTCCACTCCAGCTATCAACTTTCTATCTTAGATCATCAAGGCACTCACAGAAATCCCTTGCTATTCCTTTACCACCTTCTATAGGTGCTCCCAAGTATTAGTCGGGAAGCAACCTATGTTCAGACCAGCAGCATGCTTCAACCTGCCTCTACGAGTATCACATGATTTAGAAAGAAAGATCATGGATTTTATGTCACTATTATAAAGCCCAGTTAGGTTCCCAAATCTGATCAGAACTCTTTTGTATTCTTTCAATCTATTACCATGTCCCACTGAGAACATCAAAATATCATCCACAAAGACGAGGTGGGTCTTAACTTTAGTGCTTCTGATGGTGAACGGTCTAATGATCCCCTTTCTTTCAGCTTCATTAATCATCGTCGTCAGTCCTTCCATAACCACTATAAACAACAAGGGTGATAAAGGATCTCCTTGCTGGAGTCCATTTGTAGCTCTAAACATCCCAATCGGGCCCCCGTTAATATTGATTGAGTAGAAGTAGTTTCGACACACTGCTTTAGAATACTGATGAAAACATCTGCAAACCCCATAGATTTAAGGATTTCCCATAGAGGTGTCCACCTGATATGGTCATAGGCCTTGTTTAGGTCAATTTTGATGCAAGCCTTGGCATTGGACCTCTTGACCCTAAACCCTGTGAGAAATTCAGTAGCAAGAAGGGTGTTGTCAGCAATCCTCCTCCCTCTTATGAACACACTCTGTTCTTTAGATATGATATTGGGCAATACACCTTTGAGTCTACCTGTTAAAAGCTTTGTCACCACTTTGTAGAGGACATTACAACATGATATAGGCCTGAAGTCATTAATGTTGTTGTTGTCTTTCTTTTTTGGTATGAGTTTGATAAATGTGTAGTTGGCAGCTCTGACCATGTTGTGCCCAGTCATAACCCATCTCACCACATCACATATGTCCTTTTTTATAATAGTCCACATGCTTTGGTAAAATCTCCCATTAAAACAATCCGGCCCCGCGGCCTTAGATGGGTTGATAGAAAACACTGCCTGCCTAATCTCTTCATCATCAGCATGATGACACAAAGAAGTATTCATCGCTTCTGTGACCCTTCTAATAGGGAGGAGTTCATCATAATTATTACTGCGGTTGTCTTCTTTATTATACAAAGCAGTGAAGTGGTTGATAGAATTTAATGCTATTTCTTCTCTAGTATTCACCGGTTCACCATCCTCATTTATTTGTTCATGGATAGTCTCCCTTAGCTCCTTCTTTTTCACCATTTCATGGTAGGTTCTCGTGTTTCTATCCCCATCCCTAATCCAATTCATATGACTTCTTTGCCAAAACTGAACTTCCTCAGCTTTTTTCAATTTACTCAATCTTTCTTCAGTCTTCTTCTCTTTCTGTTGTTTATCATGGTTAAGAGGGTCTTTGCGAATGTCAGCTTTCACCTTGTCATATTCTTTCTCTGCATCTTCCATGAGGTTTTTTAGGTTTACCTTCTCCTTCGTCTAGGTCTTAATGCATTTCTTAGTATTCTGTAGCTTTTTTATCGTAGTGTACATTGGGTTACCTTTTACCTGGATGGCCCAGGCTGAAGCAACCACCTCTTTAAAACCACTCTAACTCATCCACCAGTTGGAAAAGAGGAACGACCTAGGAATATAAGGCTTTTTGATCAGGTCAATCCTCATCAGATCATGATCGCTCAATGGGTCTGCTTCAAGTTTTATCACTAAATTCGGCCACACATTCAACCATGCTTCATTGACCAACCCTTTGTCGATGTCACTGGCTATCCTCCTGTTACCATCTTGCTTATTAGACCAGGTTGTGCCTCCCCCGATCTTACTGAGTTCAATCAGCCCAGCTACATCCACCATGTCATTGAAAGCCGCCATCACCCTCTCTGGGACTCTGCGACCTCCTTTCTTCTCATTTGCCCTTCTAACGTTATTGAAGTCTCCTATTGCTAACCATGGTATCTCCTCCTGTGCCGTCTCTTTAATTCTCTCCCATAGCCTTCTTCTGTCAGTTTCCAATCTTTCACCGTACACCCTAGAAAGAACAAAGGCAAAATCACCTTCATTACAGCAGGACACAGTTATGACCTGATCAGCAGAGCTAATAGGGTCAACATCCCACACTTACAGATTCCACCCAATGGCAATCCTCCCTCCCTCAACATCCTCCAAATTAGTTCTAGCCCTCCACCCTTTAGGGAACAAGGTAGCCACCCTTTCACTAACCTCCCTTCTTATTCTGGTCTCAAGCACAACAACAAGAGACACTCCCTCCTTCACTATAACTCATGTGGGTTCCTTCTGGCTACCCTTCAAAGCCGCTCCTCGCACATTCCTGGTGAGGAGGGACATTAACACTTGGTTGTGCCCCCTCCTCCCCTGGAGCGAGTGTTGTTTCTATTCTTCTTCGTAGCAGTCCTCGTATGTCTCGGACTTCTAGTTCTACTGGTGGTCACCCCCTCCAACTCACCTTCTTCAGCCTGCTCTAGAACAGCAAACATATTGCCACTGGTATCCACTTCTAAGTCCTCCCTGACTTCAGTAAACCCAGTGTCGGGTGCAATAATGGCATTAGATGCAGCAGCAGCCTCTACCTCCACGGTGGTCGAAAGAGAGTTTGGGATCTCACCTTCAACCCCCTACAGATTTGGGTCTACAACCACCTCATTTGTGCCTGTGCCTTGATCAGTTGCCTGCAGAATTAGATCCACATCCGCCTCTGTCAGGTTCCCCTGCTCGTCTTCAATAACCACTTTCTCTTTGCCCTTTCTGCTTTGCGGCGGTCTAGATTTAGCCAGTCTTCTCGGCCTGCCCCTAGCAGGTTGTGGGATGATCGGAGGGGCTCGTAGACAGCCAGTGCTCCTTTCACCAGGGCATTGACCCTCCTCCTGCCCAAAGACCTTGCAGTGGCTACAACGGTCTAGCATAGCTTCGTAGTGAAGTCTAACCTCCCACTCATCGACGTTAGGCAGCTCCACCATCACCTCGGTCGGCGGCTTCTTATCAGCAGATATATCCACGCAGAAACTAGCACAACCTTCAACCGTGCCATTGGATCTTCTGTCAATCGCTCTCGATTCACCCACAGTGTGAGCGATCACCGTGATAGCTCTAGCGGTCCAGTGCTTCCCAACATCAGGCAGGGACACCCACACTGGCGCATTGGTGAGTGCCGCCCTTCTGGTGTCGGCCTCAGAGGACCATTTCCTAACCAGCACCAATTGATCGTCAAAGAACCATGGTCCTCCTAGCATTGCGGTCTTCATATCAGTAGCATTGGCGAATCTGGTGAGAAACAACCCTCCATCAAGCGTGAAGAGCACCAGATCCCCTCACGGCCGCAAATGTCTAATCATCCAACCCCTTAGCTGTTGGGGGTTGCATCTCCTTCCAAGGATCTGAACGATGGCGTGGCAGTCTTCCATCTCCTCCATTATCGGACCATTGAACTTCGTCCAAGTCCTCGTATCCCCTTCTCTCAGGAAGGGTGTCTTCGAATCCGCCGCCACTGTCCCCCTAATCTTCGGTGGAGGCTTGGCCACTGACTTCACCCACGCCCTAGCCTTGGTGACATCAGTGCTGCGTGAGAACCAGGGTGGTGAACTCCTTGCTGTGGGAAAGGACGGCCGGAGGGGGCAGAGACCCTCCGCCCGCCATGGGACCTAAGCTAGAGATGGAATGGAGCTTCTCTCTCTAGAAGCGCAAGTCGGGAGCTAGAGATGGAATGGGATTGGGATTATTGAATGAATACTTAAACTGACATATACGGGCTTAGATATGTTGCCCATGAAACAACAGCAACGTCATGGAATTATGGAGGATAGCAACTATCTAGCTTTTCTAACTCACATTTAGCCAGCGCCAATAGGGAAAAGCTTAGGATCACGGCCACAATTCTCTGATTTTACTCGCACCAGCCATCTCTAAAATATGTTGTTGTTTTGATTGGCTAAGCGATGGACAATGACATGCTATCCTAAGCAACTTTGGGAAGCCCACTTTGCAATGTGATACACATCGAGTTATTGTTGCCTTAGCATACGTTTTGAGTGATCAACAATTAACACTGTAGTTAGCACCACAAAATTTTCTTTGTGGATTGTAACATTGCAATCGAGGCATTCTTGTTGCGTAAAACTATAAATAACTGCGTTCTTTTAAAGGTCAGAACTAGTTCAATTGTGGTTTAGGTTACAACTAAACTCCAACTTTGGCAATGCCCACCTAAACTTTTAGTTAAATAAAAATAATAAGGAATTGAATATATTGGACTCAACAGTTAGCTACGGCTTGTAGCACGGGTTGTGGATTTAAAACCCACTTGTGCACCGGGACAAGGAATCACAAGATAACAATTGTGTAATGTGTAAGTGTGGATCCTGTGTTCCTTGATTGATATGAATTAAAAATAATTTTTGTAAAAACAACAACAAATTACAGATGAATGACTGCTCACGTATTGCTTCTTTGGAGACTATAGTGCGAATGAAAGAATGGCATAATTCTTATTACTCGTGGAATATTGTTGCTAGCCTTACATTCTAATTGAATGCAGCCATAGCAAAAGCTATTACGGCTGACAACAATCCCGCGGCAGTTCGCACTGCACCGGAGGTTGGCGTGGGTGCGGGCGCAGGCCCTTCCTGGACGTTGATGACCATTTTCAGGCCCTTAGTGCAGTGGTCAGCCTTGCCGCAGATGTACCACTTCTTACCAGATGTCGTCAGGGTAACGACATCCTTGCCAGAGGCGAAGGACTTGAGTGGAGACTTGTTACTGCACGCCCGAAAGTCGTCGCCACTAACGCTGAGGACGTTATGCTTAGCCGTGTCGTAATTGAAAACTGCAAGAGGACGGGGACGGGTAGTGGATGCGATTTGTCAAGATTCGACACAAGCGCACCATTAAATGATAGTCGAGAGTTATAGCTATGCACGTACCTAGAGTGTCCCCAACGTAGAACGGCATACCAGCCGCCCATTCCGTGTAGTTCACGCCCAAAGTCCAACCTTTATCACCGCCAACGACCATCTCCATGGCGGTAGCTGCCTGAACCGTGGCTGCGGCAACCAGAAATAGTACCAAAAGGATTGACCTGCTAGCCATTCTGAGTATTCTCTCTTGCTGGACAAGAATGACGACTTGCTAGCTGATCTAGCTTCTTCTCTGGTGGTGGTCTGGTCAGGTCGTGTATGGATCGATTTATATTGTCTTCCGATGGTAGAGTATAATTCGCCGGCTTTCTGGTGCGCGTAGAGGACCATCTAACTGGACAAGAGGCTTTTGTTGCTGGCGGAGCGAACTAGAATGCATAGGGTTAGCTGTCAGCCAGTGAGGCCAAGTGGCAATTTTATTAGGCAACGTGATAATCAGCTGGTGGCCGTGCCATTTGGAAGGCCGGCTAACTCGGTCAGCACATTCGAGCGTTCAAAGCTGATCACGTATGACTAATGATACACATACACGATTTCAAAATTTATCCATAGTCCACTATTTGTAACAAATAGGGATAAGGTATCATGTAGCAGAAAAGAAAAAGAAATACAAGAAGAAAAAAGAGCTCAGAAAAAAAATAGGAGAGAGAATATATTTTATTTATAACTTTTGAACTAAATTGATTTTTTTGCAAAATAAAAACAATTGAAATTCTTATGAAAAATCAATCCAAGAAATCAATTTTGACAAATTAATATGAAATATAAAATTTAATGTTGTATATTTGGATAGTACTCATTTTGTAATGACACAGTAATTCAAAAAAAATTTGCATGTCATTTTTGTTCTTTGTATAGTGCTCATTTTGGTGTAATACTCGTTTTGATACCACCATTGACGGGTGGTGACTGTTTCGGTTGTAATTGGGCAACCTACCAATCGGTTGTAGAGATAAGTTGTGATGAGAAGATGAACATAATAGCTAAATTGATTTTGGAAGCAAGGCTAGAATTGAGAGACCCTGCCACTCCATATTTTAGAGCAAATGTATACAAGACCCTGCTCGCCCCACAGTTTTGGTAGATGTGTTATTTCCTACCTACATTTTTATAGTGTCTAAATTTATCATAGGCGAAACACATGTATTCCTTACATTTATTTTATTGAACTTTCATTTATTTTATTCATGACTGGGTAGTCCTTATCTTTTCTATGGGAAGCCTTTTATTTTGATGTCCTTTATTCCATATGTTGCTCAATTTCATTCTATTATGCACATACTAGCTTTTTGCTGATGTTATCTCTTTTTCTCCTCTTGTTGGGGTATGCTTCCAACCCCAGGTGCAGGTCAAGGAGAACACGACAGTTAACATGGACTTAGCTTAAGGAGTTGAAGGTTGGAGACAATCTTGATATGGTTTGTATTTCCCTCTACTAGATCCTTATTATGAAGATTGGAGACAATCTTGATATGGTTTGTATTTTCCTCTACTAGATCCTTATTATGTAATATCCTTGTAAACCTTATGTGGGGATTTATGATGTACTTTAAAAAAATTAATTTTAGTCATTACTTTTATTTTGATGCTATACTCTTTGGTCTTTTGTATACCATTATTTGAGATTTAAAAAGTTTACACCTATTTCAACATACCTTTTTGAGTGTGTTTGGAATGTATGTTTTATTCTTCAGATTTTTAGTAGGGAGTGGATTCCCTCTAGGTCCCACTCCTTACATCTTGGTATTGGAGCCCATGGTTGACGGAATTTGACTATTTCAATATTGTATCCCTAATTAGAAACCTTGCCTTACATAATTACCCTCTAAGTACCCTAGAATGGACTAATGATATTCATGAGATGGTAAAAGGTCATTTTAGGGTCATGGTAAGTACACCTAGGAATCATTGTTAGTAAACCCTAATGTGTTAAGAAATTAGGTGCTCTTACCCTACAATGTAGTTTGGTTCTGAAATATCCCTTTGAATGTTAAGAACTAACTTAAGATGGAGATATGTTATGAGAATGAAGAAAAAGTTGATAAGGAGATCACTTTTGGGTAAAATTGTGACTTGGTTTCTCGCATTGATTTTGAGCTCATTTTGTTTTTTGTCACCTGACTTATCCAAGAAAAACTTATTTTCAATTATACTATTATACATACAAACATTTTCTCTGATTTTGTCGATGTTTTCTTGAGCCAAGTCAGAATAAAGAGATAAGTGAAGTTTAGTGGAGAAACCCTAGATAGTGTGTGAGAACCCGTTACACTAAATGAGATTACTCAAAATATAAAATAAAATCAATCACTAATTGATCACATACCCAAAAATATGGGTAAATTAAAACTAACTTCAACATCAACACCCTCTCAAAAACATTTTCATAAGGGCCCAACATATTTGTTGTATCCATACTATGCCAAGAATTTGATACAAATTGGTCTATCTCCTTAGCCACAACATATATACACAGGAGAACAATATTCATATATGCCACACAAACAAGCATTAACATGCTAACAAAAGTTATATTTGTTTGAAACACCATATACAAACTTTTCCTGCCCAGACCTGAGAGTACAGGAACGACTCTAGGATACACTAGACATCTAATCAACTTTATCAAAGATTTATTACTATAGCTCCTATTTACTACCACATGTTTGTTTTCATCACTTCTGATTACCTAAAAAAAGTGTGGCGAACCACAAGGGTGAGACCCATGTCCCAGCAAGAGATATAACCTCCAACAATGTTTATTGATTGCAACATTTTCAAGTAATTAAATAATTAAGTAGTTTAATCAGATATAACAAATAAGATCAACAATACTGATGTTTAACAAAATACATAAAGGAGCAGATAATAACTATCATCATTAGCCAGACTATCATCATTTTCCTTATTAAACATATAAGAGATTCAGTAACATATGCATAACTAGCATAAGCAAATCTAGTAGCATATTATCTCTATTAAAACAAATAAGTCTAGCATCATAAGCATATCTAACAACATTAGCATGTCTAACAGTTTGAACAAATCAATATCATAAGCAAAGCTATCAACATAAGCATGAGTATTTTCATAAGCATGATTAGCAGTGTAGGCATTTCTAATTATAGAGGCATGGCTAGCATTCTAAACATAACTAACAACATGAGATAGCTAGCATCTTGATTATAATCAATAGTAGCAGTATATATATCAACATAAGCATGACTATTGTATGTACACATTTATAGTCTTATACATATCCACAACATAAGTATAATTACTATCTCTTAATTGCACTAAGAATCATCTTTATGTAAAGAGAACAAACAAGCATTATCATCCAATGTGAAGCGTCTTGTATAACCTTAAACAGATATGCTATACAGATGTATTATATCTTTTATTACTCCATGGGGAATTTGAGTCATACCATTCAAAGTCCAACCGACCCCTACGAAGGGCTATTCGGTTCCGTACAAAATCTAGGAGTGTTGGTATCCTATGTTCTCTTCCTCTCGGTCAGTATGAGTAAAAAGGCAGTGACATATAAGCCAAAGCTACCACCACAACGACATATAGTTAAGCTGAAAACCACTAGTCCAACCTTGGTATAGGTCACGACACTAGAAACTAGGGTATTCAAACCCAATCACTGAAGTACAACTGTAGTTGTCCTCTAATCACATCATGTTATAATCACCGAGACACGACCGCGGCCGTTCTCAATCACATCAGATGTATGAGGCATGACCATAGCCAACCTCCACAATCTCCATTGTGGATGATAAGGATATATCCTCAACCTGCCACCCCCACATACTCAACAATATGTGCTCCGAGTTTCCCTTAGGAATACTCATTTCACTATCCAGCAAGTTCTGACACTGAAGATGGTTCTACAACACAGGGCACTACATGATTAGAGTTGTACTTGATTAGTTATGTGAATTGGGTGAATTAAGGCTTCATTAAACAAGTGGACATACAAACCCTAATTCACTTATAGAAAGCCTATAAATATCAAAACTTTGAAAAGATATAAAATATGTGAAACATAATTTCTCATCTCATCATCACATGGTACTATTCACTTGCCATTCGTGAGACTACACTAGTCATCATATTATCACAAGCTATAAATCCTTTTCAAAATATCACAGGGTATCAACCCATATCAACATAAGAGACCCAGCTATGGTAGACTTAGCGGTCGACTCTGTTTGGTCAAATCCTCAAATTGTGTGTAAGCGGGAGAGTGATGAGGGTGGCAGATGTACACAACTTGAATGAAAAGTGATTGCCAACACCCATATACCCCCGAGGCAGTCAGGGTAACAAACTAGGATTTGAGCATCTTATTCGTACAAATGATCTTAAAATATTAATTAAATAACCAGTATTATAAAGTGTACCTCATCTTTGGGGAGCTCATTACTTAGAACATTGTAGTTAAGCATGCTCGATACAAAGTGTATTAAGATTGATATCTTGTCATGAAGTTGAGCTCAGGTTGTGTGTTAGTGAGGACAAAGCGCACAACTAAGATCAACAGTAGTTTGTAGAGCTAGTCATCATTTTAAAACTCTACTAGATCCTTGGGCAATGGCCTCAATAGTTACAAATGGTATCGGAGTTAGTTCCCTCTAGTAGGTAGGGGCCACATGAGCATGTTTATATGTTAGTCTTCAACATTGCGGTCCATGCATGTCGGAAAGAGCTATCTATTAAGACAAGATGGAGGTAAAGTTGCACTGATATTCGTGCATGAGAGCTATTGTATATGGGTCATTCTAGGTCTACCTTGAATTGAGAAAAGATTACAAACCCATATAGTTGATGCTTGACAAGGACATCAAGAGCTTCAGTAGGGAGAATTGTAACATTGCAGAATATGATTCCTCGAATAAAACAACCTTAAATGGTATGATTGTAATACCTATATCACCAAGGTGGACATCCTTTAATAAGATGCAATACATTTTTTGATAGACTAGAATACCAAATTAGATATAAAAAATCCAATTCCCATTTCAAAACATGTGTTCTTTTATTCCATTACACATTCTTAATTGCTTAGTATCATGTTTATTAAATGCATACTTAGTACCATTTTCTTAAATGTAGTATTCATTTTTCATGAACACATGAAATACTCAATTTGGTATATAAACACAAATTTGGTAACATAGTAGATTCTGGAGTCTAGATTTATTTTGAGCTATAATATATTATTTTCTTCATTCGAAAACATCAATTAGTTGTCTTCCAAATTTTTATTTCTACTTCTATTGAATAGTCATAAAAGTTGTGCATACAATTAGACTCTATAAGTATTTAATTCAGATTCTACTCATTTTTTTTATCAAATACATATATAATATGACTATCATCCGAGCTAGGATGTACTTTCTAGAACTAATGCAAGTTTAACATATATTAACCAATAGAAGATTGCCGCATCATCAGAAAACCTCCTTGTTCAATTAATACATGGATCCAGGTCAGAGTCAATGAAAAGCTCATACTACCCTCACATGTTGAATATGCATCCATAGGCTCCCTCGTCATTTGACCCCTCAGATCATCGTCTTCCTCATGAGGAGGACCGATCTCACCCTGGGCCGGTCAACCGGAGGGTTGACTCCCCAATTCCAGGGCTATAAAGGATAGGAGAAGGTTGGGGTTCCTTCTCAAGTCATTGATGGATGTAGACAAGCTCTTAGTGTGTTTGTGGTGCTCCGAGTTAGAAGAGCTAGGATTTGAGAAAATCTCCAACAAAATAGGTAGTTGCAGACATCATTAGGTGTTATTGGTCTTACCTGTGGACCTGTGAGGTGTTGGTGGAATTATGGTCATTTCAAAAGCTCTTATCATCCTAGATTAGTTTTGGATCATCCTATGCCTCAGGCTGTCATTCAATTCACCGGAGGAGGGCACAAGGATTGAAACATCTTATTTTGAGAAAACAAGATTAACTAATTCGGAAGTGTTCACTAAGCATCGGATTACCAGAAAATCACTAAAAATTTTAAACTTTTTACAAAGAGATCCTTTAAAGGTAAAGCTTTCTCATAAAGCAACATGATAAGTTGTTTACAACTGTTCCATCAGTAAAACTCTGTAAGGCAAGATACAAAAGTCTCTAAGGACTGGACCAAAAACTCGAAAGCACTAACTATTACTCCGAGGACCTGAGAGTACAGAGACGACATATAGGACTCTAACACTATCTACACATGACATAGCAGCCAATGCCTCCACCTGAAGCTTCACTGCTGTCCTTGGTACTGCTGATGCTGCCCTTCACCTATTGAAGGATTTCTGCCTCCTCGCCCACGTCCACCTAAAGGTTGAAATCTACGGGGTGAGACAATTATAAAAATCGTCCCAGTGAGAGATATAACTCTTTGCCAGAAGCATAATTATTGCAGCATAAGAGAATAAATGTACACAAAGAAGTTATGTATATTTGAGAGTAGTTAAAACAATGTTTAACAGATTAAACTATTCTTTCTACTAAAAGCAATGCAAATATAAATTGATAAAATCACATGTCACTTATCACATCACTAACTCCCTTCAGACTTGGATCATATATCCATTGCCTAGCATTATTATTTGGGAAAGGATGGCCTGTAGCCATACTCCTTCTCCCAAAGTGTTAGGATTCCAACTCCATAACATATCTGCATAACTTGTACATATGATATCAAACTTAACATTACTTATGTAATACAAGGGTTATTTACATTCATAACCCATTAGTCTGTAGTTAATCTTTTCATAGGATTATTCCGTAACAGAATTTCACATAGAAACACTTTGGTTTAGGTCATACCTCATATTTATAATATTGGGATATCAATCCCTAACCATCTTATTAATATGAAATCCGAAATGTGGGAGTTCAAACCCCTGGACTGATCATAGCATTTGTTACCAAGTAACATCTCATTTTATCTGGTTATCTATATAATATGACCTTTGAAGATCAACAAATCATATTACTCGTGGCTCATTCAACCTATCAAGCTCATATGTTATCACTTACCAGATAACATGACATTTAGTTATACTCTTGAATTATAGGTAACAAGTGTTCTTAATGCAATTAGCATTATAAATCTTACCTGGATCTGATCACCTCTATATGAAACCTGTCAAGCTTAACTTTTATCAGTTATTCCATATACTCCCACATACTCTAAAGTATGTGATCCAGGAGTTCCCTTTTTAAAACCTGTTTCACTATTATTTAAGTTCTGACAATGATGGATCTATGATCAGGGCTCTACATGGTATGATTATACTTGATTATTAGGTACATATCAGTATTCTTTTAGCATCATACATGTTTCCAAACATTCAAGTACTAAACATGGCTATAATAGAAGAATACTAAATGTACAAGTATAACTCATATCAGTTATCAACTGGATATCAATTCTTAATCATCTTATCACTATGATTCAAGAACATGGGTTCTCACACCCTTATATCATCATAACACTTGCTATCAAGTGCCATATCAGCATCAAGTCATCTATTAGCATGACCTTGATTGAAGCAATGTATATACTTTTCACATATCATTACTCTAAAAGCTTATAATTGTTTTCAAGGAATATGACATCATAAATCATACCTAGCTATGATTACCTCATAATATCAACCTGTATAACTTATACAAATAAGGACATGCATATATAACAATGTCAGCACAATACCAAAACTTCTCAATTTCTATATAGGACACCACGGCCGTGCCACCTTGCACGGTCGTGCAAAGTAAGGCTACCACGGTCGTGCTCCCTTGCACGGTCGTGCAAGCTAAGGCTACCACGGCCGTGCTCCCTTGCACGGTCGTGCTACATAAGATCATTCCATGATTCATATTTATATATATATATAAATATATGTATTCTAATCTTTCATTCTTTTAACTTGATTAGGTCACATCAACCCTTCAATCAAGTACATGCTACTATGGTTAACATAGTGTATCAAGCTATTAATCCTATAACAATTAAGAATTCTCCCTTAATTGGTTCTTAATCACTTAGGTATTATTAGGGTTTCAACCTTCACAACTTCATTGATTATCATTACAAATCATTATTGGATCAATAGAACATTCATCATCTTAATTCTCAAGGATTCAATCACATTGGACCTCCACTTCATAAGGTATCCAATTGAATTAGGGTTTCCAATGTTGATTCCTTCAATCTTTGAATTCATGGAACCAATCATCAATTGGACCTATACTCATACCTTAATTGAGTTTAATAGGTCAACCTTCAACTGATTTGTCCCTAACTTGACCCTCAATTGACCATCAATTAGGGTTTAACTTAATTGAATTAGGGATTGGAAACAATAACCCTTCAACATATTTCAATGTGGGACTAATTGATTTGAACCTATTGAACCATCATTACATTGGGACATGACCTGACCCCAAACGGTCTTGAGGTCGTTTGGATGACCTCCAAACGGTCTTGAGACCGTTTGCCCATCATATCATCAAAATCTAAGTCAACCAATTAAGGTTTGGATCATTGGATTGATCACCAAAACAACAATTGATTACATTCCAACTTAGTATCATTGTATCATCAATTGCTTAACCATACTCACCCCTAGACCTCCAAACGGTCTTGGGTGACCTCCAAACGGTCTTGAGACCGTTTGGATGAGTTCCAAACGGTCTTGAGACCGTTTGGCTCACACAACCCTTGGATTCTAGTGAAAAATCATAAGGGTTGGAGCTATTGAGTTGATCATCAAATCAGCAATTGATTGCTTTGTAATTGTGTACCTTTGGACCTTCAATTGGTCAACTATACTTGACCCCAGACCTCCAAACGGTCTTGAGACCATTTGGGTGATCCCCAAACGGTCTTGAGACCGTTTGGGTCAATCAACCCAAAACAATCAACTCAATTCAATGCGAATCCAACACTTAACCGATTAGGTTTCACACCACATCTTTGGATCTTCAAACACCTATCCATACTTGACCCTAGACCTTCAAACGGTCTTGGGTGACCCCCAAACGGTCTTGAGACCGTTTGGATGATCCCCCAAACGGTCTTGAGACCGTTTGGGCAAGAAAACCCAAAAAGTCAAATCAATCAAGTTGAAAGTCAGCACTTAATCCAATTAGGGTTTACATAATTAATTAGCCTTCAACTCACGATTCCTTTGGAGTTAATCCCTCAAATTTGGAGGGTCATTAACCAACATGATTATGAACAGGAATCCCAAACGGTCAACGCTTGGTCAACTCACTCAAACGGTTTGAAACTGTTTGCCCAAAAAGTTCAAGTTAATCAGATTGGAAAATCAGCACTTAATCCAATTAGGTTACCTAATTGTTTAGCCTTTAAATCATGATTCCTTGGGAGTTAACCTATAAATTTGGTGGGTTATTAGACCACATCATTAGGAACAGTAATCCCAAACGGTCCACGCTTGTTCAACGCACTCAAACGGTTTGAGACCGTTTACCCAAGAAGTTCAAGTTAAACAGATTGGAAAAACAGCACTTAATTCAATTTGATTTGCCTAATTGATTGGCTTTTAACCTACGATTCCTTTGGAGTTAACCCCTCAAATTTGGTGGGTCATTAGACTACATAATTATGAACAGAAAACCCAAACGGTCCACGCTTGGTCAACGCCCTCAAATGGTCTTGGAGACCGTTTTCTCCAACCGACCATGTGAAACCGTTTGCCCCTCAAACGATTTTGCAAAACCCCCAAACGGTTTTGCAAACCGTTTGGCCAAGGGTGCAAGACCGTTTGCTAAAGTGACATAGGTATTCACGCCCCCCTTCTTCTACCTCCAGATCCAGGTCTGTTCCTCATGGTTTTAGATGCAAGAAAGCAAGGAAGGATGGGGGAAAGAAGAACAAGCTACTTTTGCAAGTACAAAGATATACATAAGAAAGCAAAAGGTTTAGAGTTATAAAACCCGCCTTAAGGTCGTTCCTTGAGATCCAAGCTTCCAAGATTCCAGTCTTTAATGGTGTCTTGAGCTCCACAGGTCGGCCAAGGGTGTTTCTCCAAGGAAAGGTTGGGAAAAGATGGCTAGAAAGAAGAAACAAGTAAGGAAGACCATAAAACCAACCTTGCACCATGAATTCCTCCATGAATTCGAGCAAGATGATGATCAAAGCTTACCTAGAACTGCTTGGCCGTTCTCCTCTTCCCCAGAGCTCTGTCCTAAGTCGGTCTAAGCAAGGGGATAAGAAAGGAAGTGAAGGAAACGATCCTTGCTAAGTGAGAAAAGGTGTATATATACTTTAGGTGAAAATTCAACATAAGGACAACTTGTTTCTCCATTTCTCCTCTAGGTCCTTCCCTTATTATAAACCACGTTTATCCCTTCCATACTTAAGCAAAACTCATCTTAAACCCAAGGTCTAAAGGTGAAGAAAGACAACTTCTTACTAAGTTGCACATATAGAAGGGTTATTAGACTTATAACTTGATCATTTAATTTATAAGGGTTATCATTCTTATTTAATTATTCAATTGAAGTGACCTCTTCATCATTATTACTCTTAATGATGCCAAGAGTCATAAAAGATACTCTAGAAGGTGTATTTTACAAGTTGCACCCCATATTTTGGGTAAATTGCACTTTACACCAAAACTAGAGTTTTAAGTACAAGGATTGCTCCACAAGCTGCATCTTGGTGCCCAAGCTTGGAGAATACATCATACTTTATCATATTCATTCTTATGATGTCTCAATACCAAAGGAACATCTTAACATGTGCAATTTTTAAGTTAACCCCTTTTAATTGGGTAATTTGCACATAGGTCCCTGAATTACAAAACAATATTACAACATTGTTCAAAAGGGACAGAAATGAAATTATAGATTCTTCTAAAGCTTAATGACATATCAAGGGGCAATCACAAGCCTCTAATCATATTTTAAGCAAAACATCTAGGGTTAGTTCATAACCCAGGTCAGGGATGTTACAAATTATATCCCCCTAACAAGGATTTCGTCCTCGAAATCTCAGATAAAAGGAAGCAGATATTATTTAAGTATCATATCTTGCTAATCAATTAATTTGGAAACATTCACTGAGAAGGTTCACTAAGAAATTTATCTTGGAGGATTTCACTAAGTAAATTTACTAAGTATATTGTTTCAAAGGCTTTTACTGAAAGAGTTCGTTAAGTATATTCACTAAGTATATTTACTAAGTTTGCTCACTAAGTATTCACTGAGTAAGTTTACTGAGTATATTCACTAAGTATGTTCACTAAGTATTCACTGAGTATATTCACTGAGTATATTCACTAAGTATGTTCACTAAATTTTCTCACTAAGTATTCATTGAGTAAGTTCACTGAGTATATTCACTAAGTATGTTCACTGAGTATTCACTGAGTATATTCACTAAGTATGTTCACTGAGTATTCACTGAGTATATTCACTAAGTATATTCACTAAGTATGTTCACTGAGTATTCACTGAGTATATTCACTGAGTATATTCACTAAGTATGTTCACTGAGTATTCACTGAGTATATTCACTAAGTATGTTCACTGAGTATTCACTGAGTATATTCACTGAGTATGTTCACTAAGTATGTTCACTGAGTATTCACTGAGTATATTCACTGAGTATGTTCACTAAGTATGTTCACTAAGTATTCACTGAGTATATTCACTGAGTATGTTCACTGAGTATTCACTGAGTATATTCACTGAGTATATTCACTAAGTATGTTCACTGAGTATTCACTGAGTATATTCACTGAGTATATTCACTAAGTATGTTCACTGAGTATTCACTGAGTATATTCACTAAGTATGTTCACTGAGTATTCACTGAGTATATTCACTGAGTATGTTCACTAAGTATGTTCACTAAGTATTCACTGAGTATATTCACTGAGTATGTTCACTGAGTATTCACTGAGTATATTCACTAAGTATGTTCACTGAGTATTCACTGAGTATATTCACTGAGTATGTTCACTGAGTATGTCCACTAAGTATTCACTGAGTATATTCACTAAGTATGTTCATTGAGTATTCACTGAGTATATTCACTGAGTATGTTCACTAAGTATGTTCACTAAGTATTCACTGAGTATATTCACTGAGTATGTTCACTGAGTATTCACTGAGTATATTCACTAAGTATGTTCACTGAGTATTCACTGAGTATATTCACTGAGTATGTTCACTGAGTATGTTCCCTAAGTATTCACTGAGTATATTCACTGAGTATGTTCACTGAGTATTCACTGAGTATATTCACTAAGTATGTTCACTGAGTATTCACTGAGTATATTCACTGAGTATGTTCACTAAGTATGTTCACTAAGTATTCACTGAGTATATTCACTGAGTATGATCACTAAGTATTCACTGAGGAAGTTCACTAAGTATATTCACTAAGTATGTTCACTAAGTATTCACTGAGGAAATTCACTGAGTATGATCACTAAGTATTCGCTGAGGAAATTCACTAAGTATATTCACTAAGTATGTTCACAAAGTATGTTCGCTAAGTATTCACTAAGATTCTCTCATTTAATTTTTTTTATACTCCTTAGATTGTTTCAAAATAATTACCTGATCAGAGTAATCAAAAGATAACAATCTAAGAGTTTCATACTTGCCTTATCTACAATAACCATATACCTGGCCAGGGTATATAAGTATTGAGATTAGGTAGTATGTATTTTACTTATCATCCTATTCTTTGCTTTTCATATCATTATACACAGAATTTATCACTCTAGGTTATTCTTCAGGTATCACATCTAAATCTCATCCTTTTAATACACAGTTAAGGGAGATTATAAATTGTTTTAAAGAATATTGAGTAAGATATGAATTCTTATCTTTCTTGTGTCCTTCTAGGACTACTCAAAGGAAGCTCAAAAACAACTACAACACATGGAATCATGAAATGAAGTATTAGAATGAATATATTTCATTTGACTATTACCCATCATGATTATCTACTACTTTAGGTTGGCTCAACACATAGTGTTTAGTTATTTCATGTTACTACTTTTGCCTTCACTTAGTGGCTACTGCCCTGGTGCACTAGGCATTTATTGTACTGGTGATACCAAAAACTTTAGCTTCTCAGAATATTTAGGCAAATGTCTCTAAAATTATAGAGATCTTACCTTAATTCTTAGCTTATTGCCCTTCTTTGGGCACTACCATCACAGATGTACTGTTTTTCCAAACTTATGGCAGAGTCTACATTCTTGCCATATGGTAATCTTTCCCACATTTCCACTGTTCTATCATGACCATGTCACTCAGGAATCCTTTCAAAGCCCAAAGTTTCTGCATTGAGGACTGGTAACCTAGGTTGTAATACCAGTATCCAGTCTTCTTTATGCATCACTGTTGTCCTAACCTGCTCTTCAAGAGCACAACATAGGATTCTCTATCCTGATTAGGTCAAGATGGGAATTCTCAGGCACTTGTTCTCCTCTTGCCTGGCCCCATGCACCCCCTCCTGGTGCAACAACATTTCCCTTAGCAAAGTGTTCCTCATGTTTTCCAATCATTTTCAAGTTCTTCTTCTCCTATGTGAGCAGAAGATACTATCAGATAAACTGGAAGACACTTAGAACAGACTCTACAACCTTAGTCCTATGTCTCTGTAGACTCAGCGAACCTAGAGCTCTGATACCACTAATTGAAACGTCTTATTTCGAGAAAACAAGATTAACTAATGCGGAAGCGTTCACTAAGCATCGGATTACCAGAAAATCACTAAAAATTTTAAACTTTTTACAAAGAGATCCTTTAAAGGTAAAGCTTTCTCATAAAGCAACATGATAAGTTGTTTACAACTGTTCCATCAGTAAAACTCTGTAAGGCAAGATACAAAAGTCTCTAAGGACTGGACCAAAAACTCGAAAGCACTAACTATTACTCCAAGGACCTGAGAGTACAGAGACGACATATAGGACTCTAACACTATCTACACATGACATAGCAGCCAATGCCTCCACCTGAAGCTTCACTGCTGTCCTTGGTACTGCTGATGCTGCCCTACACCTATTGAAGGATTTCTGCCTCCTCGCCCACGTCCACCTAAAGGTTGAAATCTACGGGGTGAGACAATTATAAAAATCGTCCCAGCGAGAGATATAACTCTTCGCCAGAAGCATAATTATTGCAGCATAAGAGAATAAATGTACACAAAGAAGTTATGTATATTTGAGAGTAGTTAAAACAATGTTTAACAGATTAAACTATTCTTTCTACTAAAAGCAATGCAACTATAAATTGATAAAATCACATGTCACTTATCACATCACTAACTCCCTTCAGACTTGGATCATATATCCATTGCCTGGCATTATTATTTGGGAAAGGATGGCCTGTAGCCATACTCCTTCTCCCAAAGTGTTAGGATTCCAACTCCATAACATATCTGCATAACTTGTACATATGATATCAAACTTAACATTACTTATGTAATACAAGGGTTATTTACATTCATAACCCATTAGTCTGTAGTTAAGCTTTTCATAGGATTATTCTGTAATATAATTTCACATAGAAACACTTTGGTTTAGGTCATACCTCATATTTTTAATATTGGGATATCAATCCCTAACCATCTTATTAATATGAAATCCGAAATGTGGGAGTTCAAACCCTTGGACTGATCATAGCATTTGTTACCAAGTAACATCTCATTTTATCTGGTTATCTAAATAATATGACCATTGAAGATCAACAAATCATATTACTCGTGGCTCATTCAACCTATCAAGCTCATATGTTATCACTTACCAGATAACATGACATTTAGTTATACTCTTGAATTATAGGTAACAAGTGTTCTTAATTTAATTAGCATTATAAATCTTACCTGGATCTGATCACCTCTATATGAAACCTATCAAGCTTAACTTTTATCAGTTATTCCATATACTCCCACATACTCTAAAGTATGTGATCCAGGAGTTCCCTTTGTAAAACCTATTTCACTATTATTTAAGTTCTGACAATGATGGATCTATGATCAGGGCTCTACATGGTATGATTATACTTGATTATTAGGTACATATCAGTATTCTTTTAGCATCATACATGTTTCCAAACATTCAAGTACTAAACATGGCTATAATAGAAGAATACTAAATGTACAAGTATAACTCATATTAGTTATCAACTGGATATCAATTCTTAATCATCTTATCACTATGATTCAAGAACATGGGTGCTCACACCCTTATATCATCATAACACTTGCTATCAAGTGCCATATCAGCATCAAGTCATCTATTAGCATGACCTTGATTGAAGCAATGTATATACTTTTCACATATCATTACTCTAAAAGCTTATAATTGTTTTCAAGGAATATGACATCATAACTCATACCTGGCTATGATTACCTCATAATATCAACCTGTATGACTTATACAAATAAGGACATGCATATATAACAATGTCAGCACAATACCAAAACTTCTCAATTTCTATATAGGACACCACGGCCGTGCCACCTTGCACGGTCGTGCAAAGTAAGGCTACCACGGTCGTGCTCCCTTGCACGGTCGTGCAAGCTAAGGCTACCACGGCCGTGCTCCCTTGCACGATCGTGCTACATAAGATCATTCCATGATTCATATTTATATATATATATAAATATATGTATTCTAATCTTTCATTCTTTTAACTTGATTAGGTCACATCAACCCTTCAATCAAGTACATGCTACTATGGTTAACATAGTGTATCAAGCTATTAATCCTATAACAATTAAGAATTCTCCCTTTAATTGGTTCTTAATCACTTAGGTATTATTAGGGTTTCAACCTTCACACCTTCATTGATTATCATTACTAATCATTATTGGATCAATAGAACATTCATCATCTTAATTCTCAAGGATTTAATCACATTGGACCTCCACTTCATAAGGTATCCAATTGAATTAGGGTTTCCAATGTTGATTCCTTCAATCTTTGAATTCATGGAACCAATCATCAATTGGACCTATACTCATACCTTAATTGAGTTTAATAGGTCAACCTTCAACTGATTTGTCCCTCACTTGACCCTCAATTGACCATCAATTAGGGTTTAACTTAATTGAATTAGGGATTGGAAACAATAACCCTTCAACATATTTCAATGTGGGACTAATTGATTTGAACCTATTGAACCATCATTACATTGGGACATGACCTGACCCCAAACGGTCTTGAGGTCGTTTGGATGACCTCCAAACGGTCTTGAGACCGTTTGCCCATCATATCATCAAAATCTAAGTCAACCAATTAAGGTTTGGATCATTGGATTGATCACCAAAACAACAATTGATTACATTCCAACTTAGTATCATTGTATCATCAATTGCTTAACCATACTCACCCCTAGACCTCCAAACGGTCTTGGGTGACCTCCAAACGGTCTTGAGACCGTTTGGATGAGTTCCAAACGGTCTTGAGACCGTTTGGCTCACCCAACCCTTGGATTCTAGTGAAAAATCATAAGGGTTGGAGCTATTGAGTTGATCATCAAATCAGCAATTGATTGCTTTGTAATTGTGTACCTTTGGACCTTCAATTGGTAAACTATACTTGACCCCAGACCTCCAAATGGTCTTGGGTGACCTCCAAACGGTCTTGAGACCATTTGGGTGATCCCCAAACGGTCTTGAGACCGTTTGGGTCAATCAACCCAAAACAATCAACTCAATTCAATGCAAATCCAACACTTAGCCGATTAGGTTTCACACCACATCTTTGGATCTTCAAACACCTATCCATACTTGACCCTAGACCTTCAAACGGTCTTGGGTGACCCCCAAACGGTCTTGATACCGTTTGGATGATCCCCCAAACGGTCTTGAGACCGTTTGGGCAAGAAAACCCAAAAAGTCAAATCAATCAAGTTGAAAGTCAGCACTTAATCCAATTAGGGTTTACATAATTAATTAGCCTTCAACTCACGATTCCTTTGGAGTTAATCCCTAAAATTTGGAGGGTCATTAACCAACATGATTATGAACAGGAATCCCAAACGGTCAATGCTTGGTCAACTCACTCAAACGGTTTGAAACCGTTTGCCCAAAAAGTTCAAGTTAATCAGATTGGAAAATCAGCACTTAATCCAATTAGGTTACCCAATTGTTTAGCCTTTAACTCATGATTCCTTGGGAGTTAACCTATAAAATTTGGTGGGTTATTAGACCACATCATTAGGAACAGTAATCCCAAACGGTCCACGCTTGGTCAACGCACCCAAACGGGTTGAGACCGTTTACCCAAGAAGTTCAAGTTAAACAGACTGGAAAAACAGCACTTAATTCAATTTGATTTTCCTAATTGATTGGCCTTTAACCTACGATTCCGTTGGAGTTAACCCCTAAAATTTGGTGGGTCATTAGCCTACATAATTATGAACAGAAAACCCAAACGGTCCACGCTTTGTCAACGCCCTCAAACGGTCTTGTAGACCGTTTTCTCCAACCGACCATGTGAAACCGTTTGCCCCTCAAACGGTTTTGCAAAACCCCCAAACGGTTTTGCAAACCGTTTGGCCAAGGGTGCAAGACCGTTTGCTAAAGTGACATAGGTATTCACGCCCCCCTTCTTCTACCTCCAGATCCAGGTCTGTTCCTCATGGTTTTAGATGCAAGAAAGCAAGGAAGGATGGGGGAAAGAAGAACAAGCTACTTTTGCAAGTACAAAGATATACATAAGAAAGCAAAAGGTTTAGAGTTATAAAACCCGCCTTAAGGTCGTTCCTTGAGCTCCAAGCTTCCAAGCTTCCAGTCTTTAATGGTGTCTTGAGCTCCACAGGTCGGCCAAGGGTGTTTCTCCAAGGAAAGGTTGGGAAAAGATGGCTAGAAAGAAGAAACAAGTAAGGAAGACCATAAAACCAACCTTGCACCATGAATTCCTCCATGAATTCGAGCAAGATGATGATCAAAGCTTACCTAGAACTGCTTGTCAGTTCTCCTCTTCCCCAGATCTCTGTCCTAAGTCGGTCTAAGCAAGGGGATAAGAAAGGAAGTGAAGGAAACGATCCTTGCTAAGTGAGAAAAGGTGTATATATACTTTAGGTGAAAATTCAACATAAGGACAACTTGTTTCTCCATTTCTCCTCTAGGTCCTTCCCTTATTATAAACCACGTTTCTCCCTTCCATACTTAAGAAAAACTCATCTTAAACCCAAGGTCTAAAGGTGAAGAAAGCCAACTTCTTACTAAGTTGCACATATAGAAGGGTTATTAGACTTATAACTTGATCATTTAATTTATAAGGGTTATCATTCTTATTTAATTATTCAATTGAAGTGACCTCTTCATCATTATTACTCTTAATGATGACAAGAGTCATAAAAGATACTCTAGAAGGTGTATTTTACAAGTTGCACCCCATATTTTGGGTAAATTGCACTTTACACCAAAACTAGAGTTTTAAGTACAAGGATTGCTCCACAAGCTGCATCTTGGTGCCCAAGCTTGGAGAATCCATCATACTTTATCATATTCATTCTTATGATGTCTCAACACCAAAGGAACATCTTAACATGTGCAATTTGTAAGTTAACCCCTAATAATTGGGTAATTTGCACATAGGTCCCTGTATTACAAAACAATATTACAACATTGTTCAAAAGGGACAGAAATGAAATTATAGATTCTTCTAAAGCTTAATGACATATCAAGGGGTAATCACAAGCCTCTAATCATATTTTAAGCAAAACATCTAGGGTTAGTTCATAACCCAAGTCAGGGATGTTACAAGGATGGTGTTACCGGCTTGCCTTGTTCGGAGGTAGTCGAGACATGGATGGTTTCTGGTCTTCCTTTATGTGGGTAGATGCGACTATCTCTCTCTCTCTATCTCTCTCTCTCTCTCTCTCTCTCTCTCTCTCTATATATATATATATATATATATATATATATATATATATATATATATATGTGTGTGTGTGTGTGTGTGTGTGTGTGTGTGTGGTATGTGTTTGCGCTTCTAATAATCACTTTGGTTTAGTGACTGGATAACACCATTATCCCTTGTGATATCCATGTTAATTATTAGCCTTCTTTGAATTGAATCCATTGAGATAAGGATGGGGTTTCATAGAGTTTTGTGAGGGTCAAGAGTTTGAGAGAGAGTCGGGGTCTTCTACTCATATTTTTGTGGAAAGGAATCTAAGAGTCTAGGATAACCTCATATCAGGGAGTCTACTCCCTTTGCTCGCGTACCCGCTGACCTAGAGTTTGTTGGACTTTGGTTCCTTCCATTTTTTTTTAATTTTTGTTTTTCATTAGATAAAAACCTATAATAGATAACTACCTATATAGTCTGTTATACATATCTGTTTGATCCCAATTTTAGATATTATCTCCATATTGTCATTATACTCTCTTGGGCAAAGGATCGGGTCAAAACTAACTGGATTATTACTCAACCATGCCTTATAAGTAGTGTAAGACCCCTAACCTAGCTTTGTTATCAATTATCATTTCTTTATGTAATAAGATGCATAATCCTTAAATTAATCTTTTGAGATGTTGTCATATCATGTGACATGCTTGTATTCTCAATTGGGTCTAATTTGAATAATGATGAGTTATCTTTGCTATATTGTATATTTTTTTTACCATCTTGCAAATTACCCAAAAGTGAAGGTTACTTTGCAAATTTTCACATGAAGAGAGTGTTTCTTATGCTCTAACATCAAGAGAGAGAAGATTGTGATATGGGGCTTCTTAATTGAATCATAGTTGTATATATGACATCATCTAGTAACATTAGGGTTTATAGGATTACTTAGTTGATATGGTGACTATCTAAGGATTTTATGTTGTGACCATTACATCACTTGTAGTGAGGGTCATGACCGAGACACATTATTGGATGCATGGTCATGACTGAGACACCGTAGAGATAGGATGGTCATGAAAGTTATCTTTTAGTGTAAGTGTCTCGACCATGATATAATGTTTTAGGGTTTGGGTCGAGACAAGGTGTGCATGGGAGTGTCTTGACTGTGACAAGAGGGCTAACCGACCCCAGAGGTCATGATACACCTGCTGGATAAACATGGATATTTCATATTTTTGCATGCGACTGGAGGAAAGATTATCTCTTTGGAGGACATGTGTTCCTACGATGACCTAATGTGTTGACACCTCAAACACCTCTTATTCTCTCTTCTTTGAATATATAAATCATTCTCTTCACAACTAAGAAATATTTTTTGGCACAACTCCTTCTCCTACCTTGAGCATTGTCCTTGGAGGTTTAGGAGCAAGACAAATCAGAACATGATCTTTGGGTGGCCGATCCTTGGTGCATGATTGAAGATCTTGTGCTAGGGTTAGCTTTTGGTGATGGATCTTGGTGAACCATTTTTTGGTAAGTGATTTTCCCTTATAAATCACATTTCTTTTCTAAAACTCTTCACTTCTTCTTCTTCTTCCTTGGCCGTGGATCATCCATGGAAATTCTTATTGAAGATCACTTCTTTACAAAGATCATAAGTTATGATTATCATGGTGAACTCGAGTAAAATATGATCCTTTCTCTTTTCCTTTTCTTTTTTGGTTCAGCCAAGATCTATTTTCCCCTTTTACTAAACTCTCTTTTGATCATGGACTTTTCTTCTTCTTGGAGGTGAGCCCTTTTCTGAAGAGTTCGAGATTAGTTGAAGGTTTTGGAGCTTGAGTCTTGGGGGATTGTTCTTCATCAATATCAGGCGGGTTTTATAATTCTTTCTATTCCTATTGTGTGCACCTTAACCTATTCTTATACTACTTACTCTATGGATCATTATACTTGAATAAAGAGGAAAATTATATCTCTTATATGTGCATAAAAATTTCAATTTCTTCTCTCTAAGTATACTTTGTCTGATGATATTCCATCATCACATTTAGCGTTTGATAACACTATAAACTAGAGTGATTATTCAGCCGATTAATGTCTGGTTTACCTTATTGTTGCTTAACTATTTGATCTTAGTTTAGATCTGATATGGAGTTGAGCAGGTGGTCAAGATTGACCTTTGGACTTCCATCACAGTTGAGACCCTTGATAGGGGTGGTTTCGGTTGTGACACCCCCTAGTCCCTTGACTGATAGCTACCTATCAACTTGGTCATGCCGCATCATTGCTGAACAGTTGAGGACGGTCACAATGCTACTCCAGATGTGTCATAGGTGAGTTAGTTTTGCATGTGATGCATGTCACCCCCTTGCACATGTCATGACCTTGCACAAGGACTGTTACACAGTCACGACACCCCTTTGGTGTTGCTCGCGTTATGACTCTGCACACCTCATGATCACGACATTGTGCTGGTGTGCATAGAAGCTAAGTGAGTTGAGTGTGTCATGGGAGAGTGTGTAGGGACGTGTCATGGATCGAGGTGAGTTGAGCATGTCATGGATGAGTGTGTAGGGTATGCAATGTGGGCGAGTCAGTAGGGTATGCATCGTCAGCTGCGACACCATCTTCCCCTACATGCGTTGCGACAAAGAGAGGGAGTTGCATGCATTGTAGCCAGAGTCAGCCTACATGTATTGCAAGACACAAACCCATAGTGTGTGAGTGAGAAAAATTAGTACATTTAAGTACATACATGGATATTTTATATTATGATGGTAATATATGGTGAAATAATTATGCATGGCTAATTCCTATTGATGGTGCTTAACTTAATACTCTTGAAACATATAGGAAGGAATGAACTAGAGTTTTAGGGTTGAATAACTTTATGCAACCCTAATTGTTTATGTATGAACCCTAACCCTAATTTTATGATCATGTGACTTGTGTGCTCACCTTACTTGATGAACAATATTCCATATTAGTATTTCTCTTTTGATTATGTAAGCCTACCTTGAAGATGAGACGAATGACATGACTATGTTGATAACATAGTGAGCCTTGTATAACACAGGGTGATGATTATGAGCATTCCTAAGATATAATGTGCTATCAAATGTGCATGATATATATGAATGGAGCTAGTGACCTAGTAAGTGCCTTGAGCACAGTTGAAGGTGAAATCCTCTAGTAATGTGTTTTGAAGGATGATTACCTCATGCTGAGGTGGTATTATTGATGATATAGTGAATGAAAATATTACAAGTACTATATGATGATGAGACAAGTTCTCACTTAATACATTTCATATCTCCTGAAGTTGCACCTTATCTTAAATTTTTAGAATTTGTTTAAGGTTAATACATTGTAGATTGATTGATGTATTAAAGGATACCTAATTGGAATATTTAATCAAGTGAAACCCTAATCATGTAGTTGTCTGTAGCATAGATCCATCTTCAGCGTCAGTATCTAGATGGATGGTGAAACAAGTAACTCCTACAAGAAACTCGGAGTGCATATTATCGAATATGCGGGGTACAAGTGGAGGCATCTCCCTATATCCTTAAATTTTTGAAATAGTTGTATATTGTTTTATTATTGAATGTCTATGTGTGATCCAGTTCTCTAGTATTGTGCCATGTACCCAGGCAGACAAGTTGCTTTATAGAACCACAACTTTAACTATTAGTTGATGTTTCTACAGGACTATAGCTTGTCTATAAGTTGTTGTTATAGTAGTCAGACTATAAAGTCACTACATTGTAGACTCAAACTAACCGAGTAGTGTTGTTGATCATCATAGAGTCTATCTCTTCCATTGATCTTTTATGGTACTAATTTTCACTTAGCAATGGTTAGTTGGATTTTAGTAGTACGCCTAAAATCCTCATGGCATAATAAATAAAGCGATAATACAACAGTGTAGTATAATTTCTTAGGTTCAAACATGAATCACATTGAATGACCCCATGCCTTATTTCCCTGTACTATTTAGTTTATAATAGTTATACATTTTCTCCATATTCCTTATAAATAATCAAATTGTTCTACTACTCAGTTGTCAATTCTTAAATGGCTTATCCAGTGTTTACTGCTTTAGTTAACTGCTTCATTATTCTATTATGCTTATAATAGTTGATGGCTAAGAGTTATAACTCTCACTGGGACGTCTAGTCTCACCCCATGGGTTCCACAACTTTTTAGGTGGTTATGGATGAGGAGGTAGAGGTCGTGGTGCAGGAGCCGAGCAACAAGGAGAACAATACCTGTCTGAAGGTTGGACATGCTACTAGTGTAGTGTCTTAGTGTATTCCTATGTGTCATCCCTGTACTCTCAAGTATTTGGGAAAGATTTTGTTGTTTTGTTTATCGACCATAGATTTTGTCTTTATGCCATGATTTTGAATTTATACCATCTGGAAAATTTTGACACTCATATCGATCTATGGCACATGGAACTACATGATTAGAGTTTCACTTGATTAGTTATGCCAATTGGGTGAATTAAGGCTGCATCAAACAAGTCGACATACAAACCCTAATTCACTTCTAACAAGCACATAAATATCGCAACTTCAAAAGATATAAAATGTGTGAAACATAATTTCTCATCTGATCATCACATGGTACTATTCACTTTTCATTCATGAGACCACACTAGTCATCATACTATCACAAGATATAAATCCTTTCCACAATATCATATGGTATCAACCCTTATCAACACAAGAGGATTACACCTCATTTAGGGCTCAACCATGCCCAAAGGTCATTAAGACCATCATACTATCACAGGATATAAAATCCTTTTCACAATCTCACAGGGTATAAACCCTTATCAACACAAGAGTATTACACCTCATTTAGGGCTCAACCATGCCCAAAGGTCATCAAGACTATCATACTATTCCCTGCAAGATCATCATTATCTTTGCATGCCTTATAACAAGGCTCAACAACATCACTTACATATAATACACCAGATCAACACAATATTGCATTAATGAGATAGGAGATATTCATAAGCAATCATAGCAGGGTTATATTAATATTAAGAACATTCCTTTATTACATCAACATGCAAGGAATGTAGATATGATTAACCCTCATCATATTCGTAATGCACATGTTTAGCATAAGAAAGTATCAACCATGTGGCTATGATAACCTCCAATTAACACATTAGAGTTATGATCATATTAAGGAGGTTATTCCACCATCATTCCATCATAAAAGAAAGTTAAACATGAATACTCACTTTTATTTATTTGCATTAGAGTTAAGTTCAACATGACAAATTATATCAATGTTACTAATCAACACTTATACCCAAACCCTAACTCACGTCATCCCCATTGGATCATGGATGCATAAAGTGAAGCATCACCATAACATTCCATACTATTCTCAAGTATGAACCCACACATAAATCAAGGTGTAACCATCGGGTTATAGCATACTAGGGTTTCAACAACAATAAGAGAGTACCCCATGATTGAATTAGTCATTCAAGGACTATTCATACCCAATTACCATCATTTAGTTATATTAAAGCTACGTATAACGAGCTATACCTCATTAGGGTTACATATCAACACTATATGGTTATCATCCCTTCTATTCATATGAGTGAATAGGTAATACTACCTTATTAAGGGTAACCCTCCATTTGTTACATCATCATTCAACCCATATCACCATACCAGAATGTCAACCAGAACCATTGGATGTTTATAAGGTAAGACCATTGGTTGTTTACATAAGTAAACACCTTGGATAAACCACATATGAAGTCATTTATTTGTTCTCTAGAAAGAGTCACCATTTAGCCCTAGACATCCCTTGATTAAAAACACAAAATGTTCCATTGAGATTAGGGTAAAACCCACAATGGATTGTTCATTTAAAACAAGCCATCAATTGTCAACAAGTAAGCTCCTTAAGTTGATCATATAAAGGAAACCATCTAAATCACATTATTAGGACCAACATATTACATTAGCCATCATTCCACTTTATTGGAGGAATAAAAAGTAGATCTTGACCATTGGGTTCATATGTTAAAACCATCAATTACAGTATAGGTCTGACTATTGCATCAAGTGAACCAAGAAACCATTGGTCTAAGGCTTAATTGACGCTACAACTACAATGCTTAACTTACCATAGGTTGTAGAGACCTGATCCACCATCATTAGTGACCATTAAATCACCATAGGTTGTTAGATCAATACTATATTCATTAGTCAACATCAAATATTAAGCTAATGTCATCATTGATTGATAACTTCAGTAGGGTACTTAATGATTGATCATTAAACTTGTAATTGATCCAAAACCTGACCTAAGGGGGTGACCATAGGCTGTCACCATGATTTGACACCTTTGATCACGACCATCATCTGTCATGAAGACAACACCATAGGGTTGTTGCAATGGTAACATCATCGAGTCATGGATTTATATATGAAATCAGCTTTAAACCCTAAAATTGACCATTGGTTGATAGGTGCTTAGCACCATAGGTTGTCAAACCAACCTGATACAAGTCATATTATACCTTAGGAATAATGTAAACATGATAACAAGTTCATATATAACTAAAATCAGAACAGGGAGCATTATAAAAATTGATATCCAAGTCAAGCATAGCTTTTTAGTGTATAGATCATCATTTTCAACCAAGAACATGATCGAGAAAGCTTATGGTAAGCAATAAACGTGGAGAAAGTTATAAAACTTGCCTCTAATGAGAAGATGAAACCACATACAGAATATATATCGAGAAGGTAGGGTAGACAATCCAAGAATAAGCTATGAACTCATCCATCTAGCACATTTCTTCATCAAATGAGCAAACCCTAAGCATAAGGAGCAAGAAAGGTAGGGTTTTAGAGATTTAGAACAAATTCTACCATGGAACAGAAAGGTTATGACCTGGAGAAAGGTATAATTAAGGATAAGAGACAGAGAAATGGAGAAGGAAAGAAGAAAATAACTTGCCTTGGTCAGAATCCCTAGAAGTTGACCTTGGAAACCCTAGGTAGGGCTAAATGGAGCTCTAGGAGACCTTCTTCTCGAAAAAGAGGTTGTCTTCTACCTCAGAGCACTTGGTTCCACAGACAAATAGAGGGGAGTCGTTTTTATAGGTTAAAGGAAAGATAAATCAAGCATAGTTTCGTACTTGGGCAAGGAAGAGATAAATATAGCCTATGGATAAGGATGGAAGCAGGCATGAGGTATAAAAGTAGCTTCCCCATGTTTCTATGGCCTTAAACTATTAAGAATATAGAATCACACACACAAGAAGACCCCCCACCGTCCTTATAGACCTTTTTAACTTTACTTTGTTGATTTTCCCAGCGAATCACATAATTCTTTAGTTGATAGCTACTAAAGGTAGCTCATCCGTGAAGGGGTAAACCCTAAAATACTCTTGGAGAAAACACCTTCAAACCAAGGTTTAAATAGGCACACCATGGCTCAAAAAGCTCAAGAATGATGAGATAATATCAAAGGAACATAATTCAAGTGATAAATTGCAAAGAAAACCTCTCAATTGGGTAAATTGCATAAAAGTCTAAAATGTGCATAAAATTGCATAACTTGCTCAAACAGTGTCCAAATTGGACCAAATTTGAAAGTTAATCTTGTATTATGATTTCAAAGCATATAAAAATGTTATATTAGGATTATAAGAATTTAATTATGATAATTAATCTTATTCAACTCATTAAGCAAGTTTAGGGTCCTTACAACTGTAAACCCCTAACATGGATTTCACCCGTGAAATCCAAGGTAAACAAAGATGGGTACTTCCTTTGCACCTCATACTATTACCTTCACATGGTTACTTGCATATCATGGTGATGTCACATCATTCAAACATATCTCATCTTGGGTCAACACATAACCCCCCATCTAAGAAGACATTCTCAATATGGAATGTAGAAACTTGTTGTGTCATTTGTACAACTCTAGTAGTAATGTTCAACTTTAAAAGTCTAGCTATCATCCTAAAATTATATCTATTGTATCAACACATTACTCAAAAGTCATACTTGCTATATTTTTACCAATCATGACACGTGTCCCATACCATTCCTTGAAGCATATAAAAAAAGCAATGTATCCATCCCTTTTTTTTCTTCTAGATACACTAACACTGGAACACTTGTCAGTTCTTTCTTAGGATCAAAAGAAATGCTGACGTTGGCACATGTCATTCCATACAAGGAAACATCATTCCTTCTCAACCTTTTTAGGGGTGAAACAACAACACTATCTTCACCTTACTAGGATTTACACAACCTACTTTGAAGACATATCATGATCCCATAAAGAAATTTAATCAACCCCATCTCACTCTTGTTCAACTTATCTCATATCTATTGCTTCTTTGGAAATCCTAAGGTTTTTTAAGAAATATTGATCATATTTTTGACCATATTTGAAATACTTTGACATGTCATCATTCAAAGCTTGATATAACTTGCATGACATGATTGGAACACTCTATTCCTCCTATTCATAAATTCTTTTTGTACATTGGTTAGTCTAAAGGACATAACTCTAAACTCATCATGGTCATGTGAATTATGTCATCCAATCTAACTCTTATTTATTGACATTTGATCATAGGTTTATCTTTAAGGAACACTGTGTCACATACCTATTAACCAAGAAACCATCTATCCTTGATAGTGGTCTTGCTCAACTGTCATTGAACAATACTCAACATTATAGAATCACTTTTATTTTTCCTTCCAAACAACATTTAGAGGGTCATCATCAACTCTCTCTCCCTCTCTCTCTACAGAAGAGGAATACTTAGAATGTTCATTTAATAAACATCTCCAACCTTCACATATTTCTCATATTATTAATACATCTTGGATACTAGGATTCATTACCTTGGTATCCACCTCATGTGTTATAAGCAACTCACATCCTTATATCATCTACTTTTACCAACATAACAAATATGAAGACATATAAGAGGAGTCTTCCTAATTATTTGAAGGCTCAAAAGAAAAATCATGACAAACTTTATGAACTTGGAACAATAGTCCAAACAACCTTATGCTATAATAAGATATCCACCGTCATGTTTACAATGAATCCACACATACCAAGTGGCAATGATCCACTTGAAAGTTGTACCCTACAAAGAAAAGACACAAAGGGAAACACACTTTCCACATCATAACAACATTGTTCAAGGTCACTAGCAAAAATGTAACCAATTCTATTTTCATTATGCAAGTTACAGCTTCTTATGTATCATTTTACCTTTTTAATTTCAGGTTCCTTGCCATTAGCATAGGAATCACCATGATTATCATATATCATTACTCCTTCCTTGATGACTATTTATCACACTTGGTATGTTCTATTATTTTATTATGTTTTTCAACCACTGATCGACAGGTAAATCATCATATTCCACATTTTCTTCATTAGATCGAGATCATCTCCCTTAATTTATTTCACATGCCATGTTGATTTTTTATTAACACTTTCTTACACACATAGGTTGGTTTGAGATTAACTCAGGTTCCACCTTATTTGTTTGTCATTGTTCCCATTCATCTTCTCATTTTGTACTTGTTATAGGAGTTCTCTCTATCTTATGTGGATTTCATACCTTGATTCACTTTATAAGCATAGAGTTGTTTGTCTTTTAATTTATTATCTTCTTGAATCACATCTTCAAGAACTCCTCTTTTCCTTATGTGTATTCTGATTTAGATTTCATGGTGTTGTATCTTTCTCTTATAGTTACCAAACATTCAAGTTTTGATAGATAATGCTGCAATTCTCATCTTCTTTAAGGTAGGATTGAGATATTCATACCATGATTTCTTATTTTTTATGCTCTTTAGATTGTCTCAAAATGACTACTTGATCAGAGTAATAAAAAAGATAACAATCTAAGAGTTCCATACTTACCTTTTCTTCAATAATTGAATACCTTGTCAGGGCACCCAAGTACTGAGATTAGGCAATATGCACCATATTTTTATGTCATATTCCTAACTTAGACATCATCCTAGTCCTAAGTCCTAGCTAGTGTCCCTGTAGACTCAGTGAATCTAATGCTCTGATGCCAACTTGTGAGAATCTGTTACACTAAATGAGATTACTCACAACATAAAACACAATCAATCACCAATTACCACATACCAAAAAATGTGGGCAAATTGAAACTGATTTCAACATCGACACCCGCTCAAAACCATGTGCATAAGAGCCCAATATATTTCTTATATCCATACTATGACAAGAATTTGATACAAATTGGTCTATCGCCTTAGCCACAACATATTTACACAGGAGAACAATATTCATATTTGTCACACATACAAGCATTAATATGCTAACAAAATTCCGATTCGTTTGAAACACCATATAAAAACTTTTCCAGACCTGACCTGAGATGTGATGACCCAATTAAAAATCAAGTCATTACCAGTAAAATGCAGAATTGTCATAAACAGGATTAACAAAAAAACTACTAAAAATTAAAGCCAATTTTGCACATAGGTCCATCTTCCAGAAAGCTTTCACACAAAGAACCAAGGCCACATATACACATAGTTCACATTATACATTTAGTATTCTGTCTCTTCTCAAAGATAACAAGTACTTGTTGCTTTACTTTAATACACATAACAACAACATAAAATCCTCGAGATAAGTAAAACCAAAATCTCAAGTTGTTTGTGAAAACCACTAAGACATTTCCCAAGGACCTGAGAGTATAGAGACGACATATAGACTTCTATCTACAAAACCCTGACAGATAGCGTACTCGACCTGAAACACTATTGTTGTCCTTGCTGAAATGATCCTTCTTCTGCGGTTCGGTTCCTAATTCCTCGTCCGCGTCCACCTAAAAATTGTGGATCCCATGGGGTGAGACTATTGTCCCAGTGAGAGATATAACTCTCTGCCAACGATATTATTATCACAAAATATAATATAAAACTAAAATACAAGTATTCTATTAATTAATAGATATATCCTTAAGCACAAGGCATAGGTACTGATAACAAATATATAAATCATCTTTTTCTTGAAAAGGAATATGAATAACATGTACAACATCTATCTACTCAGATGTATAAAAGTAATAAGGCATAAACCAATGTTTCTGTATTTGGTCCTTAAACAAATATGTTACACGACTGATTACATGTTCACATTCACAATTATTCCCAGAGAAGATGAGATATACTGCTCATACTCCCACCAAACACTAGTAAGTAGAAATCGGTACCATACAAGGTCAATGGCAGAGCTGGTTGTCAAGACCTCACCTTTCTCGGTCAGTATGAGAACACTTAGGTTTAGCATGATATCTTGTGTGTAATAACCCTGATCTGGGTTATGAGGTAACCCTATTTGTTTTGGCTAAGTAAGTTTCTTATAACTTTAATATAATCCTCTAAAGTGTTTTTCTATCATGTAACAAACTTATGTTTCAAATTTGGTCCTGTTTGGATAATGTTTGAGCAATGTTCTCATATTTTGGACCAAAATGCAATTTACCCAAGATGAGGGGATATATAGCAAATTGCCACATGTGGAATGTGACCTAAGTGTTTTAGCATCATAAGAGATAGAAGAATGCAAGATGGTGGCTTGTGGAAAGCCTAAATTCCAAGTTTGAACTTGTTTGAATAATGCTGGTGACTTGTGTACCAATTATGGTGCAAGTTGTAAATTACCCAAAATGTAGGGTTGATATACAAATTACCACATCTAGGGTATTACTACTTCCTATATGTATATTTTATAGGAGATAGAAAGAATGAGACACCATGTTTGAATCATTTATGAGTGGTAGTATTCTTGGTAATGAAAAGACCAAGAAAGGGGTTGAATGGAAACCCTAATTTGAGCTTGTATTAAGTGTATTGGGTTGTAGTGATTAAATGGGAGTCTCTATCGGCCATGTAGACAAAGAGGAGACCCTCATATAATGTTGTTAACTCTTTGAATTTTCAAAAACAAGCTAAGCACCTCAATAAAGCAATGTATATCATCTTGCAACTTTGTTTGGGAAAGGTTGCAATGAATTGTGAATATAATAATGTGAGTGGAAGTGGCTTGTCCTAGAAGATAACCAAAGAAGACCGACCATTATCCCTTGCATTATTCTCAAGTTTTTATTTTGCATGGAAAGATAAATATCAAGTGCATGCAAGTTCATGTTTCAATCCATGCATGGCCATGTGGCACCTACTACTAGTAAATTGATGACACCTCAAATATACACTTTTTAATGAACCTCAACTATATATACCCTTCCTTTCACCCCTAAGTGAACGTTTTCGAATACTACAACCTCCTTGCTCTTAGATATCGTGCATGGTGCCTTTGTGTCATGCATAGGTGAACTTGTATCGTTCATAGGGCCTTGGTATCAGCCATAGCAAGTGATATTGGCCATAGCAAGTTGATATCGGCCATAGTGGAGTGTTTTTGGCCACAAGTGAGGGGGATATCGGCCACAAGTGATGGCATATCGTGCAAGGGTAGTGAGGTATCGTGCAAGGTGCTAAGGTGGAAGAAGGATCTCAATACGTAACCCTAAGGTGAGGCCATGATCATCTTCAACCTTGGATTGAACCATGATTTTACGGTTATGATCTTCCTTTCTTTTCTTCTTCACCAATTGCTTATCCATGGTGATTCCTTGTATATGAAAGAGTTGTGAAAGAGCCTTGGAATTTTGATAAGTCATCTTAAACCTTAGTAACGTGGAGTTTTGGAGCTTGGAGCTTTGAAGTTGTTCTTAAGGTGGGTTATATAACTTGAACTCAACCATGTTATTATTATTCACCTAAATTGCTATACTTAATGAACTACTTTTAATTCTGAAATTTTCTGAAATACTTGATGACATTATGAGTTCTAGTAGTTGTTTAGACCTGTTTCCATGAACTATAATAGTTATAATGAAGGTCTAGAGCTTGAAGAAGATGGTATTACCTTATAAAGTGATATCGGGTTCAAGCACACAAGCATGCACCTCTAACCCGATATGGTGATGCACCTACTTCACTAAAATGATATGGATATGGTTTTATACTTTCTTGCACGATTGGAGGTGTAGTATACACCTCTTGCATGATATGAAGTCAAGAAAACACCTCAAAAATGATATTGGGCGAAGCACACACCTCTCTGCCTGATATGGTGTGAAGCATACACACACCTCTCTACCCGATATGGTGTGAAGCACACATTCACCTCTAAAGTGATATGGGTAGCAAGCACACACCTCATGCCCGATATGGTGGAAGCACCTCAAAACCATATGAAGGAAAGAACCTTGGATGCAATACACTTGATGGAATAACACATGAAGTGTCTCATATCAAGTCATACATTAAGAGGTTTAGAGTTTAATGAATATTGATTAAGTAGGCTTTTATACCTTGAAGTAAAGGTTGAGCCAACATAATAAAGTACGAAGTAATCAACATCCTAGTGAGGATGAGAGAGAAACTTATACTTGTTTGATACTCATGTAATAATATACATTAATACTCCTAATATGTGTGGAGTCTGAATTAGGGTTGTGATTGTTGATGAAAGTATTTGAAAACCCTAGTTGGTTTAAAAAGGGAAACCTTAACCCTAATAAAGGGTAATGATGTGATCTGAAACTAGAATTGGTTAATAAAGGGGAATCCTTAACCATATTGAAACCATGTTGATAAACATGAGATAATGTGCATAACTAAGTATGATCTATGATGTTTCATATAACACCAACTATAATGGGTCTTGTGAGCCATCTGATTAGTTGTTGCCTAGTGAGAGGTGACAAGATGTTTAATGGCCTTGTGAGACATGTGATTAGTTGTTTCCTAGTTAGAGGTGACAAGATGTTTAATGGCCTTGTGAGCCATGTGAATAGTTGTTTCCTAGTGAGAGGTGACAAGATGATTAATGGCCTTATGATCCATGTGAATAAATTGTTTCCTAGTGAAAGGTGACAAGATGTTTAATGGGCCATGTGAGCCATGTGAATTAGTTGTTTCCTAGTGAGAGGTTACAAGATGTTTAATGGGCCTGGTGAGCCATGTGAATAGTTTTTGCCTAGTGAGAGGTGACAAGATGCTTATAAAAGTTTCATGTAAGAAATGATAATGTTCAAGATAAACTAGGAAATGGAAACTTAGTAACATAATAATAATAATAAACAGATACAATAATAATAATGAAATCTTGATCATACATGTATAGCCAAATAAGGGCTATAGTGTTTTGAATATGCTTAAAAGAGATAAGAGGAATACTTGTATTATATGAATGATGTGAATAAGTATGATGGCTTGGCCAAGGTAATGCCTAGTAAAGGTGATGTGGTATTCAGTGATGAGATGCACAAGTTTGGCATCCTCCAATGCTGGAATAGATACACATGATTGGCATAGTCCAATGCCTGGAATAGATTCACAGGATTGGTAATAACCCAATACCTGGTTGTTAATCACATGATTGGTAATGACCTAATACTTGGTTGTTAATCACATGATTGATAATAACACAATTCCTGGCTATTAATCACAGGATTGGTAATAACCCAATACCTGGTTGTTAATCACAGGATTGGTAATAAGACAATGTCTGGCTGTTAATCACAAGATTCATAATAACCCAATACCTGGTTGTTAATAACAAGATTGGTAATAACCCAATGCCTGACTATTAATCACAGGATTGGTAATAACCCAATACCTGGCTGTTAATCACAAGATTGGTAATAACCCAATGTCTGGCTGTTAATCACAGGATTGGTAATAACCTAATGCATGGCTGTGAATCACAGGATTGGTAATAACTCAATACCTAGTTGTTATCAACGGACTGATAATAACTCAATACTTGGTTGTTATCACAGGATTGGTAATAACCCAATACCTAACTGTTAATCACAGGATTGGTAATAACCTAATGCCTGACTGTTAATGACAGGATTGGTAATAACCCAATACCTGGCTATTAATCATAGGATTGGTAATAACCCAATGACTGGTTGTTAATCACATGATTGGTGATAACCCAATGCCTGGTTGTTAATTACATGATTGGTAATAACCCAATACCTAGTTGTTATCATAGGATTGGTAATAACCCAATACCTGGCTATTATCATAGGGTTGGTAATAACCCAACACCTAGTTGTTATCACAAGGTTGGTAATAATCCAATACCTGGCTGTAATATCACATGATTGGTACAATCCAATACCTAGTTGTACTCTTGCAAGATTGGTATAAAGCTGGAACATGATGATACTATCACATGATAAGCTTGAAATGTTGATATAGTATGATGGGTAAATGATATACATGTTCTTCATATTCCTTATAAAGTGAATAGATGATTTACTGCTCTATCATAGATAATTTCAATGCTTTAAAAGATGAGGATATTCTAAACTGTTTATCCTCCGCTCAGTTTAATACTATTTAACTTTGATAATAACATTGTTGGCAGAGAGTTATATCTCTCGCTGAGACAATTATCTCACCCCGTGGGATCCACATTTTTTTAGGTGGACGTGAACGAGGGGGTGGAGACTATATTGCAGAGGGAGAACAACAACATTAGGGAAAGCAGTAACAGCTCAGGTTGAGTGTACTATCTGTCGTGTCTTGTAGATAGAAGTCATATGTGTCGTCTATGTACTCTCAGGTCCTTGGATTTAGTACGTGTTGGTTTTATGAACAATCTGAGATTTTGGCTTGTATGCCTCGAGGTTTGATGTTTCTTTAAGTATATGTTTTGAGAAAGCAACTGTTATATGTTATACTTGAGAAGAGATGGTACAGTGTATGTACAATATGATCAATAATGAATATCAAGTTTTGGTTCTTCCTTAAAGAGTTTTCCTAGAAATGGATCTCTTTGCAAAATGGTTCTAATTTTTAGTGATTTTTGGTTAATATGTTGCATATGATTATTACACACATTTAATAACGATTTGGCTGTCGGTTTGTGGCTATCGTTACAAGTTTGGTATTAGAGCTTAAGGTTCACTGAGTCTAGAAAGACATAGGACTAAGGTGTTGAGTCTATTCTAGTGTCCGCCAGTATATCCTATAATGACTTTTGCTTATGCAGAAGAAAGGGAGAAGTTTAAAAATGACTAGAGAACATGAGGAACATGTTGCTAAAAGCAATGTTGTTGCACCAAGGGAAGGTGTAAGGGATCAGGCAAGAGAAGAACGAGTGCCTAAGAATTCCCATCTTGACCTAATTAGGATAGAGAATCCTGCTTTTTATTCTCTTGTTGGGCAGGTTAGGACAACTGTGATGCATATAGTAGACTGATACTAGCATTACAACCTAGGCTACCAACCCTCAATGCAGAATTTTGGGTTCTGAAAGGGCTCCTGAATGACACAGTCATGTTGAACAGTGAAAAATATGAGAAGAATTAACATATGGCAAGAAAATAGACTCTGCCATAAGTATAGAAAGATAGTATATCTGTGATGGAAATGCCCAAGGAGGGGCAATAAGCTAAGAATTAAGGAAAGGTCTCTATGATTCTAGAGACATTTGCCTATTTTTTCCAAAAAGCCAATGTTTTTGGTACCACCATTGCAATAAATGCCTAGTACACTAGGGAAGTAGTCACTAAGTAAAGGCAAAAGTCATAACGTTCCACCTATAAGAGCTCCTAACTTAGCTTTTACGTCGGTAATAAGACCAATAAGACTATGGTACGGGGACAAGACATGTTATAGATATGCACATGTTAAGCATACTAAACCCTTTTATTCAAAAAGAAGGGAGGAAATGACCCAACAACTAAGGCAGACTCGGTAGGGCTTATGAAAGTTATAGCCCAATAGTGTAAAAAAGAAAAAGTAACAACATGAAAGAACTGGACTCTATGTTTGAGTCAACATAAAGTGGTAGAGGACCGTGAGGGATGATAGTGAGATAGAGCTTTTTCATTTTGATATGTCTTCTCTTGATTTTATCTGATAATCCTAAGAAGGTATTTGTTGTTGAGATTCCTTTAATTAGTCCTATAAGGACATGAGGAAGAGATAAGAAGGATGAGAACTTATATTCGGTCCAATATTCTCTTATATGTGTTTTGAAACTTCCCTCTTTCTGTAGAAAGGGAAGAGATGTAAAAAAAATACCAGAGAAAAGCAGAGATATAAGTAGTAAAACTTAAAGAGATGAAAAATAATATAAAACAAACACATACTACCTAATTTCAATCCTTGAATACCCTGGCCAAGTATTCATCTATTGAAGGCAAGGTAAGTATGATACTCTTAGATTGCTATCTTTCTGATTACTCTGCTCAAGTAGTCATTTTGAGACAACCTAAAGAGCATAATGAATTAAAAGATGTGGCATGGATATTTCTACCACATCATAATTGATATATGGAGAAATCTGAGTTAATCACAGATCAATTTATAAATAAAAGATGTTTAGTATAATGTATACCTTGGTCTGAGGACCTAGAGGTAATAGTTACTTGAAAAGAGGTAACAATGTTCAGTGATGAACTGAGGGTTTGAATACCCAGATCTAGAAATCATGATGATGATAATACTGAGAGGTGATGACATTTAAATATCTCTATAATTCCTATGTTGAAGGCAAGGAACCTAAGAGGAAACAAGATTGAATGACACAAGAATAATTGAAAGTTCATGTAATACTCAAAGAAGGTGATAATCTCTTTTCTTTAATAAAAAACCCTAAATATTGATGGGGGTGATAAAAAGAACTATGTTTCCTTGTGCTCTTTCCCTTTCGGGACATGACAATCAAGTAAGTCTTATGACACTTGATGTGCATGGATTAGAAGAAATCTATAGATGGATAATTTGAAAAGTATCTACTTGTCTTGGATTTTTAGTTCCAAGACAAAGTATATGTGATAAGTAATGTCCCGATATCAAAGAAAGGTCCTATTATATGTTTAGTTTTAGTAATAATAACAGATGATGGAAATGATGATGATGTGATGTCCTTTTGGAACATATAATGGATACCAAGGTAAAGAATCCTAGTATCCAAGAACTTTCAATGACATGAGAAAATGGGAACATGACTTCTGATAAGATGAATAATGCTTGGTTACCTAGAAGGGCCAACTTTGAAATTATTCTAGTTACATACTGTAGTATGGATACCATATGTTAGGGGTTAATTCCCCACATAAACATAACAACAACAAAGATGTATGATTTGAAGGAACAATTGTAGAATTGTTTTGGGAAAAGTTGATCAAGCTAAAGATAACTTATTAGAATATCCCTATCTAGAACTATTAAGGCAACTTATACATAACATCTAGAGATACATATAGGATAAGTTCTTAATTGATAAGTAACCTCCCCTTATGAAAAAAGAATGTACATCTAATGAGATAGTTGGTACAAGTAGTAAGAAATTTTAGTGTTGTGTTAACAAATTATATGGCACAACAGATGTATGAAGAGACTAGTAGTCCTAAGTGGGTGACAGAACATAACTTTGGTCTTTCCTTGAAAGTGAAATACTAAATTGAATGAGGAGTATGGAAGACTCCTTAGAATCAAGAATCTTATCACATAAGTTGTAAGTTGACAAGGTGGCAAATTAGTAAGGTTTGACACCTGAGTTAAATAAGGTTTGTATAATGTTTCTCTAGCTAAGAAAAGTGTTACCTGACACAGAGTTGACTCTACAGTCAATAATGAAAAAGACAGTGGAGTATGTGTCCTGTGCGACAGATTCCATGATAACCATGTGTGGAAGAACTTTGGGTTGATCAAAGTTCTATGGCATCTCCATGACATTAAGATGTTATGTGGAGACTTGATGATATGATGGATGAATATATATGTCTCCCTTTACTCGGGATTTCAGGGACGAAATCCTTGTTAGGGGTTTATAACTTGTAATAACCCTAACCTGGGTTAGGAGGTAACCCTATTTGTTTGCGCTAAGTAAGTTGTTTATAACTTTAATATAATCCTCTAAAGTGTTTTGCTATCAGGTAACAAACTTATGTTTCAAATTTGGTCCTGTTTGGATAATGTTTGAGCAATGTTCTCATGTTTGGGACCAAAATGCAATTTACCCAAGATGAGGGGATATATTGCAAGTTTCCACATGTTGAATGTTCCCTAAGTGTTTTATCATCATAAGATGGAGAATGATGCAAGGTGGTGTCTTGTGGAAAGCCTAAATTCCAAGTTTGAACTTGTTTGAATAATGCTGGTGACTTGTGTACCAATTTTGGTACAAGTTGTAAATTACCCAAAATGTAGGGTTGATATACAAATTACCACCTCTATAGTATTCCTACTTCCTCTGTGTATCATTTAGAGGAGAGAGAATGAATGAGACACCATATTTGGATCATTTATGAGTGGTAGTATTCTTGGTGATGAAAAGACCAAGAAAGGGGTTGAATGGAAACCCTAATTTGAGCTTGTATTAAGTGTATCGGGTTGTAGTGATTAAATGGGAGTCCCTATCGGCCATGTAGACAAAGAGGAGACCCCCATATCATGTTTTTAACTCTTTGACTTCTCAAAAACGAGCTAAGCACCTCAATAAAGCAATGGATATCGGCTTGCAACTTTCCTTGGGAAAGGTTGCATTGAATTGTGAATATAATAATGTGAGTGGAAGTGGCGTGTCCTAGAAGATAACCAAAGGAGGCCGACCCTTATCCCTTGTATTATCCTCAAGTTTTTATTTTTCATGGCAAGATAAAGATGGAGTGCATGCAAGTGCATGTGTCAATCCATGCATAGCCATGTGGCACCTACTAGTAGTAAATTGATGACACCTCATATATACACTTTTTAAAGATCCTCACGTATATATACCCTTCCTTTCACCCCTAAGTGATCATTTTTGAATCCTACCACCTCCTTGATCTTAGATATCATGCATGAAGACTTTGTGTCGTGCATAGGTGAAGTGATATTTGTAACGACCATCATCAAACCAACAAACAACTCATTAATAATTAAGCGAAATAAACATAAACAACGGATTAATAAAAATCACTAAAATTTAAACCATTTGGCAAGGAGATCCTTGTCCAGAAAACTTTTATTGAAATATCCAAAACTCATACATATCATGATTTACATTGTACAACATTGTTTTATCTCATCTCGAGGACAACATATAACAATTGCTCTATCAAAACACATACTCGAGCAACATAAAACCTCGAGGCATTCAAGCCAAAATCTTAGATCATTCATGAAGCCAGTATGAATCAACTCCAAGGACCTGAGAGTATAAAGATGACACATATGCCTTCTATCTACAATACACGACAGACAGTGCACTCAACCTGAGTTGTCACTGCTGCCTCAGCTGTTGTTCCTCCTCTACAGAAAGATCTTCACCACCTCGTGCACGTCCACCTAAAAAAATGTGGATTCCATGGGGTGAGACAATTGTCCCAGTGAGAGATATAACTCTCTGTTGACCATATTATTATCATAGATTAAGAATTTATAAAATGAGTAGAGGTTCTTTTTATATTAACATTCAGGATAATTCATTGTATGAATAGAATGAAGTAATCTCCTTTCTTAAGGAGAACATTGCATCTACCCATGGTAGAGTTATAAATCATCTATCTACTTTGCAAGGAATGTAAAGAAACATAAATATCATCTATCAACTAAGATTTATAACTAAATTACACATCAAACAATACTTCTCATATTTGATCCTTAAGCAGATATGCTACACGGCTGAACATATTTTAACAATCACGCTTATGCCCTGAGGAGATGAAGCATACCCCGTTCATCTCCAACCGACCACAAGCTTCTCACAAATTGGTACCATAAAAGGTCAATGGGAGAGACGGTTGCCATGACCTCACTTGTCTCGGTCAGTACAAGACCACTTAAGTTTAGCAGGACATCTTGTGTCAGCTGCAAATAGCCGTGCCAGGGTACATAGGAATCCTCACTTAGAGCTACAGCGTCAACTGCACTCTCTTAGGGGAAACATCTACTAACAACCGTCCCCAGTTATGAAATTACTGAGTCATGGCGACACAAGAACCATACTCTGAGCCACGGGCTAGTTCACCATGCTCAACATAGAGTCTATGACTGAAGTCACACTTGAGCCAGGATATGACATATAGCCAAATCCCCATTAATTTCAGGGTTGTAAGGGGATCGGTTCACACATGGCTGTCTGTACTTACGCCCCCACATACTCAAAAGTATGCACTCGGGGTTATGCCACGGGGAACCTATTTCACCATTCAGCAAATGCTGACACTAATGGATCTATGGTCAGGGTAATGTTTTATAGTTCCTAATGATGTATTACATGTATTACATCATTCTTTTAGCATCAAACAAGTTATCATTATAAATCACAACAAATGCTACAAAGAAAAGTGTAATACATCTATCACGTACTTTGCAGATCATTAAAACACATGATACTTGGGATCTCAATCCCTCATCATATTACTGGGAATTCTCATCCCTTCACATCATTATCATGATTACTGGTTCTGGGTATTCAAACCCTTGGAACTTCACACAACATTGTTATCTCTATAACAGATAAAATTACCTCTAGGTCCTCAGACCCATGTATTCATTTTACTTATTGTACAAGTATTCCATATGGCTCACAAGGCCATTACACATCTTGTCACCTCTCACTAGGAAACAACTTATTCATATGGGTCACAATGCCATTACACATCTTGTCACCTCTCACTAGGCAATAACTTATTCATATGGTACACAAGGCCATTAATCATTATACTTGTTATACAATTATTTAACATGCCTCACAAAGCTTATGTAATAAGAGAAATACAACCTTCCCATTATTAGGGTTAGGGTTTCCCTTTATAGCTGAATAGGGTTTCAAGTTCATATTATTATTTCAAATCCTAATTCATTGCTCCACACATCCAAGATCATACATTGATATCATAAGTATTCAATCATACTTATTTATTCTCATCTTTTATCATTAAATGATAATCAACACAAAGTATGAGTTTCTCTCTCATCCTCACTAGGATATTGATTACATCATACTTTATTATCTTGGCTTAACCCTTTCTCAAGGCATGTTAGCCAACATTTATCAAAGGACATTACATCTCAATTTAATAATTGACATGACACACTTCATGTGTTACTCATCATGTATATTGGATTTAAGGTGCATCAAGGTATACCAACCTTGAGGTGCTAGATGTGATATTTATAATGTCTTGATATATCACTTCCCTCATCACTTTTAACTTACTTAAGTTCATAAATTTATCATGTATTAGGGCATTTACCATCCTAATACTTTATACACTAACTCATCACATTTATCATGTAGTGTTTTGGTCATAAGTCACACATTTGAATTATCCAACCATCATCAATGATATGGGCTCATCTCGGGTTAAGGCATTATTGATATAAGGTTGTCCATTATCAACTACTCTAGGTGTTTCACCTATCAAGGTATTAGCCACACCATTACTTGGTGTTACACTCATCACTCCTAAGAGTGTCTTTCCCTCACCTTTACAAGGTGTATAGGGTTGAATCATGTATGCCAAGTTGAACACATGTATTGGGTTAGTTGTATATCGATCTAGGCATTGTCATATCCCTCATACCCTTACCCATTAAGGTATCAACCTTACCATGCAAATGGTGTACCAACTTCACCCTTCATGGGTGTAACATCCTCACCTCACTTGAAGATATTGGCCACACCCTACTTTAATGTTTGGGCCATCACATGTACTAGGGTACTAACCACCTTGCCACTCTTGTCATCTAGTGTATTGGGTTACCCTCCATCTCATTTTAGAGATAGATTCTCAACACCATATCATCCAAAAGGTGTATGCTTAACCCAATATCAGACTAAAGGTGTATACTTGCTACCTATATCACCTAGAGGTGTATGTGTGCTTACCATATCGACCTTGAGGTGTATGTATGCTTCCGTATCGGGTTTGAGGTGTATGTGTTCTTCACACAATATCAGGCAAAGAGGTGTGTGCTTTCTCACCATATCACTTTAGAGGTGTATGTGTGCTTCACACCATGTCGGGCAAAGAGGTGTGTGCTTGCTCACCGTATCACTTTAGAGGTGTATGTGTGCTTCACACCATATCGGGCAAAGAGGTGCGTGTGTGCTTCACACCATATTGGGAAAAGAGGTGTGCGCTTACTCACCATATCACTTTAGAGGTGTTTTTGTGCTTCACACCATATTGGGAAAAGAGGTGTGTGTGTGATTCACACCATATCGGGCAAAGAGGTGTGTGTGCGCTTCACACCATATCAGACAAACAGGTGTGTGCTTAACCCAATATCATTTTTGAGGTGTATGCTTGACCTCATATCATGCAAGAGGTGTATAATACACCACCATATCGTGTAAGAAAGTATAAAATCATATCCATATCGTTTTAGTAAAGTAGGTGCATCACCATATCGGGTTAGAGGTGCTTGCTTGTGTGCTTGAACCCGATATCACTTTATAAGGTGATACCATCTTCTTCAAGGTCTAGAACTTCTTTCTAACTATTATAGTTCATGGAAATAGGTCTAAGGAACTACTAGAACTCATAATGTCATCAAATATTTCAGAAAATTTTGGAATTAAAAGTAGATCATTAAGTATAACAATTTAGGTGATAAATAATAACATGATAGAGTTCAAGTTATATAACCAACCTCAAGAACAACTTCAAAGCTCCAAGATCCAAAGATCCACGTTCCTAAGGTTGAAGATGACTTATCAAAAGTCCAAGGCTCGTTCAAAACTCCTTCATATACAAGGAATCACCACGAATAAGCAATTAGTGAAGAAGAAAAGAAAGGAAGATCATAACCCTAAAATCATGCTTCAATCCAAGGTTGAAGATGATCATGGCCTCACCTTAGGGTTAATTATGAGCTACTTCTTTCTCCTTAGAACCTTTTCACAATACCCTACTACTCATGCACGATATTCCACCACTCATGCATGATATCCTCCTCACTTGTGATCAAAACACTCCACTATGGCCGATATCACCTCACTAGGCCGATATCACCCTACTTGGCCGATATGAACTTGCTATGGATGATACCCAAGGCCTATGCACGATACCACATCACTCCTGCATGATACAAGGACCCTATGCACGATATATAAGATCAAGGAGGTGGTAGTATTCGAAAGCGTTCACTAAGGGGTATATATACTTGAGGTTCATGAAAAAGTGTATAAATGAGGTGTCATCAATTTGAGCTACTAGGTGCCACGTGTCCATGCATGGGTGAAAAATGTACATCCATGCATTAAAATTTATCTTGACATACAAAACTCTTGAGAATAATCTAGAGATAAATTTTCGTCCATTACTTATCCCTTTGAATATAATATATCAACAAAATCACCACTTTATTCACAACCCGATACAACTTTTCTAAGGAAGTTGTAAACTGATACACTTCACCTCCTTGAGGTGCTTTGCACTTCATGGGCTTTTACAAGAGTTAAAAAAACGATATGAGAATCCTCCTATGGCTCTTTGGCCGATAGGCACTCATATATAAGCTTTTCAACTTGATACAACCCAAGTTAGGGTTTCATTTTCAACCCTTTTCTTGGTCATTTCATCACCAAGATCACCATCACTCATAATTGATTCAATCATGGTGTCTTCTTCTTTCTCTATCCTATACATGATACTAGGATGGAGTAGGGACACTATAGAGCTGGTAATTTTCATATCAACCCTACATTTGGGTAGATTACAATTTGTACCAAAATTGGTGCACAAGGTACTAACATTATTCAAACAAGTTCAAACTTGGCATTTAGGCTTTCCAAAAGCCACCACTTAGCATAATTCTCTCTCTTATGATTCTAAAACATATAGGGCACGTTCAACATGTGACAGTTTGCAATATAACCCTCATATAGGGAAAATTGCACTTTGGTCCAAAACAAAGAAACATTGCTCAAACAACATTCAATCAGGACCAAAATTGAAACATAAGTGTGTCACATGATAACAAAACTCCTTAGAGGATTATATTAAAGTTCTAAGAAACTTACTTAGCCAAAACAAATAGGATTACCTCATAACCCAGGTCAGGGTCATTACAAGTTATAAACCCCTAACAAGGATTTTGTCCCCGAAATCCCAAGTAAAGGGAGACAAATATTATTCATTCATCATATCATCAAGTCTCCAAATAACATCTTAATGTCATGGAGATACCGTAGAACTTTGATCAACACAATGTTCTTCCACACATGGTTATCATAGAATATGTCACATATGACACATACTCCACCGTATTTTTCATTATTGACTGTAGAGTCAACACCGTGTCAGGTAACACTTTTCTTAGTTAGAGAAACATTATGCATACCCTATGTAAGGAGGAGAGATCGCCCCCTTACTTAAATTTAATAGAAAATATGATACATCCCTCAAATTATTAAAACATTGTGATGGAAGGATATATGCATAATAAATCCATTTAAATAAGCATGGACCAAATACAACCATTGTCAATAGTAGCAGCGGAAGAAAGTAAGATGAGAAAACTAAACTATTACATAGATTGTTCTAAAAGAAGAAGTAGATAAGATTCTAAGCTATTACAAAGCTTTTATTTCTGGAGTTTATAACATATAATTTAGCAAGATCTTAGCAGCATCAACCTTGCCATGATGGGGGTGCTACTCCTGCCATGGGTTTTCTTGTGCTTGGTCTAGCCCTTGTCCTGGTTCTGGGTGGTGGGGGAGCACCCAACAAGATAAAGATAAAAAAAATGTATGTGTCACAAAATGATCAAGTACAAGAAGCATTTTAAGGAATGGAAACATACAGATTTTCTATACTAAGAATGTTCTAGAGTATGAGGCATATAACTCAAATGGGATTTCTGCCAAGCATATAAGTCAAATATAGAACAAGCATGATTCATTATGACTAAGCTAAACTAGCATAGGGTGAGGAGCCTACCAACCTCAACCAGGAGGAGAGGGGAAATAACATCCCAAACCTCAAAATATATATAAAGTGGCAGGGGGACTAAAACCCCAGTGCCTATGGCAGGGGGACTAAAACCCCAGTGCCCTATGGGTGACTTGTACTCATGTACACTACATTAGTTAATGACTCAAACTATCATTATCATGCTTTACAATTTACATCGGCAGGGAATGCAAATAGCAATAATTCAAATGGGGCCCAATGACCCAAACATTTCCAAGAGATAAGCATATAGGATGTTCATACATTAAGATTTCATGTTGGATGCTCAAGTGAATAGTTTAAGGGCAACATATACATGACAAGATTTAAATCATATCAACAAGGCAGGTGGGGTCCAATGACCCAAATTTTTATCAAGTAAAGCAAGTTGATGCATTAGGTTACAAATTGCATGATCAAGTAGATGAAGGAGAATAAATGGGGCCCAATGACCCAAACATTTCCAAGAGATAAGCATATAGGATGTTCATACATCAAGATTTCATGTTGGATGCTCAAGTGAATAGTTTAAGGGCAACATATACATGACAAGATTTAAATCATATCAACAAGGCATGTGGGGTCCAATGACCCAAATTTTTATCAAGTAAAGCAAGTTTATGCATTAGGTTACAAATTGCATGATCAAGTAGATGAAGGAGAATAATATCATAACTATGCCTCATTTGGGAAACTAGGTTTAGCATGATTAGAAGCCCAGCTGAGGTGTCAGAATGCACATACCTATTCTTACTTTCTAGATTATCCCTTATCCACTAAGATGTCAGGTCCAAACTCACTTTAACCTAGGTACAAAGGTTAATACATGAATTAGGTTACTTAAAAGTACTTTAAGTGTAAAATGTCCCCAATCATAACCTTGGATTAAAACTTCGGATTTTAGGTTTGGAAATAGGACCAAACAATTCCTAATATTTTTCTAATCGAGAAAATATATTTTCTTGTAAAAAACAGAGTTAAAACACTATAATTATCATTTTATAACACTATATACATTTAAATTGAGGTTTGAATTAGTTATCAGAGTTGAGATGAAAAATAGGAATCAAAACTTGGAAATTCAGATTCTTCTTAATTTTATCTTTCCAACGAGTATATATTTACATTTGTTCGATATGTGAGTGATTTTCTACGAATTAAACAAACCGACCAATCAGGAATTAGATAAATGCCTCTTGGGCCAAAAAGCATAGAATCAGATGACGAGAGTTCCCTTTGCGAGAAAATAGGTGAAGGAGGGCGCGCAGGGGCAAAACGGTCAAAATCCACCCGAGCTTCTTCAAGCTCTGTTGCACCATGGTGCCGAGGTGGTAGCTTGGCATATAGGGTGTTTTCACATTTCACAACCGAACAGGGCGCAAAGGTACTCGAAACCTAGAAAATCGAAAGACGAACTCACTGGTCCAAGAAATTTTGGCACACAAGACACCTAGCACCAAGGAGGAGTTCTGCAAGCAAAGCAGGGAAAGCTCCACGCCTTCCGCTAACCACGCATCCTTGGACAAAATTGAGGGGATAGGTAGGTTTCTAGGGGGCCAACGCAGCCGTGTAGAATGTCATTTATAGGTGGGGATGTCAGTGGAGCCAAAGTGAAGGTGGAGGTGAGGAGCCATGGCCGGCTAAGTATGGTGTTTTGACTACAGTTCATAGGAGGTGATGAGGTTTGGCTCGTTTGACACGGGAGGTCTCCACGAACTCGTAGGTGAAGAAATATATAGAAATGATGAAGAGATGAGGGAGAAAGGAGGAGAGGAAGCGAGCCGCGGCTGCTCGTTTCCTACTTCGGTTATCCGAAGGTAGAAGATGATCTGTCGACCCTTGGATGTGGTCTGGGTCGAAGATGATCTGACAGATCCTGGACCATCATGGTCTGGCACGCGTGACACCTTATTAAGGCTGGACTTAGGCTTAAATGATGCCTATAATCAATATTTCGATTGATATTATGTAACACTATATTAAAAACTTGTTTAATGCATTTGGGAGGTCAAACGAACTCCAAATGACTTTAAATTTTAACCCTAGGTTGCTAATGACGTCTAGTTTCATGGTATATAATTAGATTTGTGTTTCACCCAACCTTTGGCCTCCAATAAAAATGTTTCTTATTAAAGCATATATTAATATGATTTTTGGGCAAATAATTACATATAGCTTTTATATGCAACCCTTGGTTTCCAAAACTGAGATATGGAGACCAAGAGTTCTCCATTCACTTATTACATGCATTTTCAAGCTTTATTAGCCCATAATAAGAGTTAGGTATGAAGGTGGGTTATTATTCACCATTTTAATTTACACTTGCTAATTAATTCACTTCTTCTCCATTAATATTTATTCTTGAGCTCCAACATTATCCATTAGTCAACTAATTTGTGATTTAGTGTATACCTTCATAATTAACCTATAAATTTAGAAAATCATGGTATTTGTGCATCTAACCCTCAAATTGGCATAAAATTGTACTTCAACCATCAATTTCTCAAACATTCAATATTAAGGACACAAAATGGAGAGGAAAGAAATTAACATAAAAATTGAGGTGGAAAATGATAATTTTATTGAAACTCAGGACATTACAACACTCCACCATTTAGAAAGGATTTCGTCCCTGAAATCTCATACAAAAAGAGAAGGGTGAGATTGGAGCATTTCTTCTCTCAGTTCCCAAGTGGTTTCTTCTAGCCCATGATACTTCCACAACACCTTCACTAACTCAATCTTTTTATTCTTCAACTGTTTCACCCGAGTGTCTAGTATTTTTACAGGTAGCTCCTCATAGGTTAGGTTTTCATGAATCCTCAAGGGTTCTATTGTGAGTACATGAGAAGGATCTATCACATACTTTCTCAGTACAGACACATGAAATACATTGTGTATCTTATCATAAGCAGGAGGAAGAGCCAGGCGGTATGCACAGTCCCCAATCTTCACCAAAATCTCAAAAGGTCCCACATAACGCGGGATAAGCTTGCCTTTGACTTTGGATCGGGAAATAGAGCGTATTAGCTTGACCTTCAAGAACACATTGTCGCCAACAAGGAAACTCACATCAGACCTGTGCTTGTCAGCATACATTTTCTATCAGTCTTGAGCAGCTTTCATACGCTTCTTAATCAGCTGAACCTTCTCTATCATCATCTTCATATTGTCGGTCTTTACTAAGGAATGCTCACCCACATCATCCCAATGCAACGGGGAACGACAGGGTCTTTCATATAATGCTTCATACGGAGGCATCCCTATGCTGGCTTGGTAGCTGTTATTGTATGCAAACTCATCCAGAGGTAGATATCTATCCCACGCTCCTCCCCAATCCATCACACAAGCACGAAGCAAGTCTTCTAAGATTTTTACAGTTCTTTCAGACTGACCATCGGTCTGGGGGTGATAAGCAGTGCTAAATGTAGGTCAGTCCCCATTTCTCCTTGTATCTGACTCCACAGACGAGAGGTGAACTTGGGATCACGATTAGAAATTATCATTTCTGGTACACCATGCAGATGGACTATCCATTCCAGATATAACTGAGCCATATCCTCTACTTTGTAGTTGGACTTGAAAGGCAGAAAGTGAGCAGACTTAGTGAGGCAATCAATGACAACCCACATAGCGTCGTAGCCTATCCTGGTCTTGGGGAAACCAGTGACAAAGTCCATCGTGATCTTCTCCCACTTCCATTCTGGAATTTCAAGCAGATGGAGGAGACCACCAGGCCGTTGATGTTCTATCTTAACTTGTTGACAGGTCAAACACTTTGACACAAACAGAGTTATATCCGTCTTCATCTTCCACCAGAAACTGCGCTGCAAGTCCTTGTACATCTTAGTCATGTCGGGGTGAATTGTGTACTTGTACCCATGTAGTTCACAGAGAATCTTCTGCCGCAGTTCATTAACATCAGGAACCCACAATCTTTGTCAGAAACGGAGTGTACCATCAACTCCAATAGAGAAATCAGATTGTGGTTTCAAGGTTAAGGCTTTCATTCCTTCTAGCTGAAGACTCTCCAACTGGGCATCAATAATATTGGAAATCCAACTTGGAGTGATCGACAGGCTAGCCATGTGAACACATAGCTTATCGCCAATTTCATCATCTGGGACTTTTGTCGGTTGCGGTCACCATCCAAAAACATACTCCATGTTCTTCTAAATGGAACAAGTTTTAGCATCACATGTCCCAGACTTCTTCTGACTCAAGGCATCAGAAACTACGTTGGCTTTACCGGGATGATAAGTGATGGTAAAGTCATAGTCCTTGAGATACTCCATCCATCTATGTTGTCTCAGGTTCAACTCTTTTTGTGTCAGGAGGTACTTTAAGCTTTTATGATCAGATAAGACCTCAAACTAAACCCCATAAATGTAATGTTTCCAGATCTTTAGATCATGAACAATAGCTGCGAGCTCTAAATCGTACGTAGGCCAGTTTTCTTCATTCGGCTTCAACTGGCGAGAGGCATAGGCAATCACCTTGCCTTCTTGCATTAGAAAGCATCCCAGTCCTTTCTTGGAGGCATCGGTGTAAATGATGTAGGGTTTGCCTTCAACAGGTAGCGCAAGTACATGAGCATATGTCAGACATTGCTTTAGCTATTGGAAACTGTCCTCACACTCTGGCGACCAAACAAAGTTGACGTCCTTTTGTGTCAACTTCGTCATAGGAAGAGTGATCTCTGAGAAGTTTTTGTTAAACTTCCTGTATTAACCTGCCAGACCGAGGAAACTACGAATTTCAGATGGATTCTTTGGAGCCTTCCACTTGGTCACTGACTCAATCTTTTCAGGGTCAAAAACAATGTGTCCTCCAGAAATGATGTGACCCAGAAACATAAATTTTTTAATCCAGAACTCACACTTGGAGAATTTAACATAAAGTTGATTTTCTCATAGTGTATTGAGAACCAATCTCAAGTGCTCACAATGTTGCTCTTTCGACTCCTAATATATCAAGACATCATCAATAAAAACCACAACAAATCGATTAAGGTAGGGGCGGAAAACTTGATTCCTCTGGTCCATGAAAGCATTTGGGGCATTAGTCAAACCAAATGGCATGACCAAAAATTCATAATGCCCATATCTGGTTCTAAAAGCTATTTTTGAGATGTCTTCATCCTTCACTCACATTTGATAGTAGCCACTCCGCAAGTCCATTTTTGAGAAGACAGTGGCAGACTTGAGTTGGTCGAAGAGATCGTCAATTAGAGGCAGTGGATAGCGATTCTTCACCGTGTCCTGATTAAGCATGCGATAATCCATGCACATCCACATAGATCCATCCTTCTTCTTTACAAATAGGATGGGGGCTCCCCAAGGAGAAATGCTTGGGCGAATGAACCCCATATCTAGAAGTTCTTGAAGTTGCTTCTTTAACTCAGCGAGTTCAGCAGGTGCTAAGCAGTAAGGTAGCTTCGAGATGGGTGAAGTCCCAGGTGCAAGCTCGATTGAGAATTCCACTTCACGAGTAGGGGACAACCCGAGTAGTTCTTCAGGAAAGACATCAGGGAAGTCCTTTACCACTTCTATATGGTCGAGAGCAGGGGTTGTAGCATCAAGAACTATAGAGGCGAGAAATTCCCTACACCCTTGTGAGATAAGCTTTTCAGCTTTGATGGCTGAGATGACGAATTGTTGTTCTTCTCATTTCCTGCCTTTTACACAGATTCTACCCTCTACAGGGTGCAACAAGCTAACCTTTGACTCATCACAGAAGAGGATTGCCTTGTAGTTTTTTAGCCAGTCCATGCCAAGAATAATGTCAAAGACAGACATATCGAGTAAGATAAAGTCGGATGGAAACATATTTCCCGATATACACATGTCCAAGGTTGGAAGCTTGAGATAAGAGGAACATATTCTACCACTAGGGGTTTTGACATCTAGCACATGGTCCATTAATTCAGACTCTATCTCTAGCATAGCAACAAACTGAGTAGATATGAAGGTATTTGACGAGCCAGAATCAAAAAGTGATTTGATAGGGTACATATTAAGGTGTAGAGTACCTTCAATCACATTATTCTCATCATCAGCCTCTTCAGCATCCAGAGCAAAGACCCTTCCATTGCGCCTCTCCACAGGCGGATGGTGTCCTTGCAGGTTATTTTTGTGGTTGTTGTTATTGTTGTGGTGATTGTTGTTGTTGTTGTTGTTCCTTGGGGGCAGATTTTGATGTTGTTGCTACTGCTGTTGGGCGGGGACCTGTCCTCGATTGAACCTAGGACAGTTTGGCCTGATGTGACTGACTTGGCCACACTCATGACAGGTAGGGGCAGGAAGATCATTCCTATAGTGCGGTGCATTTCCAGCTGGACATCTCCCGGGAGGATGAAATCAGGAGCAAGTGTTGCACCTACCGCACCCCTACGGACCACCATGGTTCTTTCGCTTGTTGTTCTCATTATTCGAACCAGAAGCGTGGAAGCCAGGGTACACCTCCACGGCCAGAGCTTTGTCTAGAATTTGTTGGAAGGTGAGCGGGAGCTGGGGCACCAGGTGACACCCTATGATGTAATTGAACCCTTCAAGGAAGACAGTCACCCTCTGCTCTTCAGCTAGACCCACAACATAACGTTCCAACACCAGGAAATGTTGCACATACTCTGAAACTGTCATATTCCCTTGTCACAGACTATAGAACTTGGCCTCCTTCTTCTTCAGGTAGGCCGTGTAGATATACTTTGCCCGGAATATCTGAAGGAACTCTTCCCAGGTCATAGTTGTTGTGTCTCTTGCGTAGGTTATCCCATTCCACCAGACCCGTGTCGGGCCATCCAGGACATAGGATGCAAAGTGGACTTTAAGATGTGGGGGACACGCCATGCCATCGAATGTGCATTCCAGGTCTACCACCCAATCATCTACCTTGTCCACCATGTTGTTCTCAGTTTCCCCCTTGATGTAGGGAGGCTGCATCTTGATGAAGTCATTCAGGGTTGGCTCCTTAGGCTTGTTGGCATGGGCAGCAGCTGCAGTAAGCTACCCTACCAAGGTAGTGGAGAGTAGCGGTCTTAGCATCGCCAACTCCTGCTCAAGAGTCATAGGTGTCTCAGGAGTTTCAAGGTTGGTGTCATCATTGTTTGAGCTTTCACCGAACAAGCTACCCTTCGTGAAAGACAAGTTTTAGGGTAAGATTTCTAGGAGTACAAGACATAAATAGATAAGGCTACTATTGCCTATAGGCATGCTATTTCGGGCGTTCAATACCAGATCAGGCTAGGCTGGTTCATATGAGCTTAGGAGTCCTCGTGACCAAGCTAGTGGGGCGGAGGAAAATATTGCCAGCCCCCAAGCTCTGACCCTTTCTAGACACCATAAATTTCAACATCACACCCTAGTAGCTACCCTACAGGCTATGATACCATGATGTAAGGAGGTGAGATCACCCCCTTACTTAAATTTAACAGAAAATACAATACATCCCTCAAATTATTAAAACATTGTGATGGAAGGATGTATGCATAATAAATCCATTTAAATAAGCATGGACCAAATAAAACCATTGTATATAGTAGCAGCGGAAGAAAGTAAGATGAGAAAACTAAACTATTACATAGATTGTTCTAAAAGAAGAAGTAGATAAGATTCTAAGCTATTACAAAGCTTTTATTTCTAGAGTTTATAACATATAATTTAGCAATATCTTAGCATCATCAACCTTGCCATGATGGGGGTGCTACTCCTGCCCTGGGTTTCCTTGTGCTTGGTCTAGCCCTTGTCCTGGTTCTGGGTGGTTGGGGAGCACCCAACAAGATAAAGATAAAAAAAATGTATGTGTCATAAAATGATAAAGTACAAGAAGCATTTTAAGGAATGGAAACATAAAGATTTTCTATACTAAGAATGTTTATGAGTATGAGGCATATAACTCAAATGGGATTTCTGCGAAGCATATAAGTCCAATATAGAACAAGCATGATTCATTATGACTAAGCTAAACTAACATAGGGTGAGGTGCCTACCAACCTCAACCAGGAGGAGAGGGGAAATAACATCCCAAACCTCAAAATATATATAAAGTGGCAGGGGGACTAAAACCCCAGTGCCTATGGAAGGGGGACTAAAACCCCAGTGCCCTATGGGTGACTTGTACTCATGTACACTACATTAGTTATCTAGTCAAACTATCATTATCATGCTTTACAATTTACATTGGCAGGGAAATCAAATAGCAATAATTCAAATGGGGCCCAATGACCCAAACATTTCCAAGAGATAACCATATAGGATGTTCATACATCAAGATTTCATGTTGGATGCTCAAGTGAATAGTTTAAGGGCAACATATACAAGACAAGATTTAAATCATATCAACAAGGAAGGTGGGATCCAATGACCCAAAATTTTATCAAGTAAAGCAAGTTTATGCATCAGGTTACAAATTGCATGATCAAGTAGATGAAGGAGAATAATATCATAACTATGCCTCATTTGGGAAACTAGGTTTAGCATGATTAGAAGCCCAACTGAGGTGTTAGAATGCACATACCTATTCTTTCTTTCTAGATTATCCCTTATCCACTAAGATGTAATGTCCAAACTCACTTTAACCTAGGTACAAAGGTTAATACATGAATTAGGTTACTTAAAGGTACTTTAAGTGTAAAATGTCCCCAATTATAACCTTCGATTAAAACATTGGATTTTGGGCCTGGAAATAGGACCAAACGATTCCTAATATTTTTCTAATCGAGAAAACATATTTTCTTGTCAAAAACAAAGTTAAAACACTTTAATTATCATTTTATAAAACTTTATACATTTAAATTGAGGTTTGAATTATTATTAGAGTTGGGATGGAAAACAGGACTCAAAACTTGGAAATTCGGATTCTACATAATTTTATCTTTCCAACAAGTATTTATTTATATTTTTCCGATATTCGTATGATTTTCTACGAATTAAACAAACCGACCAATCAGGAATTAGATAAATGCCTCTTGGGCCGAAAAGCATAGAATCAGATGACGAGAGTGCCCTTTGTGAGAAAACAGGTGAAGGAGGGCACGCAGGGGAAAAATGGTCAAAAGCCACCTGAGCTTCTTCAAGCTCTATCACACTATGGCGCCGAGGTGGGAGCTTGGCATATTGGGCGTTTTCACGTTTTACAACCGAACAGGGCACAAAGGTACTCGAAATGTAGGAAATTGAAAGACGAACTCACCGATCCAAGTAATGTTGACACGCAAGACACCTAGCACTGTGGAGGAGTGCCGCAAGCATGACAGGGAAAGCTCCATGCCGTCTGCTACCCACGCATCCTTGGATAAAATCGAGGGGATAGGCAGGTTGCTAGGGGGTCGACGCAGCCGTATTGGGTTTCATTTATAGGTGGGGATGTCAGTGGAGCCGAAGCAGAGGTGGAGGTGAGGAGCCATGGCCGTCCAAGTATGGCGTTTTGACTAAAGTGCACGAGAGGCAACGAGGTTTGACTCATTTGATGTGGGAGGTCTCCACGAACTCATAGGCAAAGAAATCTCTAGCAATGATGAAGAGACGAGGGAGAAAGGAGGAGAGGAAGCGAGTTGCGGCTGCTTGTTTCCTGCTTCAGTTAACTGAAGGTAGAAGATGATCCATCAACCCTTGGATGTTGTTCGGGTCAAAGACGAGCCGTAAGATGCTGGACCATCATGGTATGGCGCGTGTGACACCTTATTAAGGCTGGACTTAGGCTTAAATGATGCCTATAATCAATATTTTGATTGATATTATGTCACACTATATTAAAAACTTGTTTAATAAATTTGGGAGGTCAAACGAACTCCAAATGACTTCAAATTGTAACCCTGGGTTGCTAATGACGTCTAGTTTCATGCTATATAATTAGATTTGCATTTCACCCAACCTTTGGCCTCCAATAAATATGTTTCTTATTAAAGCATATATTAATATGATTTTTGGGCAAATAATTACATATATCTTTTATATGCAACCCTTGGTTTCCAAAACCGAGATATGGAGTCCAAGATTCCTCCATTCACTTATTACATGCACTTTCAAGCTTAATTAGCCCATAATAAGAGTGAGGTATGAAGGTGGGTTATTATTCACCATTTTAATTTACACTTGCTACTTAATTCACTTCTTATCCATTAATATTTATTCTTGAGATCCAACATTATCCATTAGTCAACTAATCTGTGATTTAGTGTATATCTTCATAATTACCCTAACAATTTAGCAAATCATGGTATTTGTGCATCTAACCCTCAAATTGGCATAAAATTGTATTCAACCATCAATTTCTCAAATATTCAATATTAAGGACACAAAATGGAGACGAAAGAAATTAACATAAAAATTGAGGTGGAAAATGATAATTTTATTGAAACTCAGGACGTTACACCCTATTTAACTCAGGTGTCAAACCTCACTGATTTGTCACCTTTATCAACTTACAAATTTATGTGACAAGATTCTTTATTCTGGGGAGCCTTCCATACTCTTCATTCAGTTTAGCATTTCTCTTCCAAGGAAAGACCGGAGTTACGTTCTGTCACGTACTTGGGACTACAAGTCTTATCATATATCTGCTGTGCCATCTAATCTACTGACACAACACTAAACTTTCTTACTACATGTAACAACTATCTCATTAGTTGTACTCTTTTTTCACCCTAGGTTCCTTGCCATTAGCATAGGAATTATAAGGATGATTACATATTATCATCCTTTTCTTTATTATTAGTTAACATATTCATGAACATTTCATGGTTTTATCACATTCCCCGTTTCCACATTATGGGAAAAGATCTTTGCTATTCACACAGGCTTTATCAAATAGGGATCACCTCCCTTGTTCTCATTCTCATTTCATGAGGATTATACTATTCACTTCCTCATACACACAGAGTGACCTGAGATCATCTCAGATCCCACGTTATTGCACTTAGGATGTAATACAAATGTCCATACCATACTTCCAGTTTAGTTATACTCACTAGATTGTCTCAGAATGACTACTTGATCAGAGTAATCAGAAAGATAACAATCTAATAGTTCCATACTCACCTTATCTTCAATAGTTGAATACCTGGCTAGGGTATACAAGTACTGAGATTAGGTAGTATGCACTTTGTGTACTATCATATTCCTTGCTTTTCGTATCATCATAAACACATGATTTAACAATCCTGGCTTTTCTCCAGGAATCACTTCTATATCTCATCCTTTTTCACACAGATAAGAGAAATTATAGAACATTTAAAAGAATACTGAACAAAATATAAATTCTAGTTCTCTTCATTTCTTCCCTATGTCCCGATAGGACAATCAATAGGGAAATCCATAACAGCAATCCATCTTATGATTATCAAATAACATCAAGATAAGGCATATCAAAATGAAAAATCTCTATCTGACTATTACCCCTTGTGGTCATCTACCACTTTAGGTTGACTCAACACATAGAGTCTAGCTGTTTCATGTTGTTTCTCTTGCCTTTTTACACTATTGGGCTGTGACTTTCGTAAGCCCTGACGAGTCTACCTTGGTTGTTGAGTCATTTCCTCCCTTCTTTTCAAAGAAAAGAATTTAGTATGCTCAACCTGTCCTTACCTATAACACGTCTTGCCCTCATACCATGGTCTTATCGGTCTTATTACCGATGTAGAAGCTAAGATAGAAGTTCTTACAGGTGGAAAGTTAGGACCTTTTCCTGTACATAGTGATTACTACCCTGGTGCAGTAGGCGTTTATTGCATTGGTGGAACAAAAAACTTTGGATTTTTAGAACAACTAGGCAAATGTCTCTAGAATTGTAGTAATATTTCCTTAATTCTCAACTTATTGCCCCTTCTTGGGCACTATCATCACAGATATACTATCTGTCTAAATGTATGGAAGAGTATATTTTCTTGCCATATGTTAATCATTCCCACATTTTCCACTATTCCAACATGACTATGTCATTCTGGAACCCTTTTAGAACCCGAAGTTTCTACATTAAGGACTGGTAACCTAGGTTGTAATGCTAGTATCCAGTCTACTATATGTATCACTATTGTCCTAACCAGCCTAGCAAGAGCATAAAAATAGGATTCTCTCTCCTGATTGGGTCAAAATGGGAATTCTCAGCCACTTGTTCTTCTCTTTCCTGATCCCTTGCACCCTCTCTTGGTGCAACAACATTGCTCTCAACAACATGTTCCTCATGTTCTCCAGTCATTTTTAAACTTCACCCGTTCTTCTACATAAACATAAGTCACTATAGGGTGTACTGGAGGACACTAGAACAGACTCAACACCTTAGTCCTATGTCTTTGTAGACTCAGTGAACCTTAAGCTCTGATACCAAAACTTGTAACGACCGTCATCAAATCGACAAACAACTCGTTACTAATTAAGTGGAATAAACATAAACAACGAATTAATAAAAATCACTAAAATTTAAAACCATTTTACAAGGGGATCTTTGTGCATAAAACTTTTACTGAAAGATCCAAAACTCATACATATCATGATTTACATTGTACAACATTGTTTCATCTCATCTTGAGGACAACATATAACATTTTCTCTATCAAAACACATACTGGAGCAACATAAAGCATCAAGGCATTCAAGCCAAAATCTCAGATCATTCATGAAACCAGTACGAACCAACTCCAAGGACATGAGAGTACAGAGATGAAACATAAGACTTCTATTTACAAGACACGACAGACAATACACTCAACCTGAGTTGTCACTACTGCCTCAGCTGTTGTTCCTCCTCTACAGAAAGATCTTCCCCACCTCGTGTACGTCCACCTAAAAAAATGTGGATCCCCTAGGGTGAGACAATTGTCCCAGCGAGAGATATAAATCTCCTCCGACCATATTATTATCATAGATTAAGCATTTATAAACTGAGCAGAGGTTCTTTTTATATTAACAGGCAGGATAATTCACTGTATGAACATAATGAAGTAATCTCCTTTCTTAAGGAGAACATTGCATCTACCCATGGTAGAGTTATAAATCATCTATCTGCTTTGCAAGGAATGTAAAGAAACATTAATATCATCTATCAACTAATATGTATAACTAAATTGTGCATCAAACAATATTTCTTGTATTCGATCCTTAAGTAGATATGCTACATGGCTGAACATATTTTAACAATCACGCTTATGGCTTGAGGATATGAAGCATACCCCGTACATCTCCAACCGACTACAAACTTCTCACAAGTCGGTACCATACAAGGTCAATGGGAGAGCCAGTTTCCATGACCTCACTTGTCTTGGTCAGTATGAAACCACTTAAGTTTAGCATGACACCTTGTGTCGGCTACAAATAGCTGTGCTAGGGTACGCAGGCATCCTCGCTTAGAGCTATAACATCAACTGCACTCTCTTAGGAGAAACATCTACTAACAACCATCCCCAGTTATGAAATTACTGAGTCATGGTGACACTAGCACCATACTCTAAGCCACGGGCCAGTTCATCGTGCTCAACATAGAGTCTACGAATGAAGTAACACTCGAGCCAGGATATGACATATAGCCAAATCCCCATTCATTTCGGGCTCGTAAGGGGATCGACTCACACATGGCCATCCATACTTACGCCCCTACATACTCAAAAGTATGCACTCCGAGTTATGTCGTGGGGAACCCATTTCACCATTCAGCAAATCCTGACGCTGATGGATCTATGGTTAGGGCAATGTTTTATAGTTCCTAATGATGTTTTACATGTATCACATCCTTCTGTTAGCATCAAACAAGTTATCATTATAAATCACAACAAATGCTACAAAGAAAAGTGTAATACATCTATCATGTATTTTTCAGATCTTTAAAATACATGATACTTGGGATCTCAGTCCCCCATCACATTACTGGGAATTCTCATCCCTTCACATCATTATCATGATTACTGGTTCTGGGTATTCAAACCCTTGGATCGTCACACAACATTGTTATCTCTATAACAGATAAACATTACCTCTAGGTACTCAGACCCAGGTATTCATTTTACTTATTGTACAAGTATTCCATATGGCTCACAAGGCCATTACACATCTTGTCATCTCTCACTAGGAAACAACTTATTCATATGGGTCACAAGTCCATTACACATCTTTCCACCTCTCACTAGGAAACGACTTATTCATATGGCTCACAATGCCATTAATCATTATACTTGTTATACAAGTATTTAACATTCCTCACAAGGCTTATGTAATAAGAGAAAAACAACCTTCCCTTTATTAGGGTTAGGGTTTCCCTTTATAGAAGAATAGGGTTTCAAGTTCATATTATTAATTCAAACCCTAATTCATTGCTCCACACATTTAGGAGCATACATTGATATCATAAGTATTCAATCATACTTATTTATTCTCATCTTTTATCATTAAATGATAATCAACACAAAGTATGAGTTTCTCTCTCATCCTCACTAGGATATTAATTACATCATACTTTATTATCTTGGCTTAACCCTTTCTCAAGGCATGTCAGTAAACATTTATCAAAGGACATTACATCTCAATGTAACAATTGACATGACACACTTCATGTGTTACTCATTCATGTATATTGGATTTAAGGTGCATCAAGGTATATCAACCTTGAGGTGCTGGATGTGATATTTATCATGTCTTGAAATATCACTTCCCTCATCACTTTTAACTTACTTAAGTTCATCCATTTATCTTGTATTAGGGAATTTCCCGTCATAATACTTTATGCACTAACTCATCACAATTATCATGTAGTGTTTTGGTCATAAGTCACACATTTGAATTATCCAACCATCATCAATGATATGGGCTCATCTCAGGTTAAGGCATTATTGATGTAAGGTTGTCCATTATCAACCACTCTAGGTGTTTCACCTATCAAGGTATTAGCCACAACATTACTTGCTGTTACACTCATCACTCCTAAGAGTGTCTTGCCCTCACCTTTACAGGGTGTATAGGGTTGAATCATGTATGTCAAGTTGAACACATGTATTGGGTTAGTTGTATATCGATCTAGGCATCATCATACCCCTCATACCCTTACCCATTAAGGTTTCAACCTTACCATTCATATGGTGTACCAACTTCACCCTTCATGGGTGCAACATCCTCACCTCACTTGAAGATATTGATCACACCCTACTTTAGTGTATTGGACATCATATGTACTAGGGTACTAACCACCTTGCCACTCTTGTCATCTAGTGTATTGGGTTACCCTCCATCTCATTTTAGAGATAGGTGCTCAACACCATATAGTCCAAAATATGTATGCTTAACCCAATATCAGTTTAAAGGTGTATATGTAAACGCCCGGGCCCACTGCCCTAGGCTCTAGTAGAGTTTCAGGAATGACGATTGTCCCTACAGATCACCACTAGCCTTAACTGCGCCCTTTTTCCTCACTCACGCGCATGATAGGATCAACATCCCGACATGTCACCCATCCCAGTACTACTCCAAGCTGAGAACGCTCAACTATGGAGTTCTTTAGTGATGGGCTCCCAGAAAAGAAGGTGCACCTTTGTGATATGGGTAGTCCAATCATTCATTTTAAGATCAACTTATCTAATGCCTCAAATCCTAGGATGTTACAATCTCCCCCACTTAGACTCTTGATGTCCTTGTCAAGTCTCAACTATATGGCCTCTTAATATGACCCCATTTCAGTGCAGACCCACAATGGCCCATGGACACCGAACTCTCGATCACGGAATACCAACACAAGGGTGGCTACGTCAACCATGGAAAACCCTTTCCTACATGCCTGAACACTACCAGCTCATGGGCGGCTCCATCAACTTGGATAGCCCTTTCCAACACGCGTGGACCGCAAGACTCAAAGACTGGATGCCATAGGCCCATGTGGGCCCCACCTACTTGAGGGGAATTGGCTCTGATACCATTTGTAATGCCTGATCCCACTGCCCAAGGCTCTAGTAGAGTTTTAGGAATGATGACTGGCCCCACAAACCACCATCTGTGGACCGCACGGCTCAAAGACTAGCATGTCACATGCCCATGTGGGCCCCACCTACTGGAGGGGTTATGGCTCTGATACCATTTGTAAATGCCCGAGCCCACTGCCCTAGGATCTAGTATAGTTTCAGGAATGACGACTGTCCCTACAGACCACCACTAGCCTTAGCTACGCGCTTTGTCCTCACTCACGCGCATGCTAGGATCAACTTCCCGACAGGTCACCCATCCCAGTACACTCCAAGCTGAGCACTCTTAACTATGGAGTTCTTTAGTGATGGGCTCCCAAAAAAGGAGGTGCACCTCAGTGATATGGCTAGTACAATCATTCATTTTAAGATCAACTTATCTGAGGCCTCAAATCCTAGGATGTTACAGTATACTTGCTACCCATATCACCTAGAGGTGTATGTGTGCTTACCATATCGACCTTGAGCTGTATGTATGCTTCCATATAGGGTTTGAGGTGTATGTGTGCTTTACACCATATCGAGCAAAGAGGTATGTGCTTTCTCACCATATCACTTTAGAGGTGTATGTGTGCTTCACACCATATTGGGAAAAGTGTGTGCTTGCTCACCATATCACTTTAGAGGTGTATGTGTGCTTCACACCATATCGGGCAAAGAGGTGTGTGTGTGCTTCACACCATATCAGGCAAAGAGGTGTGTGTGTGCTTCACACCATATCGAGCAAAGAGGTGTGTGCTTACTCACCATATCACTTTAGAGGTGTATGTGTGCTTCACACCATATCGGGTAAAGAGGTGTGTGTGTGTGCTTCACACCATTTCGGGCAATGAGGTGTGTGTGCTTCACACCATATCCAACAAAGAGGTGTGTGCTTAACCCAATATCATTTTTGAGGTGTATGATTGACCTCATATCGTGCACTAGGTGTATACTACACCACCATACCGTGTAAGAAAGTATAAAATCATATCCATATCCTTATAGTGAAGTAGGTGCATCACCATATCAGGGTAGAGGTTCTTGCTTGTGTGCTTGAACCATATATCACTTTATAAGGTGATACCATCTTCTTCAAGCTCTACACCTTCTTTCTAACTATTATAGTTCATGGAAACAGGTCTAAGAAACTACTAGAACTCATAATGTCATCAATATTTCAGCAAATTTCAGAATTAAAAGTAGATCATTAAGTATATCAATTTAGGTGATAAATAATAGAATGATAGAGTTCAAGTTATATAACCTGCCTCAAGAACAACTTCGAAGATCCAAGCTCCAAATATCCACGTTCCTAAGGTTGAATATGACTTATCAAAAGTCCAAGGATCTTTCACAACTCCTTCATATACAAGGAATCACCATGAATAAGCAATTGGTGAAGAAGAAAAGAAAGGAAGATCATAACCCTAAAATCATACTTCAATCCAAGGTTGAAGATGATCATGGCCTCACCTTAGGGTTTAGTATGATATCCTTCTTGCTCCATAGCACCTTTGCAAGATACCCTACTAATCATGACGATATGCCACCACTCATGCACGATATCCCCCTCACTTGTGATCAAAACACTCCACTATGCCTGATATCACCTCACTAGGCTGATATCACCCTACTTGGCTGATATGAACTTGCTATGGACGACACCCAAGGCCTATGCACGATAACACATCACTCCTGCACGATAAAAGGACCCAATGCAAGATATCTAAGAGCAATGAGGTGGTAGTATTTGAAAGAGTTCACTAAGGGGTGAAAGAAGGGGTATATATACTTGAGGTTAATGAAAAAGTGTATAAATGAGGTGTCATCAATTTGAACGACTAGGTGCCACGTGTCCATGCATGGGTGAAATTTGTACATGCATGCATTAGCATTTATCTTGACATGAAAAACTCTTTAGGATAATCTTGGGATGAATTTTCGTCCATTACTTATCCCTATGAATAAAATATATCAACAAAATCACCACTTTATTCACAACCCGTTACAACTTTTCTAAGGAAGTTGTAAACCGATACACTTCACCTCCTTGATGTTCTTTTCACTTCATGGGATATTCCAAGAATCAAAAAAATGATATGAGACTCTTCCTATGGCTCCTTGTCCGATAGGCACTCATATATAAGCTTTTCAACTTGATACAACCCAAGTTAGGGTTTCATTTTCAACCCTTTTCTTGGTCATTTCATCACCAAGATCACGATCACTCATAATTGATTCAAACATGGTGTCTCCTTCTTTATCTATCCTCTACATGATACTAGGAGGGAGTAGGGACACTCTAGAGGTGGTAATTTGCGTATCAACTGTATATTTTGGGCAAATTACAATTTGTACCAAAATTGGTGCACAAGGTACTAACATTATTCAAACAAGTTCAAACTTAGCATTTAGGCTTTCCAAAAGATACCACTTAGCATCATTTTCTCTCTTATGATACGAAAAGATATAGGGCACGTTCAACATGTGACATTTTTCAATATAACCCCTCATATTGGGTAAATTGCACTTTGGTCCAAAATAAAGAAACATTGCTCAAACAACATTCAATCAGGACCAAACTTGAAACATAAGTGTATTACATGATAACAAAACTCCTTAGAGGACTATATTAAAGTTATAAGCAAATTACTTAGCCAAAAAAATAGGATTACCTCATAACCTAGGTCAGGGTCATTACAGTATCGTTTATAGGGCCTTGGTATCGGCCATAGCAAGTGATATTGGCCATAGCAAGTTGATATCGGCCATAGTGGACTGTTTTTGGCCACAAGTGAGTGAGATATCGGCCACAAGTGATGGCATATCATGCAAGGGTAGTGAGGTATTGTGCAAGGTGCTAAAGAGCAAGAAGGAGCTCAATACGTAACCCTAAGGTGAGGCCATGATCATCTTCAACCTTGGATTGAAGCATGATTTTAGGGTTATGATTTTCCTTTCTTTTCTTCTTCACCAATTGCTTATCCATGGTGATTCCTTGTATATGAAGGAGTTGTGAACGATCCTTGGACTTTTGATAAGTCATCTTCAACCTTAGGAAAGTGTAGATTGGAGCTTGGAGCTTTTAAGTTGTTCTTAAGGCGGGTTATATAACTTGAACTCAACCATGTTATTATTCATCACCTAAATTGGTATAATTAATGAACTACTTTTATTTCCGAAATTTTCTGAAATAGTTGATGACATTATGAGTTCTAGTAGTTGCGTAGACCTATTTCCATGAACTATAATAGTTAGAATGAAGGCCTATAGCTTGAAGAAGATGGTATCACCTTATAAAGTGATATCGGGTTCAAGCACACAAGCAGGCACCTCTAACCCGATATGGTGATGCACCTACTTCACTAAAATGATATGGATATGATTTCATACTTTCTTGCACGATATGGTGGTGTCTTATACACCTCTTGCACGATATGAGGTCAAGCAAACACTTCAAAAATAATATTGGGTGAGGCACACACCTCTCTGCCCGATATGGTGTGAAGCATACACACACCTCTCTGCTCGATATGGTGTGAAGCACACACACACCTCTCTGCCTGATATGGTGTGAAGCACAAATTCAACTCTAAAGTGATATGGGTAGCAAGCACACACCTCATACCCAATATGGTGGAAGCACCTCAAAACCCATATGAAGGAAAGCACCTTGGATGCAATGTACTTGATGGAGTAACACATGAAGTGTCTCATATCAAGTCATACATTAAGAGGTATGGAGTTTAATGAATATTGATTAAGTAGGCTTTTGTACGTTTAAGTAAAGGAAGAGCGAACATAATAAAGTATGAAGTAATCAACATCCTAGTGAGAATGAGAGAGAAACATATACTTGTTTGATACTCATGTAATGAGTATACATTAATACTCCTAATATGAGTGGAGTCTGAATTAGGGTTGTGATTCTTGATGAAAGTACTTGAAAACCCTAGTTGGTTTAAAAAGGGAAACCTTAACCCTAGTAAAGGGTAATGATATGATCTGAAACTATAATTGGTTAATAAAGGGGAATCCTTAACCATATTGAAACCATGCTAATAAGCATGAGATAATGTGCATAGCTAAGTCTGAGCTATGATGTTTCATATAATACCAACTATAATGGGCCTTGTGAGCCATGTGATTAGTTGTTTCCTAGTGAGAGGTGACAAGATGTTTAATGGCCTTGTGAGCGATGCAATTAGTTGTTGCCTAGTGAGAGGTGACAAGATGTTTAATGGCCTTGTGATCCATGTGAATAGTTGTTGCCTAGTGAGAGGTGGCAAGATGTTTAATGGCCTTGTGAGCCATGACTAAATTGTTGCCTTGTGAGAGGTGACAAGATGTTTAATGGGCCTTGTGAGCCATGTGAATAAGTTGTTGCCTAGTGAGAGGTGACAAGATGTGTAATGGGCCTGGTGAGGCAAGTGAATTGTTGTTGCCTAGTGAGTGGTGACAAGATGCTTATAAAAGTTTCATGTAAGAAATGATAATGTTTAAGATAAACTAGGAAATGGAAACTTAGTAACATATTAATAATAATAAATGGATACAATAATAATAATGAAATCTTGATCATACATGATTTATGCTTATAGCCAAATAAGGGATATAGTGTTTTGAATATGCTTAAATGAGATAAGAAGAATACTTGTATTATATGAATGATGTGAATAAGTATGATGGCTTGGCCAAGGTAAAGCCTAGTAAAGGTGATGTTGTATTCAGTGATGAGATGCACATGATTGGCATAGTCCAATGCCTGGAATTGATGCACATGATTGGCATTGTCCAATGCCTAGAATAGATTCACAGGATTGGTATTAACCCAATACCTGGTTGTTAATCACAGGATTGGTAATAACCCAATACCTGGCTGTTAATCACAGGATTGGTAATAACCCAATGCCTGGTTTTTAATCATAGGATTGGTAATAACCCAATACCTGGATGTTAATCACATGATTGGTAATAACCCAATGTCTAGCTGTTAATCACAAGATTGGTAATAACCCAATATATCAATGTTAATCACATGATTGGTAATAATCCAATGTCTAGTTGTTAATCACAAGATTGGTATTAACCCAATACCTGGATGTTAATCACAGGATTGGTAATAACCCAATGCCTGGCTATTAATCACAAGATTGGTAATAATCCAATGCTTGGTTGTTAATCATAGGATTGGTAATAACCCAATACTTGGCTATTATCACAGGATTGGTAATAACCCAATACCTGGTTGTTATCAAAGGATTGGTAATGTGACATCCTGCCATCACAAAGATAGCGAGACGCCCCACAAAAATGTGTTGAACCGTCATAAACATCATATTACCAAAAACACGGGTTAATTAAAATCAATTGCGGAAAGCTGATAAGAAAGGAACTATTACAACCGGATCCACATCCTACAAGAAAACATGTTATATACATATGTTAGCATGATATATGTCTGCAAACACATAGGATCTATCTGTTCCATATCGATCAAGGATACATCACCTCTTTATGTACATAACATGCCTAACTAGGCCAACAACGGGTTACAAAAGCCATACAAGACCATACATCATGAAAATTCATCAAAACACCTCCAAGGACTTGAGAGTACAACGATGACTTTAGGACTCTACTACAAAACAACCACAAAGGTAGCAGATCCATCTCTTGCCTTCTACTGTTCTTCTGGCTGCTCAGCTGCAACACCATGATCACCACCATGTATAGCACATCCACCTAAAAAGGGTTTTAAACCAATGGGGTGAGACACACAGTCCCAGTGAGAAACATAACCCCCTCCGAAACTATAAAACCTTGGGAGAGCTAGAACAGATAAAGCTGATAACTGATATAAGTAGATCATATATGCAACATACTAAGCATAACTATCTCTATAACATCTTACTATGATATCTAAGAGGCATATAAAAATATAATATATGGAACATGATTTACAAGACGAGTCTTATAGAATCCTATCATAACATCTGAGGAACATGTAATTAACTGCAAGATATAACTAGGGAAACTATACAAATAAGGCGTCAACCAATGTTCCGTGTTTGTCCTAAGAAAATATACTATACAATTGGATTACAATTTATTATGCCCTGAGGAAGTGAGCCATACCTCTCAAATCCAATCTTTGGTTGCGAAACCCAAAGCCGATGCCATACAAGGTCAATGGAAGAGCCGAACTCCACGACCTCACCTCCTCATGGTTAGTGCATTAGAACCAAAGTAGGACCGCAATCTCTTTCTTAAGTGACCTCAGTCATAGGGTCAGCTCCCACAGGATACCCATTCCTCTAGCCCACCTCAGTACAGGTCTCGACGCTAGTATATCTTGAGCCACGAGCCTATTCACCATGCTCCTTAGCCATGAACGCATTCATGCTCCATCACACTGAGAAATGGGACCGTTCACCATGCTCTATCACACTGAGCCATGTGCCTATTCACCATGCTCTTATACACATCTTGAGTCTACAACCGCAGTTGCACTCTAATCCTCCTATTTTCGACTAGGAGAAACCCCACATATTCAATAATATGCGCTCTGGGTTAACTCGCAGGAGAACCCGTTTCACCATCACCAGCTACTGACGATGATGGATCTATAGCCAGGGCAAACTACATGAAATGTTCCTCTGTAATTAATTAATGCATTTTAAGTGGATTGTTGGGGGTAACCAAGTTATATAACATGTAAACTATAACACAAGTAAAAAACATAGATCTCACTATCATGTGTTACTTCGTCACTCTTATTCTCAAAGCCATCAAAATCATCTTGATCCATCACAAGGATCAAACATTACATGTTACCACTTGGCCTCTTGCCAATCATCAAGATCCATCTCAAGGATCAACATCACAGGGACTCAATCCCATCATCAAGGCACACATTGCCATTCCATGGGTAACACCCATCATATATCTCTGGGTTCATCATAACCCTTGATGTTCTACATCATATCATTTTCATGCCATCACCATGGCCTCAACATACAAATGGTACCTGCATGGTTAGCATAAGCATAGAGGTACAATGGTACTCATACAAGGAACATCTTAAACTTATTGCATACATCAAGAGAGATATAATTATACTGTTGGATGAGCATATCTAGACATGACATTATCATATATAACTTTTCAATCAAGCATTAGGGTTGAACACAAAGTACAATCCTCACTATAGATATATCAGGTAAGGGAAAACCTTCACCAAAGGTATAACGCTCATAACATTCCTCACTATAGGTGTATCAACCCTCACCAAAGGTGTAACATTCATCATTGTCCTGGTTAACATTGCATAAAGGGGCTGACATGGATATCGGTCAACATGCATCTCGAGTTGACACCCATGTTGGGTTAACACTCAAGGTCATGCTGATAACGCCCAACACTCTTATAACATCCAAGTCGGGCAATGCCCAAGAACAACATGTAACGCCCAAGCGTGCATCATCATATCAGGAAAGCATCATGTGTGCAATGTTGTGTCGGGCGATGCTATACCAGGCAACGCCTCACAGTAGGAACACGTTACAATAGAAATGCTCTAACGGGCAACATCCAACCAACACATCTCGATAACGCCCTAAGGTCGAAAATAGGCTAACAGACTTGCACACTTCTCATAGCAGGTCGATACCGGGCAAGCACATAGCAGGTCGCTACTGCCCAACCACACACATAGTAGGGTTGATATCGTACAAGGGACAACAAGGTGCATAACACCCATAATGGGCTGTCCACCAAAACAGGCAACTCTAAGCAACTGATATCGGGCAACACACTAAGAATCACCTATGTCGCCAAAACAACACACCCCTGTCGCCCATAAAGCATTGTGTCGGGAAACACACCAAGGGTATCATGCAAAGCACACCAAAGTCATATCACCCCAAGGTTCTAGGGTACCGAGCAACACTCCCAAGGATAAAAAATGGTCAACATACCACAAGGTACTATTTCCATATCGGGTGACTAGGGTTAGGACAATCCTATCGGCCATCTTCACCATATTGCCCAAGAGCATATCGTCCAATAACACATCTTGGATAAGGACCCATATCAGTCAAAGAGGTCAACATCCTTCCAACATATTGTCCAAGAACAATCCTAGGAGAGGGATATCAGGTTTCACTTCTCCATAAAATGATATCGGGCATCAAGGGATATCGGGTTACACCACATATCGGGTTGGTCATCTTCAACCTCGAGACAACCACCAAAAACCCTAAAAGATCAAGAGTGTTGCCTCACCTCTCAACATCTAAGTGAGAGGGGTCTTGCACAACCTCTATCACATATCGGGAAGCAAGGTAGATCATCACCATATCGGCCAACCAACCATCAACTAGGTCAACATCCAACCAAAGGCTCTCCTTTCAAATCCATGGTGTGAGCGAGGGGTGTTGCTCAACAAACTAGAGTGTAGACTCACCTCTCAAAAACTAAGGGAAAGAGGGACTTTTCACAATCATCTAGAGCTTAAGCTCACCTCTCAAGACCGAAGAGAGAGAAAGGGGTTTTTCCCCAAGAACACGCCACAACACACCATTGAATTAGGAGACCCTAGGATCACCTCTCAACAACTAAGAGAGGGGTTTTGCACAAGGAACCCACATCCATGGTTCGGACAACAAGATCTATGGTTCATCTAGGGCAACAACATGACCATTATAGCAAGAAACATATATAGAAAGATAACATGGCCGATCAAGATAGCATATAACAAAGCAACATGGTAAGGAAGTAGTATAGTTAGGGTTAGGAGTTATGTAACCACCCTTAAGCACAAACTCCAAGCTCCAAAGCTCCAAGCTCCAAGCACCACCTTCAGCCACCAACTAGAGAAGAAAAGGAGCAAGGAAACAAGGTGTATCGTCCACCACCAGCAGTATCAACCACCGCCTCCTCCTCTCCTCTCCTTCTCGGCCACCAAGGGAAAAAGGAGCAACTAAGAGAACTAAAGGAGATTCTAGCAAGCAAGAAGGGTTGTATATATACAAGGGGGTCAAGTGGGCGTCCAATAGAGGGTTTCTCCACATGTGCTCGCCCAAACCACCACTTGTCCAAGCTATGCGACCTTGCTAGCAAAGAGCATCGAGTGTCACTAAGGGTGACACAAACGAAGCCAGGTCAAGAAGGGTCTGTATTGCCCAACATAGTGCCATGGCTGATACACCACTGTCTGACACACTCTTGGCCGATACACCCTTGCCCGATACACCAAGCAAGGAGGTGGCACCAAGCTCAAACAAGGCCCAAGAAAGCCCAACAATAATACTAAGCTTCAACAAGCTCAAATGAGGCCCAAAGCAACTCAAGCAAAGTGCCCAACCCATCCTCTCAACTCTAGAGGATGCAAGGAGAGAGAAAGACATCTCTTAAGGTGAAAACTTGCACACTAATCCTAAAACTTGGGTAATTTGCAAGTTGCACCTCAACCTCTCAACAAAGCACAAACAAACCTTAACCACAACTTCAAGTGATTAGCAAACATCTAAACACAAGGTTTAGGCAAAGCAAACATGGTAAGCCCAAAATGGAGGTTAGGGTCCTTACAAGCCATAAACCCCTGCAAAAGGATTTTGCCCCCGAAATCTGAAGAGAAAAGTGAGGGATACTTCCTCCTCATCTCTTCCTCAAGCTCCCACATGGCTTCCTCAATGCCATAGTGATACCAAAGAACCTTCACAAGAACCAGGTCCTTCCTCTTCAACTTCTTCACTCATCTATCCAAGATCAACACTAGACCTTCCTTGTAGGTAACATCTTTATCAAGCTCAACCTCAACTGGGTGTATCATTGTCTCTGTGCCTGGATGACTTTTCTTCAACATACTGACATGGAACACTGGATGCAACCTGTGCAACTCTGGTGGTAGCTCTAACTTGTAAGCCACTTTGCCAACACGTGCTATCACCAAATATGGCCCCATATACCTGGGAGCCAACTTGCCCTTCTGGCCAAACCTCAGCATGCCTTTCCATGGAGAGACCTTGAGATACACCTTGTCTCCCACCTGGAACTCTAGAGGTCATCGACGATTATCTGCATACGACTTCTGTCTATCTTGTGTTGCTTTCAACTGTTGTTGTATCACCTTGATCTTTTCATCATCTATTGCACTAACTCAAGACCGAAAAGTTGATACTTGCCAGACTTGTACCAACATAAAGGAGATCGACACTTCTTACCATATAAAGCCTCATAGGGTGCCATGTCAATACTCTATTGGAAACTGTTGTTGTAGGCGAACACTACAAAACTGAGATGCACGTCCCAACTGGCAAGGAAATGCAAAACATAAGCTCGGAGAAGATCCTCCAAAGTCTAAATAGTCCTTTCAGACTGTCCATCGGTCTGCCGGTGGAAAACGGTACTGAACCTTAACCGCGTTCCCAACACTCTATGCAACTGTTCCCAAAAACGACTTGTAAACTGAGGACCTCTGTCAGAGACTATCATTGCTGGTACACTATGCAAACACACTATCTCATCCACATACACCTGAGCAAGCTTCTTTACTGGGTACATTGTCTTTACCAGAATGAAATGAGAAGACTTTGTCAACCTCTCCACTATCACCCAGATGGAATCATGATTCCTAGATGTCCTCAGAAGACCAACTACAAAATCCATGGTTACATGATCCCATTTCCACTGCGGTATCGACATGGGTTGCAATGTACCTACCAGTTTCTAATGCTCATCCTTAACCTTCTGGCATATCACACACTTAGCCACAAACTCGACCACGTCTCTCTTCAAGCTAGGCCACCAATATAGGTCCTTTAGATTATGATACATCTTGGTTACACCTGAACGCATAGCATACATCAATGTGTGCACTTCCTCGAGCACTAACTTCCTCAGATCATCAACATCGGAAACCATCATCCTGTTATGATAACAAACTAGTCCATCCTCAGACTCATGGAAGCCATCACGCTTCTCATTGCCAAATTTTGTCCTGATCAACTAAACTGTAGCATCTGCCTGTTGTGCTTCTTTGATTTGCTGCCTCAATGTAGGCTTCACTTGCATCTGTGCCAACAGTCCTGCCAACAAGGATACTTCCAAATGTACATTCATCTTCTACAAAGAGACAAACATATATCGCCTATAGAATATCAAAGAACTCAACTGTGCCTTCTTTGTAGGAAGAGAAGAAGACTTCCTGCTAAGCGCATCAGCTACCACGTTCACCTTACCAGGATGATACTCAACGGTGCAATCATAATCATTGATCAGCTCCATCCAACGATGTTATCACATGTTCAACTCACTCTGGAGAAGATATACTTCGGTTCTTATGATCCGTAAAGATCTAACACACCTCCCCATAAAGATAGTGTCTCCAAATCTTTCATGCATGGACCACTGCCACCAGTTCCAAATCGTGTGTCGGATAACTCTCCTCATGTTTCTTAAGCTGTCGTGAAGTAAAAGAAACCACATGATCTTCCTCCATCAGCACACCACCTAAGCCTTTCTTGGAAGCATCTCAAAAAATAAGATAGCCTTTCCCAGGCTCTGGCAACACCAACACTGGAGCACTAGTTATCTTCTCCTTCAAGCTCTAAAAAGCTCACTGACAATGATCATCCCACACAAAAGGTACATCCTTCCTGGTCAACTTTGTCAACGACAACACGATCATGCTGAAGTTCTTTATAAACCTCCGGTAGTATCCTGCTAAACCCCGAAAACTACAAATTTCAGTCGGCGTCTTCGGTTGCTCCCACTCGGAAACTGACTCCACCTTCTTGGGATCCACTCTGACTCCTTCTTCCAATATCACATGTCCCTAGAAAGTCACTTCCTTCAACCAGAACTCACACCTACTGAACTTGGCATACAACTGATGCTGGCGAAGGAGAGTCAATGCTTGTCGAAGGTGTTGTTCATGTTGTTGACTTTCCCAACTATAGATCATGATATCATCTATGAAAACCACAACAAACTGATCTAAAAATGGATGGAACACCATGTTCATCAGATCCATGAAAGCAACAGGTGCATTGGTTAGCCCAAATGGCATAACCACAAACTCAAAGTGACCGTACCTTGTCCTGAAAGCTGACTTTGGTATGTCCTCATCCTTGATCCTCAACCGATAATATCCAGACGGTAGATCGATCTTTGAGAACACTGTAGAACCATGCAACTGATCAAACAGATCATCTATCCTCGGCAAAGGGTACTTGTTTTTTTTATCATAACTTTGTTCAACTGCCGGTAATCTATGCATAGATGCATCGATCCATCCTTCTTCTTCACGAATAGAACTGGAGCACCCCACGACGATATGCTCGGTCTGATGAAACCTTTATCCAACAACTCTTGTAATTTCTTCTTTAGCTCTGCCATCTCAGCTGGAGCCATCCTGTATGGTGACTGAGCAACATGTTGTGTCTCTGGTACTAGATTGATCTAAAAATTAATCTCTCGAGGTGGAGGAACACTAGGAAATTCATCAGGAAACACATCTGTGAATTCTTTGACAATAGGCACGTCCTCAAGGCTAGAACCTTCTACCTTGGTATCCACAACATGAGCCAAGAACGCTCTACAACCTTGCCGCAAAAACTTCTCCGCCACCATTGCTGACACCAAACACATCGGAAGAATCTTCCTATCTCCTTGGAAGATCCACTTCTTACCGTCATCAATGAACACCACTTGTTTGGAACCACAATCCATCACAACCTTATAGTTTTCTAAGGTATCCATCCCAAGGATTACATCGAATCCATGCATATCAAGTGGTATGAGATCCACTTGTATGTTGTGTCCCAAAAATGATAGAACACAAGATGGACACACCTCTCGAAGCATCGAGGAACCATCAAGAGGGGTTTCTAACAACAATCTATCTTTCTTACAACTAATAGGTAAAAGAAAACTATCAAGCATACTACGAGTGATAAAAGAGTGTGTAGCACCTGGGTCAACCAAAACAGATACACCACAAGAAGAATACAAATCAGAATGAAACAACTCCATCTGACCAGCAACTATTCGTGGGTTGACTATCGCCTTCGGTTGACTCATAGCATAGAATCGAGCCATTGCTTGATTTCATACACACCCTATGCTTCCTTGAGCAAACGATCTAGCTTGTGACACTTGGCTGCGTCCTCACCCTCTAGTGCCACTAAAATGCTATCTATCTCAACTTGTTGACTCTGTCTCGGTTGTTGCGTCACTTTGACATCTTTCCTTCAGCAATTTGACTTCATATGCCCTGTCTTCCCACAAAGATAGTATGACCTATCCTCTAACTGTGGCCTGGATGGCCCTGTCACTGCTATTGAAGTTGTACTATAGGCTCTAGATGGCAAATAACCACACCCTCTTCCTTTACTTGATGACCACTGAGATGATGCACTAGAACCTTGCATCACAGAAGATGTAGAAAACATCGGCTCCTTGTGTCTGTCAAACCTCTGTTTCTAAAACTAAGCAGGCCTTTTCTTGGTCATGGCATCTCTCTTCTCCTTGACTGACCATTCAATCCTTCAGACAGACTCCACAAACATGGCAAACTGCTCTTGGTTTTCTAAAGCAGCAGCAGGTGTCGACGGCTCGACACTCAAACCTTTCTCAAACTATCTGATCCTCTCATCATCTGTCGCTGCCATGTGAGGATAGAACCTCAACAACTCCATAAACTTGGCTTCATACTCAGTGATGCTCAAAGATCCTTGGCACAAGTGCTTGAACTGGTTGATCTTCTCATCCAGGTATGTCTTCAGGAAGTATTGACTCACAAACTCCCACTGGAAGACATCCTAACAGATCACCTCATTGGGTCACTTCTCCTCTTTGATGGCCCACCAGTGGCCAGCAATACCCTTCAAATGGTAGACAACGTGCTTGACTTTGTCTGCTTCGGGGATGTCAAGGATCTGGAAGGCCTTCTCAAGACCTATAAGCTATAGATCTGCATGTGCTGGATCAACTGTTCCAACATAATTTGAAGTTCTGACTCGGTGAAGCCACTCCAAGGTCTTCCTAATACCCGATGATTCCTCACGGGGAACCGGTGCTCTTGGCGGATGCACATGCAATCTTTCCACCATGAGATTCATCATTGCCATTATCTGTCCCATGAGGTGCTCGTAGACAGGATTCTCAAGATTGGTTGGGTCAATTTGGGGGACCTCAGGAACCCGACCTTCATGTGCCTGCACACCAGCTCCATCAACAGATGCAGCAGCACTGCTCTAGGAAGCATGCTTTTTGTGATTCCCAGACATCTTTTAGCTTTATCTTCTGCTGGGGGCAGAAGGTCATTATGAGAAAATCACAAGAACAGACACAAACCTACTCCTAGATCCTTGTAGACTCAACAAACCTAGAGCTATGATACCAACCTAATTGTGACATCCCACCATCACAATGATAGCAAGACGCTACGCAAAAACGTGCGGAACCGTCATAAACATCATATTACCAAAAACACAGGTTAATTAAAATTGATTGTGGAAAGCTGATAAGAAAGGAACTATTACAACCAGATCCACATCCTACAAGAAAACATGTTAAATACATATGTAAGCATGATATATGTCTGCCAACACATCGGATCTGTCTGTTCCATATCCATCAAGGATACATCACCTATTTATGTACATAACAGGCCTAACCAGGCCAACAACGTATTACAAAAGACATACAAGATCATACATCGTGAAACTTTGTCAAAACACCTCCAAGGACCCAGGAGTACAGGGATGACTCTAGGACTCTACTACAAAACAACCACAAAGGCAGCAAATCCATCTCTTTCCTTCTACTATTCTTTTGGCTGCTCAGCTGCAACACCATGATCACCACCACATCTAGCACGTCCACCTAAAAAGGGTTTCAAACCAACAGGGTGAGACACACAGTCCCAACGAGAAACATAACCCCCACTAAAACTATAAAACCTCGAGAGAGCTAGAATAGATAAAGTAGATAACTGATATAAGAAAATCATATATGCAACATACTGAGCATAACTATCTCTATAACATCTTACCAGTATATCTAAGAGGCATATAAATAGATAATATATGGAACAAGATTGACAAGATGAGTCTTATAGAATCTTATCATAACATCTGAGGAACATGTAATTAACTGCAAGATATAACTAGGGTAACCATACAAACAAGGCCTCAACCAATGTTCTATGTTTTCCCTAAGCAAATATATTATACCGCTGGATTATGATTTATTATGCCCTGAGGAAGTGAGTCGTACCGCTCAAATCCAACCTTTGGTTGTGAAACCCAAAGTCTGTGCCATATAAGGTCACTGGAAGAGCTGGATTCCACGACCTCACCTCCTCGTAGTCAGTGCACAAGAACCAAAGTAGGACTGCAATCTCTTTCTTAAGTGACCTTAGTCACAGGGTCAGCTCCCGCAGGCTACCCATTCCTCTAGCCTGCCTCAGTACAAGTCTCGCCACTAGTATATCTTGAGCCACAAGCCTGTTCACTGTGCTCCTGAACCATGAACACATTCATGCTCCATCACACTAAGCCATGGGCCTATTCACCATGATCTATCACATTGAGCCATGGGCCTATTCACCATGCTCTTATACACATCTTGAGTCTACAACCACAATTGCACTCTAATCCTCCTATTTTCGGCTAGGAGAAACCCCACATATTCAAAAATATGTGCTCCGGGTTAACCCACAGGAGAACATGTTTCACCATCACCAGCTACTGACGATGATGGATCTATGGCCAGGGCAAACTACATGAAAGGTTCCTCTGTAATTAATTAATGCATTTTAAGTTGATTGTTGGGGGAAACCAAGTTATATAACTTGTAAACTATAATAGAAGTAAAGAACATAGATCTCATTATCATGCTTTACATTGTCACTCTTATTCTCGAAGCCATTAAAATCATCCTAATCCATCACAAGGATCCAACATTACATGTTAGCACTTGGCCTCTTGCCAATCATCAAGATCCATCTCAAGGATCAACATCATTGAGACTCAATCCCATCATCAAGGCACACATTGCCATTCAATGGGTAACACCCATCATATATCTCTGGGTTTATCATAACCCTTGATGTTCCACATCATATCATTATCATGCCATCACCATGGCCTCATCATACAAATGGTACTTGCATGGTTAGCATAAGCATAGAGGTACAACTGTACTCATTCAAGGAACATCTTAAACTTATTGCATACATCAAGAGAGATATACTTATATTGTTGGATGAGCATATCTAGACATTACATTATCATATATAACTTTTCAATCAAGCATTAGGGTTACCAACCGAACACAAAGTACAATCCTTACTATAGATATATCAGGTAAGGGACAACCTTCACCAAAGGTATAACGCTCATAACGTTCCTCACTATAGGTGTATCAACCCTCACCAAAGGTGTAACGTTCATCACTGTCTTGGTTAACACTACATAAAGGGGGTGACATGGATATCAGTCAACATGCATCTCGGGTTGACACCCATGTTGGGTTAACACTCAAGGTCAGGCCGATAACGCCCAACACTCTTATAACATCAAAGTTGGGCAATGCCCATGAACAACATGTAACACCCAAGTGTGTATCATCATATTGGGCAAGCATCATGTGAGCAACACTATGTCGGGTGATGCTATACTGGGCAATGCCTCACAGCAGGAACACGTTATAGCAGAAACGCTCTATCGGGCAACATCCAATCAACACATCCTGATAACACCCTAAGGCCGATAAAGGGCTAACACACTTGCACAGTGCTCATAGCAAGTCGATACCGGGAAAGAACATAGCAGGCTGATACCGCCCAGGCACACACACAATAGGGTCGATATCGTAAAAGGGACAATAAGGTGCATAACACCCATAACGGGCTATCCACCAAAATGGTCAACTCTAAGCAACTGATATTAGGCAACACACTAAGAATCACCTATGTTGCCCAAAAACCACACCCATGTCGCCCATGAAGCATTGTGTAGGGCAACACACCAAGGGTATCATACAAAGCACACCGAAGCCATATCACCCAAAGGTTATAAGGTACCGGGCAGCACTCCCAAGGATAAAAAATGGTCAACAGACCACAAAGTACTATTTCCATATCGGGTGACTAGAGTTAGGACAATCCTATCGGCCATCTTAACCATATCCCAAGAGTATATCGTCCAACAACACATCTTAGATAAGGACACTGATGCATGGGTTTTGAGTCACTTTTATAGGCTTATTTTATATCTGTTTTATGCATGTATTTGTCATTTTCTTGATTATATTTGCATAATTCACTATAGTTGGCCCTTAAACTCTTTTTGCATCAAATTATACTTCTTTTATCATATTTATATGATTTTATATAATCCCCGGACTTATACACATGTTTCGGCACTTTTTCAAGCACTTTTGCATTGTCCGGAGTCGATACTATCGACCCCCAGGTCGATAGTATCGACATTTCATCAAAAAGCAACCCCAAAACGCGATCTTGGAAGGAATAACCTGTGCCATGGTCGATACCATCGACCTTGGGGTCGATACCATCGACAGCGTCGGGATCTGGCGATTTTCAGCACTAAAACGGAGCGTTTTAATCCGACGGTTGAGCTTTTTCGGAGCCGTAAAGTGGTCCTATGACCTAAGAAGAGCACGGACGGCCCGAGAGGAGGAGGAGATTGTGTTGCACAACATCCAAGAAGGAGAGAGAGAGATAGGGGATGAGAGATGAAGGCCGTCAACCGAGCGATCCGGGCACCTCCGACGGGCGATTTTGCTGCCGAAAGACTGCAAAATGCACGTTTCTCGAGGAGGATCTCCAGGAACACCTTTGTATCAGGGGTTACACGAGTTTGCTCCATGTTTCCCATGTTTTTCTTCTCTACTCCTCTGTCTTTCATTGAGATGACCATGCGGGGCTAATCCCCTCCATCTTTAGGATCGGGAGTAGCCCGGGAATGCATTGTATGACAATTTTATATTGATAATTCATATTTTCTCTCTCAAATCCGTGGTATAGATTCGTTTTCTCCATATATATTGTTATGCTTGATCACCATAATAATAATTTAATGCCCTTAATCACTTCGACAGAAGGATTAACGGTTGAAAAGAGACGAAACCTACATTAATCAATAAAACCCTTGACAAAGGAGTTGTAAAATTAATGGTGGGAACTGAGAGACCGTTTTTAATGCGCTTAGTCTAGGGGAATGATTACTACGACGGTGGAATCAACCTAGACCTAAGTAGTGAATTACATCACGACAGTGGGTAATTCTCATTTCAGGCCACTACCCGGATAGAGAGAGAAGTGTGAGGAATTATATGAAACCTAATACAATGTTGACCCGCGGTGAAACCGCCATCCTAAAGATATCCCTTTGAATTGATTAAATTAACCTTTAATCGATTGTTTTCTTTGTTTGATTTTTATTTTCTTCTAATTTCAACAACAAAACCTTACTTTGTTATTCGGCCTAGCTGATTGCGATTAGTTAGTAGAAGTCTTCAATAATTCACGTATCCCTGAGTTCGACTCGGGCCTCACAAAGGCCTATATTACTCGACGCGTATACTTGCGTTTAAGCGCATAGTAAAATACACGTCATGTTTTTGGCGCCGTTGCCGGGGATACGACAAATTGTTGGCACTTTGAGTGCTACGAGCGGCCACTCTAGGCCACATTTTTTTTTAATTTTTTTTTTCATTCCAAAAATTTATAAATCATTTTCTAAATATTTACAATCGTCAAGCACTATACTAAATTCAAGTTTTCTATTTGTAGGTACTGTGCATGGTGCAGACGCGTAGTATTGACTACACACGTGACACACCAGAGGTTCCACTGGAAGGATCAGAAGACGAGGCTGAGTACGAGCAAGAGCATCTCGAGGAAATTAACTCAGAATCCGAACAAGAAGAGATGGCCGAGCCACAGACTATATGGGAGAAGATCAAGGCTTCGTCAGCATCAGCTTCAAAAGGGCCTATTAAGAAGCAGGCAATCAACATACCTACTTACAAGATTGATCCAGCTTTGATAAATCTAGTGAAATCGAGTGCTTTTCATGGGCTTAAGAATGAGGATCCCGTTGCGCACATCAGCCAGTTTATTGAGAACTGTGACATGGTTAAAATCGATAGGTTTCCACAGGAGGCACTGTATCTCAAGCTTTGGCCGAGTTCATTGGCGGGAGCGGCACGAGAATGGTTACATAATTTGGATGATGAGTTTGTGGAGTCCTGGAACCATATGGTGGAGGTCTTCTTTGAGAGGTTTTTCCCTCCTGAGAAGACTAACGACATGATCCGGAAGATTCATAATTTTACCCAACAGGCCGGTGAGACATATTCTGAGACATGGGAGAGATTTCAGGTCATGCTGAGGAGGTGCCCGCATCACGGGCTTGATAAAGAGACACAGGTGAAGATCTTCTATTTTTCTCTCTCTGAGCATGATAGAAGCAACCTTGATTCTGCAGGCTCAGGATTCTTTCTGAACAACACAGATGAAAGGTGTTGGGAAATCCTAAAGAATATGTCCAGGAAGCAATCATGGGGTGAAAGAGACACTGTTGAGCATGTTCGAGTTACAGGTGAATCTAAGGCAATCAAGGAGCTGAACGACAAGCTAGATCTTCTAGCCAAGAAATTGCTAGCCAAGGACGATGCATCCGAGGATGAGGAAGCCCAAGTCAAATTCATGCAACAACAGGGCTACATAAATAATGACTATTCATGGAGGAAAGACAAAAAGTTCTCCTGGAAGGATCCTAATAATTTCCAACAAGACCCGGAGGTAAAGCCACAACCTAGAGTTGAAGATAAGAGCACCAAATTGCTTAGTCAAATGGTGCAGCAGAATCAGGAAATGATGGCTATGTTCGGTAAACAACTGCAATCTCAGGGTGATATCTTAACCAAATTTGGGCAGACGCTTCAAAGTCATGGAGCACAGATGCGGGCATTAGAAACCACCGTGACCCAGATTTCCAATGAAGTGGCAGCCATCAAGCACGCCAATCAGCAGAAACAAGCTGGGAATGCAGATGTGGTCCTAGCACACCATCAAGTTAAATACATGTCGGCGATCAATAAGGATGAACCCCAGGTGGAAGAGATAAAAGATCAAAGCAAACTGACTTTTAATACGGAGGCGACACTGGCAATACCGTACCCTCGCACTTACTATGGACTGCCGGGCGGAAACCCTTTCTTCAGAAAATCACAACGAGTTATGAATATTGCATCTCCATCTAGGCAAGAAGAACAATTGAAGGTTGTTTGTGCACGTGTGGAAACATCGAATGTGAGAAAGGAACCGCAGAAATTTGTCAATGTAGATGATGTCTCGCCAAAGCCCACGCCAGAGGGAGTAATTGAAGCAAGCTTAGGGGAGCTGGCCCCAAAAAGCTCATATGTGCGACCTCATAAGCATGTCAATACGGCAGATGTGTCAAGTCTGGACAACCCAAAGCCGAAGAAAGAGCACCGACATTATAGAAAATTCTTGGAGATGTTCAGAAAACTACATATCAACATTCCGTTGGTGGAAATGATTGAGAAGGTTCCCGCCTATGGGAGGTTCATCAAAGAAATAATCAACAAAAAGCGGCGGATTAAAGACACTGATGTATGCCGGATGAATGAAATGGTGAGCTCAATCATCCTTGGGAGTTTACCAGAGAAGAAGAAAGATCCGGGGAGTTTTTATATTCCATGTTCAATAGGTGATCAACACTTCCCACGAGCTCAGTGTGACTCAGGGGCAAGTATTAATCTTATGCCACTTGCCACTTTTCAAATGCTGGGATTGAAGAAGCCAACACAAACATCTATGACAATTGAGTTGGCGGATGGATCCATTGTGAAGCCACAAGGTATATGTGAGGATGTTCTAGTCAAGGTCGACAAATTCATCTTTCCTATTGACTTTGTGGTCATGGACATTCCTGAGTTGGAAGGAGGTGAGATGCTATTGGGAAGGCCGTTCCAAGCTACGGCTGATGTCATCGTTGCCATTGGGAGAGGTACATTGACCTTGGGGATTGGACAGGATCGAGTTCAATTCAAATTGCCACATGGCTCATTGGAGACATATCTTGACAACCCAGGTTAAAGGTATCTTTATGTCAAGCCTAGGACATTAAACAAGGGCGCTTGTTGGGAGGCAACCCAACTTTAGGTTCAATTTTATGTTTGGTTATGTTCTTTTATGTTTATGTACTTAGTTTTTGCTTAGGTTTTGATAATTTTTGTAAAAATGGTACCCTAACTCGTGTTTTGAAGTGTGCAGAATGTTAAGGTCGATACTATCGACACCCATGTTGATAGTATCGAGTTTGGAGAAGTAAACGCTGAAGAAAAGTCGATACCATCGACCCTAGGGTCGATAGTATCGAGATTCCTGAAGATTTACAGAAAAATTGGTGCCAGTAAAGTCGATACCATCGACCCTAGGGTCGATAGTATCGACACTTTTGAGTTCCCAGGCTTTTAGATGTGTCGATTCAACAAAATCGCTGAGTCTGGGTCGATACCATCGACCTTGGTCGATGGTATCGACACCTGCAGGACAGCTACATAAAAGAGGTCGTAAAATGTATCGAAATGAGATTTTTTCAAACTATTTTTTGCAGAGGAAAGATGGAGGAAGCAAGTCACGTCTTAGAACCACTAAGACATAAAAATGGGCCACAAAAAGGAGGGAGATAGCAAGCATCACTTGGTCTACTTGAGCATCTAACCATCCTTCTTCGCCACACTTCAAAGCGAACGGTACCGTTGTTCCACCTCTTAAGTGAGAATGTTGACTATGAGGCCATAGTCATATTCAAGCTTAGGGGGGGTGTTGGAACAACCCTCTATCTTAGTTTTTACTTACTTATTCATGTTGATTTTACTTTTGAGATATTAGTTGTTTTTATTTCTAGGTTTACCGCTTTTGTAGGATCCACATCTATATAGTGTAATCTGTGGAGCAATAAATGCATGGTTTCAATTGCAAGTTTTACTCTTGGGTTGTGTGCACATGAAAATATGAGCATATTGAAAACTTTTTGAGCTTATTCTTGTGAGTAATTGAGTTGCATAACTGAGGAAGTGCTTGGGTGAGTCAGCTTCAGGACACGGGGACATGAATGACCATCTTTATTGTCCAAGGAAAAGTGATTGACAAGGATGTTTGAGCCCAAACCGACCAAATGCTAACGTGACCTTAGACTAAAGTTTAAGAGAGAAATCCTTCAGTTACCCTGTACACAGGTCTTTAGAGAGGGACATATGATATTTTCGAAAGGTTCTATCAATTAGTCTTGTGATCTGATCCACCGCAATTTTATTCACACTCCACCATAAGAAATGGGAGCACATTACTGTCTTTCACTCTTTGATTGCATACCATGTAGATAGGTCTTGCATTACAGCTATTTTCACATTTTTTGCATGAGAATGAAAAAAAAAAGATAGAGTAGTTATACATGCACATTATCCTTAGGTGCATGTCATAGTAGTTGCATAACTGTCATTATGTAGTTGCATTTACATCTTTTGAGCATATTGTACACCATGTATCTTATGTTACTCTGAAAACATTAAAGGTGCTGAACTTGTTCCATACCCTCCAAATAGAATGCTTCAGATGCACAAGTATGTAACAAGAAGTGAGCCCGACAAATAATTCATTGTCATCTATGAAAATAAGGGCTTGAAAAAAAAAATTTGAAAAAAATAATTGAAAAAAAAGAGAAAAAAAAAGAGAGGAAAAAAAAAAAGAATTGAGAAGTAGGAATGAGAGGGAGAAAGGAACATGTTCTCACTTACATATTAAGAAGAATAAGCACATGGTGTAGTTTTCTTAGATATTCCATCTCACCTTGAGACGGAATGATAGTGCATGCATCATTCCACCAAAAATGTAACATTAGGACATTTTCACTTGCATTTTGCATCATGATAGGTCATTAATTTTTGTATTGCATGATTGACTATTATGTGCTTCCATCTCTTCCACAACCACCTATCCCATCCACCTGTTGCTCTAATCGGTAGGCCACCCATGATATTCTCCTCATTCATTAATATCAAGAGATCTGCTTCCATTTAGATGGTAGTTAGGAAATGAGCAACGTAGATAGGAGATCACAAGATGCATCAAGTATGGACCTGATGAGTTTATCATATTAACTGCTTTAATTGATAGTGTTTCACTGATTGGGGGATAGACATCTTTTACATAGGTCTTTGGTCGCCTGGATGGCAGTTAGTGTTCAGTGGTCAATGAGGGCCGGTTTGTGGAAAGAAAGTGGGGATGATGTAGATTCATTTCATGTATTTATGTCCTGTTGCTGACTTATCTCAACCAGATCCAAAGTTTTGTTGCTCGAGGACGAGCAAGGTTTAAGCTTAGGGGAGTTTGATGCATGGGTTTTGAGTCACTTTTATAGGCTTATTTTATATCTGTTTTATGCATGTATTTGTCATTTTCTTGATTATATTTGCATAATTCACTATAGTTGGCCCTTAAACTCTTTTTGCATCAAATTATACTTCTTTTATCATATTTATATGATTTTATATAATCCACAGACTTATACACATGTTTCGGCACTTTTTCAGGCACTTTTGCATTGTCCGGAGTCGATACTATCGACCCCCAGGTCGATAGTATCGACATTTCATCAAAAAGCAACCCCAAAACGCGATCTTGGAAGGAATAACCTGTGCCATGGTCGATACCATCGACCTTGGGGTCGATACCATCGACAGCGTTGGGATCTGGCGATTTTCAGCACTAAAACGGAGCGTTTTAATCCGACGGTTGAGCTTTTTCGGAGCCGTAAAGTGGTCCTATGACCTAAGAAGAGCACGGACGGCCCGAGAGGAGGAGGAGATTGTGTTTCACAACATCCAAGAAAGAGAGAGAGATAGGGGACGAGAGACGATGGCCGTCAACCGAGCGATCCGGGCACCTCCGACGGGCGATTTTGCTGCCGAAAGACTGCAAAATGCACGTTTCTCGAGGAGGATCTCCAGGAACACCTTTGTATCAGGGGTTACACGAGTTTGCTCCATGTTTCCCATGTTTTTCTTCTCTACTCCTCTGTCTTTCATTGAGATGACCATGCGGGGCTAATCCCCTCCATCTTTAGGACCGGGAGTAGCCCGGGAATGCATTGTATGACAATTTTATATTGATAATTCATATTTTCTCTCTCAAATCCGTGGTATAGATTCGTTTTCTCCATATATATTGTTATGCTTGATCACCATAATAATAATTTAATGCCCTTAATCACTTCGACAGAAGGATTAACGGTTGAAAAGAGACGAAACCTACATTAATCAATAAAACCCTTGACAAAGGAGTTGTAAAATTAATGGTGGGAACTGAGAGACCGTTTTTAATGCGCTTAGTCTAGGGGAATGATTACTACGACGGTGGAATCAACCTAGACCTAAGTAGTGAATTACATCACGACAGTGGGTAATTCTCATTTCAGGCCACTACCCGGATAGAGAGAGAAGTGTGAGGAATTATATGAAACCTAATACAATGTTGACCCGCGGTGAAACCGCCATCCTAAAGATATCCCTTTGAATTGATTAAATTAACCTTTAATCGATTGTTTTCTTTGTTTGATTTTTATTTTCTTCTAATTTCAACAACAAAACCTTACTTTGTTATTCGGCCTAGCTGATTGCGATTAGTTAGTAGAAGTCTCCAATAATTCACGTATCCCTGAGTTCGACTCGGGCCTCACAAAGGCCTATATTACTCGACGTGTATACTTGCATTTAAGCACGTAGTAAAATACACGTCAGACCCATATCGGTCAAAGAGGTCAACATCCTTCCAACATATCATCCAAGCACAATCCTAGGAGAGGGATATTAGGTTTCACCTCTCCACAAAATGATATCAGGCATCAAGGGATATCGGGTTACACCACATATTGGGTTGGTCATCTTCAACCTCAAGACAACCACCAAAAACCCTAAAAGATCAAAAGTGTTGGCTCACATCTCAACATCTAAGTGAGAAGGGTCTTGCACAACCTCTATCACATATTGGACAACAAGGTAGATCATCACCATATCGACCAACCAACCGTCAACTAGGTCAACATCCAACCAAAGGCCCTCCTTTCAAATCCATGGTGAGAGAGGGGTGTTGCTCAAGCAACTAGAGTTTAGACTCACCTCTCAACAACTAAGTGAGAGAGGGGTTTTGCCCACACATCTAGAGAATAAGCTCACCTCTCAAGACTGAAGAGAGAGAAAGGGGTTTTTCTCCAAGAACACGCCACAACACACCATTGAATTAGGAGACCCTAGGCTCACCTCTCAATAACTAAGAGAGAGGGGTTTTGCCCAAGGAACCCACATCCAAGGTTCTCCCAACAAGATCCATGGTTCATCTTGGGCAACAACATGACCATTAAAGCAAGAAACATATCTATCAAGATAACATGGCCGATCAAGATAGAATATAACAAAGCAACATGGTAAGGAAGTAGTATAGTTAGGGTTAGGATTTATGTAACTTGCCTTAAGCACAAACTCCAAGTTCCAAAGCTCCAAGCTCCAAGCACCACCTTTGGCCACCAACTAGAGAAGTAAAGGAGCAAGGTGTATCATCCACCACCAGCTGTGTCGGGCCCCACCAGCTGTATCGGACACCACCTCCTCCTCTCCTATCCTTCTCGGACACCAAGGGAAAAAGGAGCAACTAAGGGAACTAAAGGAGCTTCTAGCAAGTAAGAAGGGTCATATATATACAAGGGGGTCAAGTGGGAGTCCACTAGAGGGATGCCCCACATGTGCTCACCCAAACCACCACTTGTCCAAGCTATGCCACCTTGCTAGAAAAGAGGACCAAGTGTCACTAAGGGTGACACAAACGAAGCTAGGTCAATAAGGGTGTGTATTTCCCAACATGGTGCCATGTCCGATACACCGCTGCACGACACACTCTTAGCCGATACACCCTTACCCGATACACCAAGCAAGGAGGTGGCACCAAGCTCAAATAAGGTCCAAGGAAGCCCAACAACAAGCCCAAGCTTCAACAAGCTCAAACGAGGCCCGAAGCAACTCAATTAAAGCACCCAACCCATCCTCTCAACTCTAGAGGATGCAAGGAGAGAGAAAGACATCTCACAAGGTGACAAACTTGCACACCAACCCTAAAACTTGGGTAATTTGCAAGTTGCACCTCAACCTATCAACAAAGAACAAACAAACCTTAACCACAACTTCAGGTGATTAGCAAACATCTAAACACAAGGTTTAGGAAAAGCAAACAGGGTAAGCCCAAAATGGAGGTTAGGGTGCTTACACGTAATAACCCAATACCTAACTATTAATTGTAGGATTGGTAATAACCCAATGTTTGGCTGTTAATCACAGGATTGGTAATAACCCAATACATGGATGTTAATCACAGGATTGGTAATAACCCAATGCCTGACTGTTAATCAAAAGATTGGTAATAACCCAATGCATGGCTGTTAATCATATGATTGGTAATAACCCAATACTTGGTTGTTATTACAGGATTGGTAATAACCCAATACCTGGCTATTATCACAGGGTTGGTAATAATCCAACACTTGGCTGTTATCACAGGGTTGGTAATAATCCAATACCAGGTTGTAATATCACAGGATTGGTAAAATCCAATACCTGGTTGTACTCTTGCAAGATTGGTATAAAGCTGGAATAGGATGATATTATCATATGATAAGCTTGGAATGTTGATATAGCATGATGGGTAAATGATATACATGTTCTTCATATTACTTATAAAGTGAATAGACGATTTAATGCTCTATCATAGATAGTTGCAATGCTTTAAAAGATGAGAATATTCTAAACTACTTATCCTCTATTCAGTTTAATACTATTTAACTGTGATAATAACATTGTTGGCAGAGAGTTATATCTCTCGTTGGGACAATTGTCGCACCCCATGGGATCCACATTTTTTTAGGTGGACGTGCACAAGGGGGTGGATACCGTATTGCAGAGGGAGTACAATAGCAGTAGGGACAACAGTAACAACTCAGGTTGAGTGTAATATCTATCATGTCTTGTAGATAGAAGTCCTATGTGTCATCTCTATACTCCTGGGTCCTTGGTTTGAGTACGTGTTGGTTTTATGAACAATATGAAATTTTGGCTTGTATGCCTCGAGGTTTGATGTTGCTTTAAGTATATGTTTTGAGAAAGCAACTGATATATCTTATCCTCGAGAAGAGATGGTATAGTGTATGTATAATATGATCAATGATGAATATCAGGTTTTGGTTCTTCCTTAAAGAGTTTTCCTAGAAATGGATCTCTTTGCAAAATGGTTTTAATTTTAGTGATTTTTGGTTAATCCACTGCTTATGATTATTCCACATATTTAGTAATGATTTGGCTGTCGATTTGGTGGCTGTCGTTACAAGTTTGGTATCAGATCTTAAGGTTCACTGAGTCTACAGAGACATAGGACTAAGGTGTTGAGTCTGTTCTAGTATCCTCCAGTATATCCTATAATGACTTTTTCTTATGGAGAAGAAATGGTGAAGTTTAAAAATGACTGGAGAACACGAGGAATATGTTGCTAAAAGCAATATTGCACCAAGGGAAGGTGTGAGGGATCATGCAATAGAAGAACGAGTGCCTGAGAATTCCCATCTTGACCTAATCAGGATAGAGAATCCTGCTTTTTATGCTCTTGTTGGGCAGGTTAGGACAACAGTGATGCATATAGTAGACTGGATACTAGCATTATGACCTAGGTTACCAGCCCTCAATGCAGAATTTTGGATTCTGAAAGGGTTCCTGAATGACATAGTCATGTTGAACAGTGAAAAATATGAGAAGAATTAACATATGGAAAGAAAATAGACTCTACCATAAGTATATACAGATAGTATATATGTGATGTAAATGCCTAAGGAGGGGCAATAAGTTGAGAATTAAGGAAAGGTCTCTATAATTCTATAGACATTTTCCTAGTTGTTCCAAAAAGCCAATGTTTTTGGTACCACCAGTGCAATAAATGCCTAGTGCACCAGGGCAGTAGTCACTAAGTAAAGGCAAAAGTCCTAACTTTCCACATGTAAGAGCTCTTGACTTAGCTTTTACAGCAGTACTAAGACTGATAAGACTATGGTACGAGGACAAGACATGTTATAGATATGCACATGTTAAGCATACTAAACCCTTTTGTTCAAAAAGAAGGGAGGAAATGACCCAACAACCGAGGCAGACTTGGTAGGGCTTATGAAAGTTAAGCCCAATAGTGTAAAAAGGAAAAAGTAACAACATGAAACAGATAGACTCTATGTTTGAGTAAACCTAAAGTGGTAGAGGACTGTGAGGGATGATAGTCTGATAGAGCTTTTTCATTCTGATATGTCTTCTCTTGATTTTATCTAATAATCCTAAGAAGGTATTTGTTGTTGAGATTCCTTTAATTAGTCCTATAAGGACATGAGGAAGAGATAAGAAGGATGATAACTTATATTCGGTCCAATATTCTCTTATATGTGTTTTGAAACTTCCCTCTTTGTGTAGAAAGGGAAGAGATGTAAAAGAAATACCAGAGAAAATTAGAGATATTAAGTATTAAAACTTAAAGAGATGAAAAATAATATAAAACAAATGCATACTACCTAATTTCAGTCCTTGAATACCCTGGCCAGGTATTCATCTATTGAAGGCAAGGTAAGTATGATACTCTTAGATTGCTATCTTTCTGATTACTCTGATCAAGTAGTCATTTTGAGACAATCTAAAGAGCATAATGAAGTAAAAGATGTGGCATGGATATTTCTACCACATCCTAATTGATATATGGAGAAATTTGAGTTAATCACAGATCAATTTATAAATAAAAGGAGATGTTTAGTATAATTTATACCTTGGTATGAGGACCTAGAGGTAACAGTTACCTGATAAGAGGTAACAATGTTCAGTGACAAACTGAGGGTTTGAATACCAGATCTAGAAATCATGATGATGATAATACTGAGAGGTGGTGACATTTAATCATCTCTATAATTCCTGTGCTGAAGGCAAGGAACCTAAGAGGAAACAAGATTGAATGAAACAAGAATAATTGAAAGTTCATGTAATACTCGAAGAAGGTGATAATCTCTTTTCGTTAATAAACAACCCTGAATAATGATGGGGTGATAAAAAGGACTATGTTTCCTTGTGCTCTTTCCCTTTCGGGACATGACAATCAAGTAAGTCTTATGACACTTGATGTGCATGGATTAGAATAAATCTATAGATGGATACTTTGAAAAGTATCAGCTTGTCCTAGATTTTTAGTTCTAATACAAAGTATATGTGGTAAGTAATGTCTCGAGATGAAAGAAAGGTCCTATTATAGGTTTAGTTTTAGTAATAATAACATATGATGGAAATGATGATGATGTGATGTGCTTTTGGCACATATAATGGATACCAAGGTAAAGAATCCTAGTATCCAAGATATCATCCATGGAGCCTTTGTGTCGTGCATAGGTGAAGTGGTATCGTTCATAGGGCATTGGTATCGGCCATAGCAAGTAATATTGGCCATAGCAAGTTGATATCGGCCATCGTGGAGTGTTTTTGGCCACAAGTGAGGGGGATATTGGCCACAAGTGATGGCATACCATGCAAGGGTAGTGAGGTATCATGCAAGGTTCTAAGGATCAAGAAGGAGCTCAATACTTAACCCTAAGGTGAGGCCATGATCATCTTAAACCTTGGATTGAAGCATGATTTTAGTGTTATGATCTTCCTTTCTTTTCGTCTTCACCAATTGCTTATCCATGGTGATTCCTTTTATATGAAGAGTTGTGAACGAGCCTTGGACTTTTGATAAGTCATCTTCAACCTTAGGAACGTGGAGCTTTGGAGCTTGGAGCTTTGAAGTTGTTCTTAAGGCAGGTTATATAACTTGAACTCAACCATGTTATTATTCATCACCTAAATTGCTATACTTAATAAACTAATTTTAATTACGAAATTTTTGGAAATAGTTTATTTCATTATGAGTTCTACTAGTTGCTTAGACTTGTTGTCATGAACTATAATATCTAGAAAAAAGGCCTAGAGCTTGAAGAAGAAGGTATCACCTTATAAAGTGATATCGGGTTCAAGCACACAAGAAGACACCTCTAACACAATATGGTGATGCACCTACTTCACTAAAATTATATGGATATGATTTTATACTTTCTTGCACGATATGATGGTAGTATACACCTCTTGCATGATATGTAGTCAAGCAAACACCTCAAAAATGATATTGGGTGAAGCACACACCTCTCTTCCTGATATGGTGGGAAGCATACACACACCTCTCTGCCTGATATGGTGTGAAACACACACACACCTCTCTGTCCGATATGGTGTGAAGCACACACACACCTCTCCACCGAATATGGTGTGAAGCACACATTCACCTCTAAAGTGATATGGGTAGCAATCACACACCTCATACCCGATATAGTGGAAGCACCTCAAAACCCATATGAAGGAAAGCACCTTGGATGCAATGTACTTGATGGAGTAACACATGAAGTGTCTCATATCAAGTCATACATTAAGAGGTATGGAGTTTAATGAATATTGATTAAGTAGGCTTTTGTACCTTGAAGTAAAGGATGAGCCAACATAATAAAGTATGAAGTAATTAACATCCTAGTGAGGATGAGAGAGAAACTTATACTTGTTTGATACTCATGTAATGAGTATACATTAATACTCCTAATATGTGTGGAGTCTGAATTCGGGTTGTGATTCCTGATGAAAGTATTTGAAAACCCTAGTTGGTTTAAAAAGGGAAACCTTAACCCTAATAAAGGGTAATTATATGATCTGAAACTACAATTGGTTAATAAAGGGGAATCCTTAGCCATATTGAAACCATGCTAATAAGCATGAGATGATGTGCATAGTTAAGTATGAGCTATGATATTTCATATAATACCAACTATAATGGGCCTTATGAGCCATGTGTTTAGTTGTAGCCTAGTGAGAGGTGACAAGATATTTAATGGCCTTATGATCCATGTGATTAGTTGTTGCCTAGTGAGAGGTGATAAGATGTTTAATGGCCTTGTGAGCCATGTGAATAGTTGTTGCCTAGTGAGAGGTGACAAGATGTTTAATGGCCTTGTGAGCCATGTGAATAAAGTTTTGCCTAGTGAGAGGTGACAAGAAGTTTAATGGGCCTTATGAGCCATGTGAATAAGTTGTTGCCTAGTGAGAGGTGACAAGATGTTTAATGGGCCTGGTGAGCCATGTGAATAGTTGTTTCCTAGTGAGAGGTGACAAGATTCTTATAAAAGTTTCATGTAAGAAATGATAATGCTCAAGTTAAACTAGAAAATGGAAACTTAGTAACATAATAATAATAAATGGATACAATAATAATAATGAAATCTTGATCATACATGATTTATGCTTATAGCCAAATAAGGGCTATAGTGTTTTGAATATGCTTAAAGGAGATAAGAGGAATACTTATTATATGAATGATGTGAATAAGTATGATGGCTTGGCCAAGGTAATGCCTAGTAAAGGTGATGTGGTATTCAGTGATGAGATGCGCAAGATTGGCATAGTTCAATGCCTGGAATAGATGCATAGGATTGGCATAGTTCAATGCCTAGAATAGATTCACAAGATTGGTAATAACCCAATACCTAGTTTTTAATCACAGGATTGGTAATAACCCAAAACCTGGTTGTTAATCACAAGATTGGTAATAACCCAATGTCTGGTTGTTAACCACAGGATTGGTAATAACCCAATACCTAGTTGTTAATCATAGGATTGGTAATAACCCAATGCCTGGTTGTTAATCACAGGATTAGTAATAACCCAATACTTGGTTGTTAATCACATGATTGGTAATAACCCAATGCATGGTTGTTAAGCACAGGATTGCTAATAACCCAATACCTGGCTATTAATCACAGGATTGGTAATAACACAATGCCTAACTATTAATTATAGGATTGGTAATAACCCAATGCCTGGTTGTTAATCACAGGATTGGTAATAACCCAATACCTGACTGTTATCACAGGATTGGTAATAACCCAATACCTGGCTGTTATCACAGGATTGATAATAACCCAATACCTGGCCATTAATCACATGATTGGTATTAACCCAATGCTTGGTTGTTAATCACATGATTGGTAATAACCCAATGCATGGTTGTCAATCATAGGATTGGTAATAACCCAATGCCTGGCTGTTAATCATAGGATTGGTAATAACCCAATGCCTGGTTGTTAATCACAGGATTGGTAATAACCCAATACCTGGCTATTATCACAGGGTTGGTAATAACCCAACACCTAGATATTATCACAGGGTTGGTAATAATCCAACACCTGGTTATAATATCACAAGATTGGTACCATCCAATACCTAGTTGTACTCTTGCAAGATTGGTATAAAGTTGGAACATGATGATATTATCATTGGATACGCTTGAAATGTTGATATAGTATGATGCATAAATGATATACATGTTCTTCATATTCCTTATAAAGTGAATAGATGATTTACTGCTCTATCATAGATAGTTGTAATGCTTTAAAAGATGAGAATATTATAAACTGCTTATCCTCTACTCAGTTTAATACTATTTAACTCTGATAATAACATTGTTGGCGGAGAGTTATATCTCTCGCTGGGACAATTGTCTCACTCTATGGGATCCACATTTTTTAGGTGGACGTGCAAAAGGGGGTGGAGACCGTATTACAGAGGGAGAACAACTGCAGCAGGGACAACGGTAACAACTCAGGTTGAGTGTACTATTTGTCATGTCTTGTAGATAGAAGTCCTATGTGTCGTCTCTGTACTCTCAGGTCCTTAGATTTAGTGTGTGTTGTTTTTATGAATAATTTGAGATTTTGGCTTGTATGTCTCGGGGTATGATGTTGCTTTAAGTATATGTTTTGAGAAAGCAACTATTATATGTTATCCTAGAGAAGAGATGGTGCGGTGTATGTACAATTTGATCAATGATGAATATCAGGTTTTGGTTCTTCCTTAAAGAGTTTTCCTAGAAATGGATCTCTTTGCAAAATGGTTTTAATTTTTAATGATTTTTGGTTAATCTGTTGCTTATGATTATTCCGCATATTTAGTAATGATTTGGATGTCGGTTTGGTGGCTGTCATTACATTGTGTCTGCTGTAAATATCTATGTCGGGGTATAGTGGCATCTTTGCTATAGAGTTACTGTCGTAGCATGTACTCTCTTTGGGATAAGACCACTTAGCTTTCCTAGATTATCACGATGACCACTGAGCGATCCTATTTTACTTTTTATTAGGAAGTCTACTAAGCAACCTGATGTATTTGAGGAGTCCACTGAGCACCCTTATTTAGTTTGGGGAGTCCACTGAGAACCCCTATATTATCACATATTCAAAAATATGTGTTTTGAATAAAAATTCATTTCACCATTCAACAAATGTTGACACTGAATGGATCTATGGTCTAGGCAACTACATGATAATATTCATCTTTCTTAATTAGGTATATTACTATATCTTTTAACATCAACCAAGTTACAAACAAGAATTATATCAAATGCTACAAAGAAAATCATAATTTCATTTATCAAATACTTTCATGTTCATTGAAACACATAGATCACTTAGATTCTCAATCTCTTGTCAGCATCATACTTGGGTATTTAAACCCTTCATTCAATATTGAGTACTGCCATCACTTAGTAGATAATCATTACCTCTAGGTCATCAGACCCATATATTTGTTCACATAGTATACATAGCTCATTGAATCTGTATTACATAGCCACATAGCTTATTGACTTTGTATCACATAGCCACATAGCTTATTGACTTTGTATCACATAGCCACATTGCTCTTACTTAGCCATGCTTATTACTTTAAAATACTTGCACAATTGTCATATCATGTTATCAATAATTTCAACATATGTCTTTAATCATGAGGTACTAAGAAACACATCCTCCTAATGAATTAGGGTTATAATCAACCAATTAGTGTTTCAAGATTACATTAGCAAGGGTTGATCCCTAACTCATACTCAAATCATCTCAGGAGTATTAGTGTATGCTAATTACATGCTTATCTTTCAAGTCTTAGTTTCTCTCTCATTCTCTCTTAGTTCACATCTTCATGGTCATCAACCTTATCATTATCAAATTGAATTTCACTCATTGTGTCTCAATATTGCATTATTCATATTCATCACTTAGACAATCTTAATAATTAAGGACATGCCTACCATATCAAGTAGCATGATTGATAATGTCATTTTATTGTATTTAGAGATGCATATATCATCTTAACAAGTATTCAATTGTTCATATGGTGAAACGACATCCTTATATCGGGTATAGGGCATATCCCTTTACATCATATCGTGTAACCATGTAGTTAGGTATCACTTTATCTTTTCTCATCTCAAGTCAATCTCATATCATGAATGGGTTAAATCATTATTCCCATATTGGGTATGAGAGTGTATTGGGTCCTCATATCGTGTACTAGAGTATATCATATCGAGTATACCATTATGGTTATACCATACCTCATACAACAATATAAATTTTGTTCTTCAAACTTGGATTGAAGCATGATTTTAGGGTTATGATCTTCTGTGACGTCCCCGGATTTTGATTTCTCCAAACCCTATTGGGAATGAGATGGCAGAATTAGAAAACATCATCCAATCCTATCAGAGTGCGTTGCGGAAGCAATATGTGCATACAAGAACATAAAACCATAGCATACACCATGACATTCTAAACATTCAACATGTATATTTATACAATATGAATTATTACACAATGATTTACAATTACATATTGAATGAAGATTCTACAATCTATAAACATGTATGCTAACAGGATCTTAGACAATAGGTACAACATGTGCAACTTGCTCACATCCTATTACTTTATCCCATTCTAGCTCTGAACCTAGAAAATATGAGAAACAAAAACATCAACAAAAGTTGGTACGTGGAATTAAAAGCTATACTATGCTGGCATATAAAAAACTTAAAATTGAAGAAAGAGAAAGGAAACATTATTTAAAGGTGGAGAATTAGGTAATCCCAAGTTATTAGCCACATTTAGAATGAATATGCATTACTATGGTGGACTTAGCACAAACATAAATGGTGGGCCCTTCCTCATGTACCTTGTACTCTAGGGATCTCCCCGTATATCGTGTACTCTAGGGAGGTGCTAGTCAACATTAAAGCTTTCCCTCTCTAATAGGGAGTTTAATGAGCACCACTAGTAACAACATTTCATTTATCCTCATTTATGTTCTTTTATGTTCAAGGCGGAAAATTTGACAATATACATACAGCTACATCCAACAATGTATTTCAAATACAAGCAAGCAAGTAAATATATTTAACATCCAGCAAATCTAGTCATATAATTATATCCATGTACCTGAGTTCAGAGATTCATACTTATAATCTGGATCATCTACATCTCTGGTCATCACCTAATTAATAACAAATATTCATCATTAATATAAGGTTCACCGTTATTAATGGTATTTTGGTCCAATTTAGGATTTAGGTCAAATCTAGGTGTTACTGATCTAAAAATGTGTCTCTTGTATTTTTATAGTGATCCAGATGTCATTCTAAGGGTCTGGTTCAGATTCCATATTTTTCTGATGCTTTGTATATTTTCTAGAACTAAAAAGAGTTTAAAATCATTAGTTTGCTCATTAATAAGGAAAGATATAAAATTTTGGATTTATAATAAGATTAGAGTCCATGTATGTCTTCTAGGTGATTTTTAAGTTCAAAAATATTTTTCTCAGATTTAATCTCAGCCATTTTCTAATTATACCATTTAAATGAAATATTCTCATCTAAATTAAATATCATAGATACTACTATCTCAAAAGACTAATATAAGGATTCCAAAATAAAGAGGGTACTTTTGTGAGTCCAGGGATATTTTTGGGGAATTTTTAGGCCAAAGGTGCTATTTATTAAGCATTTTCTAAGAAAATGTCATTTTCTAGATATCAAAAGCATTATACCTTGTCATTTCTTGATGTGGCGGCACTTGATTGGTCCATGCTGGCAAGACAAGTTCCTCAGCCCGCACCCATGGCTGGCTTGGTTGGGGTCCGACCAATTTATTTGATGGCCTGAGCGGTTCGTCTAGATTGCATACTGGACCAACCGATTCTTGGATTGAGTCATTGAACCGATCAATCCTCCTCTCCATCATGGTATCAAGTCTTGTGCGAGACCCAGGTGCCTCCGCACACAGGAGCACCAGTGATAGATCAGCCTCTACTGCCATCTCTTGGTTGACTGCAGATGCCACCTCTATCTTCAAGTCTAGCACAGATTCCTTTCTCTTAGCGATGATTCTTCTCGTGGCCTATTTCTCTGCCTCGTGTGAGCATTGTCGCAGATGGAACTCTGACGATAGATCACGGCCTCCACAATGCTCATCCTCCAAACCTCATCCTCACGATTGCCCTCCCCCCTTCCTCTATGAACCAGGGACTACTCACATAATAGATCATCAGCGAGGGATCATACATGATCCTCACCTCTTCGTATGATTCAGACACGATGATCATGCTCATGGTTGTCCCTGAGTTACAGAGCCGCCATGGCCTAGGTTCAAGGAAAGGAACATCTCACCTTCCTACACCAAACTTGAAGAAGGATGGAGATTCAACTTTATCAAAGCTCCAGGGAACCCATCGGTGCTTTGGCTACCAGGCATAGTTAAGGATCCAGTCTCGGTAGGTGACTGGCTCCTACGCCTGGTGTTTGGTACTCTGTTTGCTCTACAAAACAGAGATTCGCTCACCTGCTACATCGGCAGTTTGTGGTGTCTCTACTCATTTGTGAGAACACCATCACGGGGTCTAGCTCCGACATGACTATGATCGAGCAACTGACCTCCAACAGTAGGTTTGGTTGTCACTCCTCCTTCTAGGTGTGAGGGGCGAGCTCATCATAAAGCTTCCAGCGCTAACGCGGGGTGGATTGCTGGAGTGGTGAGGGCCATGGTGTGGTGGCGGCTAGAGATGCGGACGAGGAGGGAGGCTGATCATCATACTCCTGCCACCAAAACCTTAGACTGGGGTTGTCCTCTGACTCTACTAAACGAGGTGTTTACACCTGAATAGTTAGAATGACTATAAGATCTAAGATTTGGAGTGAGTTTGTTGCATGGATTGCAGTGTTGTGGATCTCACTTCCCCGTTGGAAACTCCAACTAATACGTGTTTCACTGCTTGGCTGGGGAGAGGGCTTAGGTGCTGACTAAGTCCTCCATGTAGCTGGGAGGTGGAAGATATTTATGAGGCCTGCAATCCTCCCTAGTAGGATTGATATTGTGCTACCTCGCCAAGACATGTGCATTAGTAAGGGGAGATCAGGTGCACAAGACATATACGTGTCACAACTACATTCAGTTAAGATACATACAATCAAGTTATCACATAATCTTTAAATCAATGTTGGTAACTCCAGATTCTTGTATCTTCTAGCATAAGACTTCAATCCAAATGAAATTTGAGCCATGAGTTTTCTCATAATACAAAACCCCTTCTTATTAACCAAAATCCATAATTCAATCATCTAACCCAATTATTTGAATAACCTCATATAAAAGTGTATAATCTTTCAATACCATTCATTTATGATCCAATCTGGATTTCACATGTCCAATTCACTTAACATGGTCTTGATGCATCCTATGGTTTACTAGACAACCATTCATATTGATATATAATACTTCTGGGTGTTTAACAACATATAAAATACACATGAATCCATGAATTCTATATTGGGTATAAATTTTAATATCAAGGTTATCACATTCACCCCACCTTATTTGGAATTTCGTCCTCGAAATTCAACTTATATCATCCTTAAGAGGCTATATGAGAGGTCAACTTCATATAAATCATCATTGCTTAGGTTCTAAGACCACCATAGTTGCATGCACTCTAAGTTGTCACTTAGGGTCTAGAGATTCTTGGGTGTGTCCACCCCACCATATAAATGTGGAAGTATCATTTAAAGTCTTATCCATAACATGAAATTATGATATATTAGGATTACATCACCCCTAAGGATATGAGTTTTGTTCATACTTTTAATGTTCAGGAGAAATTCGTTTATAGGCCAAGATATTCAGATTGTTCAAATCTAACGTCATTAATATGTTTTATGATCAACATCTTACAATGATTTCAGCATTAGAGGAGGTTTATCTTCATCCTTCATATTAGGATTTGTCTACATAAGAAGGGCTTACGTAACATGCTTGACCATTAGGGTTTCACCCTATGGTGTGATATTCATACTCAACTTAGAAGCATACATTGAGAAGGATCAAAGTTACGAACTATATTTTTGATCATATATCCTATGATCCAAAAATATCTTTATATCAAGTTCATGAGTTCAACTTTTTATGTCTTTCATGTATTATGTGAAGGGTTAAAGAGAATGTACTAAGTTTATCCCATGATCTCAGCATCATATCTTTCATGTTTCATATGAAGGGGAAGAGAATATTTTAAAGTCAAACTTATCATGATTTCAATCGTGGGTACTACATGTATGATATAGGGGGAAAAATATAGAATAGGTCAAGCTTATATGAGTGACTCCTCATATCTAAATCATCTATATAGCTCAAGTGAGGTTTCTATCATCATATATTAAGAAAGAGAAGAAGAAGGGAGAACATGTATATTGAGTATCTTTTGCACAAAGCATCATACTCTCATAACTAGAGTTCATATATTACCTCACTTGCAACTAATGATGAGATCCAAAAAATACGTCACTCAAGCTAGGACCTAACTTAGCCAAAGGATTGTCTTAATCACATGGGTCATCTACCCATCCTTTCCTTTTACCCAATTCTCACATATAGATTTGAATCATGCATAAGGACTCAACTCAACACTCAAGAGTAATCTAGTGTGGGACACATTTTTTTAACACATATCTCATATATTGGAGGCTAGGTCCTATGACATTCTCCATGTGGGTCTTACTCTCTCTAGAGTTCACCACATATCTCATCCTACCGCTAGACATCCTCCTTGTATAAGAGCTTGAGGCCCATGCACACTCATCTCTATCTTAACTTATCTTATCTTAAGTAGGAAAAGGGAATGTACTTTCATCATCAAGATTTTGCATAAATTCTACAAAATTGGATTCAACAAGTATACAACTTAAACCTTTATAAGGAAACTTATACCATCAGAGATCAAACTTAGATAAGATTCCACATGCTTATTTCAACTATCATTCTATCATCTACTCAATGTATCACATATCTTGATAAGGCTCTAGACATCTAATCTAGACTACTCTCTCTTCTAGAATGATGTCACTCCCTTTCACTTAGGTTGCATGAACACCCACTACTCTCCTGTGTGAGGGACACATTTTTATATTTACATATATATAATAAAATATTATATAGTTTTTATCTGATAAAAAAAGCGTTAGAGAAAACTATCAAGGTTCAATCTGATTGGAATCAAAAACCAAATCTTGAAAACGACTGTCCCACACATAGTAGAGAGTACAGTGTCATGAAAACTAGTGAAATGGTGAGAACATGGTGTATACTAGTGCAGAAACCTTATACATATGAGCTCTATATGGATAGGGTTTCACACACTTGTTTAAACCTAGTTCTCAAACATCTAGGCTCTAACTTAGAGGATAAGTCAAACCTAGTCCTTATACAACAACTTACTAAGTATGTAGGGTTTTATGTGAAAGGTGAAATTTAGTTTTATGTTTCATGGTGAGCAATTGTTAGGTGTAGCTATTGTTCATGCTCTGATACCGACTGTGACGTCCCCGGATTTTGATTTCTCCAAACCCTATTGGGAATGAGATATTAGAATCTGAAAACATCATCCAATCCTATCAGAGTGCGTTGCGGAAGCAATATGCGCATACATGAACATAAAACCATAGCATACACCATGACATTCTCAACATTCAACATGTATATTTATACAGTATGAATTATTACACAATGATTTACAATTACATATTGAATGAAGATTTGACAATCTATAAACATGTATGCTAACATGATCTTAGACAATAGGTACAACCTGTGCAACTTGATCACATCCTATTCCTTTATCCCATTCTAGCTCTGGACCTAGAAAATACGAGAAACAAAAACATCAACAAAAGTTGGTATGTGGAATTAAAAGCTATACTATGCTGGCATATAAAATACCTAAATTGAAAAAAGAGAAAGGAAACATTATGTAAAGGTGGAGAATCAGGTAATCCCAAGTTATTAGCCACATTTAGAATGAATATGCATTACTATGGTGGACTTAGCACAAACATAAGTGGTGGGCCCTTCCTCGTGTACCTTGTACTCTAGGGATCTCCCTGTATACCGTGTACTCTAGGGAGGTGCTAGTCAACATTAAAGCTTTCCCTCTCTAATAGGGAGTTTAATGAGCACCACTAGTAACTACATTTCATTTATCCTCATTTATGTTCTTTTATGTTCAAGGCGGAAAATTTGACAATATACATACATCTACATCCAACAATGTATTTCAAATACAAGCAAGCAAGTAAATATATTTAACATCCAGCAAATCTAGTCATATAATTATATCCACGTACCTGAGTTCTGAGATTCATACTTATATTCTGGATCATCTACATCTCTGGTCATCACCTGATTAATAACAAATATTCATCATTAATACAAGGTTCACCGTTTTTAATGGTATTTTGGTCCAATTTAGGATTTAGGTCAAATCTAGGTGTTACTAATCTAAAAATATGTCTCTGGTATTTTTATAGTGATCCAGATGTCATTCTAAGGGTCTGGTTCAGATTCCATATTTTTCTGATGCTTTGTATATTTTCTAGAACTAAAAAGAGTTTAAAAGCATTAATTTGCTCATTAATAAGGAAAGACATAACATTTTGGCATTATAATAAGATTAGAGTCCACATATGGTTTCTAAGTGATTTTTAGGTTCAAAAATATTTTTCTTAGATTTAATCTCAGCCATTTTCTAATTATACCAATTAAATGAAATATTCTCATTTAAATTAAATATCATAGATATTACTATCTCAAAAGACTGATATAAGGATTCTAAAATAAAGAGGGTACTTTTGTGAGTCCAGGGTTATTTTTGGGGAATTTTTAGGCCAAGGTGCTATTTATTAAGCATTTTCTAAGAAAATGTCATTTTCTAGATATCAAAAGCATTATACCTTGTCATTTCCTGATGTGGCAGCGCTTGATTGGTCCATGCTGGCAAGACAAGTTCCTCAGCCCGCACCCATGGCTGGCTTGGTTGGGGTCCGACCGATTTATTTGATGACCTGATTGGTTCGTCTAGATTGCATACTGGACCAGCCAGTTCTTGGATTGAGTCGTTGAACCGATCAATCCTCCTCTCCATCACGGTCTCAAGTCTTGTGCGAGACCCAGGTGCCGCCACACACTGGAGCACCGGCAATAGATCACCCTCTACTACCATCTCTTGGTTGACTGCAGATGCCACCTCTATCTTCAAGTCTAGAGCATATTCTTTTCTCTTAGCCATGATTCTTCTCGTGGCCTGTTTCTCTGCCTTGTGTGAGCGTTGTCGCAGATGGAACTCTGACGATAGATCGCGGCCTCCACAATGCTCATCCTCCAAATCTCATCCTCACGATCACCCCCCCCTTCCTCTATGTACCAGGGACTACTCGCATAATAGATCATCAATGAGGGATCATACATGATCCTCACCTCTTCGTATGTTTCAGATACGATGATCATGCTCGTGGCTGTCCCTGAGTTATAGCGCCACCATGGTCTAGGTTAAAGGCAAGGAACATCTCATCTTCTTGCACCAAACTTGAATAAGGATGGGGATTCAACTTTATCAAAGCTCCAGGAAACCCATCGGTGCTTTGGATACTAGACATAGTTAAGGATCCAGTCTCAGTAGGTGGCTGGCTCCTCCGCCTGGTGTTTGGTACTCTGTTTGCTCTGCAAAATAGAGACTCGCTCACCTGCTACATCAGCAGTTTGTGGTGTCTCTACTCATTTGTGAGAACACCATCGCGGGGTCTAGCTCTGGCATGACTATGATCGAGTAACCGACCTCCAGCAGCAGCTTTGGTTGTTGCTCCTCCTTCTAGGTGTGAGAGGGGAGCTCATCATAAAGCTTCCAATGCTAATGAAGGGTGGATTGTTGGAGTGGTGAGGGCCATGGTGTGGTGGCGGCTAGAGATGCGGAAGAGAAGGGAGGCTGATCATCATACTCCTGCCACCAAAACCTTAGACTGGGGTTGTCCTCTGACTCTACTAAACGAGGTGCTTACACCTGAATAGTTAGAATGACTATAAGATCTAAGATTTGGAGTGAGTTTGTTGCATGGATTCCGGTGTTGTGGATCTCACTTCCCCGTTGGAAACTCCAACTAATACGTGTTTCACTGCTTGGCTGGGGAGAGGGTTAGGTGCTGACTAAGTCCTCCATGTAGCTGGGAGGTGGAAGATATTTATGAGGCATGCAATCCTCCCTAGTAGGATTGATATTATGATACCTCGCCAAGACATGTGCATTAGTAAGGGGAGATCAAGTTCACAAGACATATACGTGTCACAACTACATTCAGTTAAGCTACATACAATCAAGTTATCACATAATATTTAAATCAATGTTGGTAAATCTAAATTCTTGTATCTTCTAGCATAAGGCTTCAATCCGAATGAAATTTGAGCCATGAGTTTTCTCATAATACAAAACCTCTTCTTATTAACCAAAATCCATAATTCAATCATCTAATCCAATTATTTGAATAACCTCATATAAAAGTGTATAATATTTCAATACCATTCATTTATAATCCAGTCTGGATTTCACATGCCCAATTCACTTAACACGGTCTTGATGTATCCTAGGGTTCACTAGACAATCATTCATATTGATATATAATACTTATGGGTGTTTAGCAACATATAAAACACACATGAATCCTTGAATTATATATTGGATATAAATGTTAATATCAAGGTTATCACATCTTCCTTTCTTTTCTTCTTCACCAATTGCTTATCCATGGTGATTCCTTGTATATGAAGGAGTCGTGAACGAGCCTTGGACTTTTGATAAGTCTTCTTCAACCTTAGGAATGTGGATCTTTGGATCTTGGAGCTTTGAAGTTGTTCTTAAGGTGGGTTATACAACTTGAACTCTATCACGTTATTATTCATCACCTAAATTGCTATACTTAATGAACTACTTTTAATTCCGAAATTTTCTGATATAGTTGATGATATTATGAGTTCTAGTAGTTTCCTAGACCTGTTTCCATGAACTATAATAGTTAGAACGAAGGTCTAGAGCTTGAAGAAGATGGTATCACCTTATAAAGTGATATCAGGTTCAAGCATACAAGCAAGCACCTCTAACCCGATATGGTGATGCACCTACTTCACTAAAACAATACAGATATGATTTATACTTTCTTGCATGATATGGTGGTATAGTATACACCTCTTGCACGATATGAGGTCAAGAAAACACCTCAAAAATGATATTGGGTTAAGCACACACCTCTTTTCTTGATTGGTGTGAAGCACACACACACCTCTTTGCCCGATATGGTGTGAAGCACACACACACACCTCTTGTCTGATATGGTGTGAAGCACACACAAACCTCTTTGCCCGATATGGTGTGAAGCACACACACACACCTCTTTGCCCGATATTGTGTGAAGCACACACACACCTCTTTTCCCGATATGGTGTGAAGCACACACACATCTCAAAAGTGATATGGAAGCACACATACACCTCAAACCCGATATGGAAGTACACATACACCTCAAGGGTGATATGGTAAGCACACATACACCTCAAGGTTTATTTGTTAAGTACACATACACCTCTAGGTGATATGGGTAGAAAGTATAAACCTTTAAAGTGATTATTAGTTAAGCATACACCTTTTGGACGATATGGTGTTGAGCACATATCTCTAAAATGATATGGTGGGTAACCCAATACACTAGATGACAAGAGTGGCTAGGTGGTTAGTACCATAGTACATGTGATGCCCAATACACTAAAGTAGGGTGTGGCTAATATCTTCAAGTGAGGCAAGGATGTTACACCCATGAAGGGTGAAGTTGATACACATTATGAATTGTAAGGTTGATACCTTAATGGGTAAGGGTATGAGGGATATGAAGATTCCTAGATCGATATACACCTAATAAAATACTTGTGTTCAACTTGACATACATGATTCAAACCTATACACCTTTTAAAGGTGAGGGCAAGACACTCTTAGGAGTGATGAGGGTAACACCAAGTAATGGTGTGGCTAATACTATAAGGACCCTGACCCATGTTTTGGGCTTACCCTATTTGCTTTTCCTAAACCTTGTGTTTAGATGTTTGCTAATCACCTGAGTTGTGGTTAGGGCTTGTTTGTGCTTTGTTGAGAGGTTGAGGTGCAACTTGCAAATTACCCGAGTTTTAGGGTTGGTGTGCAAGTTTGTCACCTTGAGAGATGTCTTTCTCTCTCCTTGCATCCTCTAGAGTTGAGAGAATGGGTTGGGCGCCTTGCTTGAGTTGCTTTTGGGCCTCGTTTGAGCTTGTTGGAGCTTAGGCTGTTGTTGGAATTTCTTGGGCCTTGCTTGGGCTTGGTGCCACCTCCTAACTTGGTGTATCGAGCAAGGATGTATCAGCCAGGAGGAGTGTTGTAAGGACCCTGACCTCCATTTAGGGCTTATCCTGTTTGCTTTGCTTAACCCTGGTGCTTTGTTGCTTGCTAATCACCTTTAGTGGTGATTAGGGTTTGTTGGTGCTTTGTGGAGAGTTGGAGGTGCTACTTGCAATTAACCCAAGTCTAGGGTTTGTGGGCAAGTTTGTCACCTTGTGAGGTGTTCCTCCCTCTCCTTGCTTCCTCTAGTGTTGAGAGGAAAGGTTGGGCTCGTTGCTTGAGTTCCTTTGGGCTTGGTTGAGCTGTTGGGCCTTATGGTGTGTTGCCTTTGCTTATTTGGACCTTGTGTCGGGCAAGAGCATGCTTGTGTCAGCCTAGGTGTGTCGCCCAGGATGTGTGTCGCCCTGGTGGTGTGTCGCCTAGGGTTGTGTCGGCCATGGTGGGGGTGTGTCGGCCATGGCATGGAGGTGTGTCGCCCATGGACCCTTTGACCTTCTTTGACCTCGTTTATGTCACCACTAGTGGACACTTGGTGCTTGATGCTTGTATGTGGAAATGGCCTTGGACATGTGGTTAGGGCATGTTAGAATGGTGGCATTGCCCATGGACAAGTGTCCCTAGGTGGGCGACACCTTGCCTTACCTTCCCTTGGTTTCTCCTCCATCCCCTTCTATATATGTGTTTCCTTTCCCTTGCTAAGGATCCCTTTAGTTCCTTAGTCTCCCTCTCCCTTGGTGCACGACACACTCTCTTCTTTTGCAAGTTTGGTGGCCGATCCTTCTTAAAGTCTCCTTCTTCCTCTAGTGGTGGTCGAACCCTAAAGTGCCTTGCTCTCCTTCTTGTGGTGGTGCTTGGAGCTTGGAGCTTGGAGCTAGGAGCTTGGAGCTTGCTTAAGGTGGGTTACATAACTCCTAATCACAACTACATTACCATCTACTATGTTCTTGTTTATATGTTGCTTATGATCAGCTAAGTATGTTATTAGTTTAGTTTCTTGCTTAGTTACCTCTTGTTGGCCGAACCTATGTTCTAGGGTTTCTTGGTGAGAAACACTCCTTTCTCTCCTTGGTCTAGAGGAGTGAGCTTGAGTTCTAGTATCATGGGCAACACTCCTCTCTTGTTTAAGTTGAGAGGTGAGCTTGTGTTCTAGTAGCTTGAGCAACACCCTCCTCTCACTATGGACTTGAAAGGTGAGCTATGTAGTGGTTGTGGACCTTAGTTGTGGTTGTACCTTGTGTCGCCCGATTGGTAATATGAAGCTTGGCAATACCCTTCTCTCTTGATAGTTGAGAGGTGAGTCATCTTCTTGATCCATTAGGGTTTTGGTGCCCTTGTGCTTGAGGTTGATGACGACCTTGTGGAGTTGCATCTTGACCGTTATGATCTTGGGGGAGGTGCTGCCCGATATCCCTCTTGATCTTGAGCCTTGGACGACATGATGTAGTGGTTGTGTCGGGCGTCACCCTTGTTTCCTTCCTTGTGTGAGTGTCGGGCATTACACCTGGTAGAAAGCCTTAAACGATACACCTTGGTCAGGCGGTTTATTGGTGCTTTCATACCCTGGACGTTGGGGCATTGTGACCTGGCTTTTTGTCGGGCGTCACACCTTAGTTTTGTGTGTTGGCCGATAGCATGGGTGCAGTTGGACGTTATGCTTCCCTTGTCGCCCGTTAGAGTTGCACCTTTGGGCGTATCCCATGTTGTGTGTGTATGCTGACTGATATGCCATGAGGCAAGACACATCGTTGCATGACAGACTGCTTTGGCTAGTTGCACGCTTGGTTGCCCGATAGCCTTGATGCCCGAAGAAGCGTTGCACGACATGGTGCACGTTACACCTGATGCAAGACACGCTCATCAGCTCAGCTGCCCGACATACCTTATGGTCGTGTCCCTGCATTGCACGACGCGTCGTTGCCTGATACGCTTCTTTGGCTGAGCTGCACGCCTGGTTGCCCGTTACCAGTAGTGCACGACACAGCGTTGCACGTTACACCCTTGTGCTTGGCCGATAGGTGCTGGTGTGCCTGGCCGATATGTGTTGACCGTTATGCTTTGGGCGATAGGGGAGAGTACCCTGCCCGATACCACCTTTGGTGAGGATAGTGGACGCCTCTAGTGAGAGTCTTGTCTCTCATGGAAATCTATGCGCTAGCTCTTGTTAATGAATCACGTTGGTTTTTGATAGTAAACATTAACATGCTTGATGGTAATTGTGATAGTTGGTTACATCTATATATACTAACCATGATAGTACCTGTGTGTGTGTAATTATCTTCATGATATGAATAATGCTGAAATAATGGTAAGCATATAAGATGCTCTGCTGGATGATATGACCTACGTATATAATCACAGTTTGAGGCATGAATGACAAAGCATATAATCATCAATACTGCTCTATGTTGATAATATGATTCGATGAATGTGCATACTAACCATGTAGGTGTTTCATATATATGCATAGCCAGGTAAAGGGCTATGAGGTATTTATGTTTGAGTAACATTGCCCTGATGATTACTCGTGATGATGAGGTAACATGCATGATGTGATGGTCTGAGGACCTGAGTTTGACTAGTGATGGGATTGATATCCCATGGTGATGATGTAAGCCTTGAGAGGCAGTGGCACTATGGGATGAGGGATTGAGATCCCATGGAAATATGATGATCCTTGAGGTGGATCTAGGTGATTGGAAAGAGGCCAAGTGGTGACATGTAATGATGTATCCTTGTGGATGAAAGTAAAAGCATGATGTTGAGTTTCATGTTGTTAATAGTTTGCATGTTATACTACTTGGTTGAATCTCACAATTCACTTAAAATATACTAACTAATCACAGTGGAACATATCATGTAGTTTGCCCTGGCCATAGATCCATCATCGTCAGGAGCTGGTGATGGTGAAACAGGTTCTCCTGTGGGTTAACCTGGAAGCGCATATTATTGAATATGTGTGGTTTCTCCTAGCCGAAAATGAGGAGGTATGAGTGCAACTTTGGTTGTAGACTCCAGAGTGCGGATTCAGGCCCGTAGCTCAGTATGTGAAGAGCATGGTGGACATTCCCATAGCTCATGATATGTGATGTGGGAGCATGAATGCGTTCATGGCTCAGAGCACGATGAACAAGCCCGTGGCTCAGTTTCACTAGCGTCGATACCTGTACCGAGGCGGGCTAGGCAAAGGGTAGCCTGACCCTGTGGTTGAGGCCACTTAAGCATGAGACTGCGGTCCTGCTTTGGTACTCGTGCACTAACCACGAGGTGGGAGGTCGTGGAGTTCGACTCTTCCATTGACCTTGTATGACACCGGCTTGGGTTTCACAATCAAAGGTTGGATTTGAGCGGTACGGATCACTTCCTCATGGCATAATAATACGTAATCCAACCGTGTAGTATTTACTGCTTAAGGCAAAACACGGAACATTGGTTGAGGCCTTGCTTGTGTAGTTAATCTTGTCATACTTGCAGTTACTTATACTTTCCTGATGATATTTGGTATGATCTTATAAATCATATCTTGTCAATCATGTTCCATAACGAAGTACTTTGGTGATATGACTCTCGTACAGCCTGGTAAGCTTGATGGTATGAATAACTTGTTTATATAGACTACTCTTGTTATACCTTTTATCAATTACCTGTTGCTATTGCTTTAATCTTCCTTTGGTTTTATAGTTTCGGCGGGAAGTTATGTTTCTCGCTGGGACTGTGTGTCTCACCCCGCGTGTTTATAACCTTTTTAGGTGGTCGAGCTAGGTGTGGTGGTGGTCACGGAGTTGCGGCCGAGCAGCAAGATGAGCAGTAGAAGGCATGCGATGGACATGCTGCTATTTTGGATGTTTTGTAGTAGAGTCCTAGAGTCATCCCTATACACTCAGGTCCTTGGGAGTGTTTTGACATTGTTTCACGATGTATAGCTGATGATGTTTTTTATATCCTGCTGCTGGCCGGATGTGGGCCGTTATGTATATTTAAACAAGTGATGAACTCATGTGGTGACTAGACAGCTGTTTTCCTAAGCTGTGGATACATATCAAGCCTTGTAGATGTTTATATAACTTGTTTCCTTGCAGGATGAGGACTTAAATGTAATAGTTTTTCAGTTATTCCGCTTTCTTCAATCGGTTTTAATTAACCTGTGTGTTTGGTAATCTATGGTTATGGTGATTTTCGCACATTTTCGCATAACACCTCGCTGTCTATGTGATAGCGTGATGTGTTGCCACAAGTTTTGGTATCAGAGCTTTAGGTTCGCTGAGTCTACAGGGATTTAGGACTAGGTTGTGTGATGGAATGGTCTTTTGGAATACTAAATGTCTGATGAAGTAAGTGATTTTATGTACTTGAGTTATACTAAGAATTGGAAGGGTTATGGTAAGTTACAAATGTTAATTGATGTAGATATGATGATGATAAACTCATACTTAGGATTTCACGAAGTTTTGAGGTATGGAAAAGATGAACTTATGTGCATAAATAGGTGTGATAGAACAAGGATTTAATCATTCTTAGATCTAAGTTTAATATCAGTCTCCATCATGCGCTCCACTGGATTGTTAGCCACGGATCGGCCTATTAGGAACCCCAACTTATGATCGTTGGATACATCGCACGGCTTGAGACTATCTTTCTCTTCAGGAGCGTTGCAACGTGTTTTGGCACGTAGAACCCCCATGCTCTCATGATCGTGAGTCATTGCACGATGACTCAAGAGTCAAGATTGGATCTCTACTTACGGTTATGGCCGCTTTGCGCGGGTGGGGTGGACGGCAGTGCCAAGACCACATCCTCATCGTGGCCTTATGAAGGAAGCTAAAGAAGACCATAGGAGGAGGGACTCGGCGGTGTTGGTAGCCTGGAGGCAGTGCCATACTTCCAACCACCAGCAATAGGTGATTGGGAGGCATCAAGCTTCCATACCGAGGTTGGAATGGGAGAGGAAGAGGTGGTGCTACCTGTTTGCTCGCCACGAGGTCCAAGCACGACGGCGCTCACACACGCCGGCATTCCGCGAGGAGGAGGTAAAATAGCAGCGACCAAGAGATCGGAGGCGACGAGGAGGTCATGCTACAGGTCGGAATCATGGACGGGAGAAAGAGACTTGTAGCCGCGGTGAGGAGCTCCATCGCAGGAACAAGTGCTCTACTAGCGGTGGTGGCATCGTGAGCGGGCTTCTGCAGACGGTAAATCAAGGCGGCGCCGTGGGCCATCACCGCACTGCCGGCTCACGCACGGTAGACCAGAGTCCTGCTGCGGACTCTGCTTGAACGAATGCGAGGATGTGAGAGGATGTCTGCGACAGTGTAGAGCCTTGTGACGGTGGCGTTAGGGGTTCTCGCCGGCATTGATCTGTGCGGCGGCAGTGTGGGGCCAGTGGAGCGCAGCAGCGCTCGCATCGGCGGCGTTCAGGCGATGGGCACCATGCATCAGGTGTTTACACGAGAGAGAGGGTGAGTTGTAGTGGGTCTAGATCATTGAATCGATCCAACCATCAGAGACCCAGCCGTGGAGGCGTCTGCTTTGCTGAGAACAAGGGATTCACATAAAGCTACCTGCGAACCGCAACCTAAACTACGAGAGAGGAAGAGTCGGAGAAAGAAAGAGGGATGCAGACCCGATCCAGGCGTGTAGACCGGCCGACCCAGGCATGGGCACAAAGCACTGGATCAGCGCAGGCGAGGAGGAGGAGGAGTTGTGCCTCTGACAGGCCACGTGGCCTCATGCCATTGGCCAGGAAAAGGTAAATTCTAGAAAATACTGAAATCTTGGATAATTCTTCGAAAATAGCTTGTTCATCAGAAAAATATAAATAAGGCACCAAAATTCTTAGAAAAATGAATAGAACATAGTAGAATCATAATATCAGCACTTTTATGCTTTAATCTCAGTGATATCATGAAAGATGTGTAATGCTCGTTTAATGGATAATAAATAGCTAATGATGACATAAAATCATGGAAAAATATCAGTAAGTCCATAATTATGTATAGAATCCATCTGATGTCAGTAATCATGATGTTGATGTACGAAATTACATAATTTGATTAAATGTCTAATTAGGGATAATAATACTAAAGATAATGCAATAAATACATACATGCTCAATAAATGGTGAAACTTACAGAGTAGGTTTATATCTGTAATCTGAAGCTAAGATGTAAATCAGATATCAGTTAGATGCATATAATTCATGTTATATGAAGTTGACCTTCAATACATGGTTTAAAACCCTAATTTTGGTTAATGGCGTAACCTAGGGTTATTATATGTGCATAAAAATGATATGGAACCTAATGTTCAGATAATGAATCATAATATGGAAAATGACGTCAGTATGATAAATCTAAGATAAGAAGACAAGCAATAATGTATATAACATAATGAAGATAAGCAAACCCTGATATGAACACGATTAGGGTTAAGATGAGATATAATAGGATGAGAACCTGATGATAGTGTATGATCTTGTCTTAATCAGGTTTAACAAAGAAATATATGGCATGAGGAACATGTGATTAGAATGATCTATCTCTTTGGAAGGTACGCCATTACCTCTTGCTTGGCTTATTATACAATATGCTTGGGTTATATAGCAGTAAAGACTTGGCATATGGTATTGATTGAAATGATTGTTCTTATATACTATGTTGTTTGAGCTTTTCATACTTATTGTTATGAACACATCAAACATAATAAATCTGTTCCATTATATGAAAGCACTAACTCTTTGGTAGTGTGCTCGGAAGTAACCTAACTCTTTGGTAGTGGTCTCATTGTGCATATGACCTAACTCTTTGGTAGTGGTCTGACCTAACTCTTTGGTAGTGGTCACCTTGTACAAATGATCTAACTCTTTGGCAGTGATCATAAAGGCCTTGAGATATAATGGAAAATAAGCTTAAAATATGTGTTCTCTTTTGTTAATGAATATCTTTGTGCAAGTATACGCTTTTCTTATATTCTTCTGTTACTGCCAAGTATTAGTTTTATCTTATTGCCAAGATATGATGAGAGGTATATAAAAGACACGTAGGCGTACTTAGTAAAATATTCATGAAATATTGTGCTGACGTGTACCGCATGTAATCTTTTGTATAGGTTGTGGTTATGCTCTTGAAGATCCAGGATAGTGAGAGTTGTGTGGCGAGCTGATGTACAGGTGGACCTGTTGTCTTAAGATCCTGTAGTTTAGCTGTAGCACATGTATATGTATAGTTTGCTGTTCAATATGTAATATCAAATGTTGTAACAATTCATGTTGTAATTATATGTTGAATGGTGAACATGTGTGTATGGTTTTATTATTGTTCATGTACATGTGCTACTGTTGTTTCCTTATAACTTCCTCTAATTTTCTTCTTCTTAGCCTCGTGTGGGATGTTTAAATTGGGACTCTCGCTGAGGTGAGGGTTTCAATTTGGACGTCGCACATCAGATTAAGTTTTAGAAAATCCGGGGACGTCACAGGTGGTATTAGAGCATGAACAATAGCAAAGCCTGACATTTGCTCATTATGCAACTCAAAACTAAAGAACCTTGAACTTAATAATCTTTTAGGGTTAGATTAGTCATCTTTTAGAGACTAGATCTGACCTAGCCTCTAGGTTAGCACCTAGATGTTTGAGAACTAGGTCTAGACTGGTCCTTGTTGTATAGCAAGTCCTTAGATGTCGTACTTTCCTTGTAGTGCAGCGGTATGGGACGTTGCACTATTTGGAAATGATGTACATAAAAGGAAGAGAAACCCTAGACATATAGCGCTCGTTGTCTAGAGTAGCTACACTAGTCTACACCATATTCTCACCCTTTTCACTAGTTTTCATGACACTGGACTCTCTACTATGTGTGGGACACTCGTTTCTGGATTTGGTTTTGGATTCCAATCGGATCGAACCTTGATAGTTTTCTCTGACGCTTGTTTTATCGGAGAAAAACTATATAATATTTTATTATGTATATGTATTAAAAAAATGTGTTCCCACACAAGTGTGAGTAGGAGGTGGTCACACAACCTAAGTGAAAGTGATGACATCAGTCTAGAAGAGAGAGTAGTTCTAGATTAGATGTCTAGAGCCTTTTTGATATATATGATAGATGGAATAGATGATATAAGTTTGATGATATTATGTAAGTCTTACATAGATGACATAAGATGGTTATGATGATCTATGTTTTCCTTTGAGGACTTAATTTCAGTTTGAGGATTTGGGATAAGTTTTGATGATGCAAGTATGAATTCTTTTATGAGATGAGATATGTTTTAAGATAAGGTTGTGAGTCAGCATGAGCCTCAAGCTCTTTTACAAAGGAGGACCTCTAGTGTTAGGATCAGTTTTGGGGTTAACTCCAGTGAGAGTGAGACCCACAGGGAGAAGGTCAGAGAACCTAGACTCCAAGATATGAGAAATATGAGATTTATGTGATATGATATGTCCTAAACTAGAATACTCCTGAGTGATCGAGTTGAGTTTCTCTATGCATGATTCCTATAGTTTTGTTGAACCCTAGATGTCCTTGGGAGGACCAGACCCTAGAGATAGAGAGAGGCTGGTTACATGTACATATGCGAACATCAATATGAGTGCCTTCCATCTGGGTGAGGGAGAGAGCCCAAGACCCTGGAGGAGGTAGCTATGTTAGTTTCTGTGAAGCCTCATTCTCGGGTTGGTGGTTTCCCACATAGGAATCTAGTGGTGTATATAAGAGAGTGTTGGGTAAGCATGTTTCATGGGTAGAAGACCCATGAAGAGTATGCCATATCATGTTTTGGTTTGTGCTTATGTGGCTATATCTTGTAAGGCTATCACTAGTTCCAATGAGGTAATCCGAGAAACCTAGGCTAATAAAGGAAAGATAAAGTGGTGTTATGAGATACTCATAGAGTTGAGTGAGCTCAAAGAGATTGAGCATGACACCACCCTCAGATTAAGGGTTGGGCGAACCTCTTTTGGACTCTATAAAGTTTTGATACATGTTTAATAAGCTACTCATATAAGTTTGTTTAGCACAACCATGATATAATACATGTAGAAATGTGATCTAATCTCAAAACATGATATATATATGGACATGATATGATGAAAACCTAGAGATGGTTTAATAGATGTCAACACAGATATGGTTAACCATGTACATGAATAATGATGATATATTAAAGATGGTTAACCTTGTGATCCAATCATTAATAAATGTTGCAATTTATTTCGAGCAAGGAAATAAAATCATATGAAATGAAACATGTTACATGAGATGTCAATCTCAGTGCTTAATAAAGATGAAAGATATGGTTTGACATTTAGTACAACATAATGATTATGACACCTTGATATGATCTACATGGATAAAGTGGGTTAACTTTAGTTAACTCCCACCTAAAAGGCATATGTTAATGTTGAACATGTTCTAATAATTAGCTCAATAAAATGTTGATGACACCTTGATGTACGAGTTAATCTTAGTTAACTTCTTTAGAACATGGTAATATGATGTGGGAACCCTAATGCAGGAGTTAAGATCACGAAGCGGCCCTGATATATGAGATATGTAATGACATAACCTAAGTTTCTAAACCTTGAGTTTAACCTTGAATGGAGTGCTTGTGCACCAAGATGGTTGTAAAACCCCCCTAATAGTGCTTTACATACATGGTTCTAGGTAACCTATGTGGATATGTTACACATAGAATAGTGCCTACATGTGGATGAAGACATGGTAGTTTTCCTTGGAGTACGAGTATGGTCGACTTTCGAGGACGAAAGTTCTCTTAAGATGTATATGATGTGACAAAGTGGTTTTCGTGGCTTAATTCCGAGGACGGAATTTCTTTTAAGGTGTGTAGGATGTGATGGAATGGCCTTTTGGAATACTAAATGTCTAATGAAGTAAGTGATTTTATGTACTTAAGTTATACTAAGAATTGGAAGGGTTATGGTAAGTTACGAATGTTAATTGATGTAGATATGATGATGATAAACTCATACTTAGGATTTCACGAAGTTTTGAGGTATGGAAAAGATGAACTTATGTGCATAAATAGGTGTGATAGAACAAGGATTTAATCATTCTTAGATCTAAGTTTAATATCAGTCTCCATCATGCGCTCCACTGGATTGTTAGCCACGGATCGGCCTATTAGGAACCCTAACTTATGATCGTTGGATACATCGCACGACTTGATACTATCTTTCTCTTCAGGAGCGTTGCAACGTGTTTTGGCACGTAGAACCCCCATGCTCTCATGATCGTGAGTCATTGCACGATGACTCAAGAGTCAAGATTGGATCTCTACTTACGGTTATGGCCGCTTTGCGTGGGTGGGGTGGACGGCAGTGCCAAGACCACGTCCTCATCGTGGCCTTATGAAGGAAGCTAAAGAAGACCATAGGAGGAGGGACTCGGCGGTGTTGGTAGCCTGGAGGCAGTGCCAGACTTCCAACCACCAGCAATAGGTGATCGGGAGGCATCAAGCTTCCATACCAAGGTTGGAATGGGAGAGGAAGAGGTGGTGCTACCTGTTTGCTCGCCATGAGGTCCAAGCACGACGACGCTCACACACGCCGGCATTCCGTGAGGAGGAGCTACAATAGCAGCGACCTAGAGATCGGAGGCGACGAGGAGTTCATGCTACAGGTTGGAATCATGGACGGGAGAAAGAGACTTGTAGCCGCGGTGAGGAGCTCCGTCGCAGGAACAAGTGCTCTGCTAGCGGTGGTGGCATCGTGAGCGGGCTTCTGCAGACGGTAAATCAAGGCGGTGCCGTGGGCCAACACCGCACTGCCGGCTCATGCATGGCAGACCAGAGTCCTGCTGCTGACTCTGCTTGAACGAATGCGAGGATGTGAGAGGATGTCTGCGACAGTGTAGAGCCTTGTGACGGTGGCGTTAGGGGTTCTCGCCGGTATTGATCTGTGCGGCGGTAGTGTGGGGCCAGTGGAGCGCAGCAGCGCTTGCGTCGGCGGCGTTCAGGCGATGGGCACCGTGCATCAGGTCTTTACACGAGAGAGAGGGTGAGTTGTAGTGGGTCTAGATCATTGAATCGATCCAACCATCAGAGACCCAACCGTGGAGGCGGCTGCTTTGCTGAGAACAAAGGAGTCGCATAAAGCGACCTGCGAACCGCAACCTAAACTACGAGAGAGGAAGAGTCGGAGAAAGAAAGAGGGATGCAGACCCGGTCCAGGCGTGTAGACCGGCCGACCCAGGCATGGGCGCAAAGCACTGGATCAGCGCAGGCCAGGAGGAGGAGTTGCGCCTCTGACAGGCCACATGGCCTCATGCCATTGGCCAGGAAAAGGTAAATTCCAGAAAATACTGAAATCTTGGATAATTCGTAGAAAATAGCTTGTTCATCAGAAAAATATAAATAAGGCACCAAAATTCTTAGAAAAATGAATAGAACATAGTAGAATCATAATATCAGCACTTTTATGCTTTAATCTCGGTGATATAATGAAAGATGTGTAATGCTCGTTTAATGGATTATAAATAGCTAATGATGACATAAAATCATGGAAAAATATCAGTAAGTCCATAATTATGTATAGAATCCATCTGATGTTAGTAATCATGATGTTGATGTACGAAATTACATAATTTGATTAAATGGCTAATTAGGGCTAATAATACTAAAGATAATGCAATAAATACATACATGCTCAATAAATGGTGAAACTTACAGAGTAGGTTTATATCTGTAATCTGAAGCTAAGATGTAAATCAGATATCAGTTAGATGCATATAATTCATGTTATATGAAGTTGACCTTTAATACATGGTTTAAAACCCTAATTTTGGTTAATGGCGTAACCTAGGGTTATTATATGTGCATAAAAATGATATGGAACCTAATGTTCAGATAATGAATCATAATCTGGAAAATGACGTCAGTATGATAAATCTAAGATAAGAAGACAAGCAATAATGTATATAACATAATGAAGATAAGCAAACCCTGATATGAACACGATTAGGGTTAAGATGAGATATAATAGGATGAGAACCTTATGATAGTGTATGATCTTGTCTTAATCAGGTTTAACAAAGAAATAGATGGCATGAGGAACATGTGATTAGAATGATCTATATCTTTGGAAGGTATGCCATTACCTCTTGCTTGGCTTATTATACAATATGCTTGTGTTATATAGTAGTAAAGACTTGGCATATGGTATTGATTGAAATGATTGTTCTTATATACTATGTTGTTTGAGCTTTTCATACTTATTGTTATGAACACATCAAACATAATATATCTGTTCCATTATATGAAAGCACTAACTCTTTGGTAGTGTGCTTGGAAGTGACCTAACTCTTTGGTAGTGGTCACATTGTGCATATGACCTAACTCTTTGGTAGTGGTCTGGCCTAACTCTTTGGTAGTGGTCACCTTGTACAAATGATCTAACTCTTTGGCAGTGATCATAAAGGCCTTGAGATATAATGGAAAATAAGCTTAAAATATGTGTTCTCTTTTGTTAATGAATATCTTTGTGCAAGTATACGCTTTTCTTATATTCTTCTGTTACTGCCAAGTATTAGTTTTATCTTATTGCCAAGATATGATGAGAGGTATATAAAAGACACGTAGGCGTACTCAGTACAATATTCATGAAATATTGTGCTGACGTGTACCGCATGTAATCTTTTGTATAGGTTGTGGTTATGCTCTTGAAGATCCAGGATAGTGAGAGTTGTGTGGCGAGCTGATGTACAGGTGGACCTATTGTCTTAAGATCCTGTAGTTTAGCTATAGCACATGTATATGTATAGTTTGTTGTTCAATATGTAATATCAAATGTTGTAACAATTCATGTTGTAATTATATGTTGAATGGTGAACATGTGTGTATGGTTTTATTATTGTTCATGTACATGTGCTACTGTTGTTTCCTTATGACTTCCTCTAATTTTCTTCTTCTTAGCCTCGTGTGGGATGTTTAAATTGGGACTCTCGCTGAGGTGAGGGTTTCAATTTGGACGTCGCACATCAGATTAAGTTTTAGAAAATCCGGGGACGTCACAGGTTGTGTCTGTTCTTGTGAGTTTTCTAGATTTTCTCACAATCATCTTCTGCCCTCAGTGGAAGAAAAGCCAAGATGTCTGGAAATCATGAAGAACATGCTGCTGAGAACAGCGATGCTGCATCAGTTGATGGAGCTATAGGGCAGGCACATGAAGATTGGGTGCCTGAGGTCCCCCAACCTGACCCAGCCTTTCTTGAACACCCTGCCTACCAACATCTTATGGGGATGATGATGGCTACGATGAATCTCATGGTAGAGAGATTGCCAGTGCATCCGCCGAGAGCACATTCTCCCCATGGTGAAACATCGGGTCTTGGGAAGACCTTTGAGCGGCTTCGCTGAGTCGGAGCTTCAGATTATGTTGGAACGGCTAATCCAACAAATGCAGACTTGTGGCTGACAAGTCTTGAGAAGGCTTTCTGGATCCTTGACATCCCTGAAGCAGACAAAGTAAAGCACGCTGTCTACCTTCTGAAGGGTAGTGCTGGTCACTGGTGGACCATCGAGGAGGAGAAGTGACCTGGTGAGGTGATCGGTTGGGAGGTTTTCCGGCACAAGTTCGTTAGTAGATACTTCCCGAAGACGTATCTGGATGAGAAGATCAATCAGTTTGAGAGCCTGCGACAAGGAACGATGAACATCACCGAGTACGAGGCCAAGTTCATGGATCTGTTGAGGTTTTGTCCTCACATGGCAATGATAGACGAAGAGTGGATTAGACACTTTGAGAAGGGTTTGAGTACTGAGCTGACAACACATGTTTCTGCGTTGGAGAACAGAGAGCGGTTTGCTACATTTGTGGAATCCATCCGGAGGATCAAACGGTTAGTAGGGGAGAAAAGAGAATCCATGTCTAAGAAGAGGCCTGCTCAGTTTCTGGGACAGAGGTTTGGTGGCTTCAAGAAGCCAAGGTTTTCAGCACCTTCTGTGTTGAGAGGTTCCAGTGCACCGTCACAGTGGTCTCCAAGTAAGGGAAGAGGATATGTTTCTTTGCCATCTAAGGCACATAGTACAACTTCTGGGGAAGTGACAGGGCCATCTGGGCCACAAAAACAAGACCAGTTATGCCATCTGTGTGGTCAGATCAGGCATTAGAGGTCAAACTGCCCAAACATAGATGTTGAAGTGACACAGCAGCCGAGGCAGAATCATCAAGGGTCAGATAGACAGCAACCCAGTAGTAGCAGAGGGCGAGGATGCGGTCAAGCTTCACAAGCAGGATCGTCTGCTCAAGGAAGAAGAGGACGTGGACAGTAAGCAACGACTCGATTCTATGCTATGAGTCAGTCGGAGGCGATAGTCAACCCACGAGTGGTGATAGGTCAGATGGAGTTATTTCATGCTGATATGTCTTCATCTTTCTTTATATATGTTCTTGTTGACCCGGGTGCTACACACACCTTTATCGCCTATAGTATGCTTGAGAACTGTCGTTTACTTGTTAGCTGTAAGAAGGATAGCTTGTTTTTAGAAACCCCTCTTGATGGTTCCTCGATGCTTCGAGAAGAGTGTCCATCTTGTGTCTTATCTTTCTTGGGATAGAGCATACAAGCGGATCTTATACCACTTGATATGCACAATTTTGATGTTATCCTTGGGATGGATACCTTAGAGAAGTATAAGGTTGTTTTGGACTGTGGTTCCAAGCAAGCTGTGTTTGACGATAGTGGTATGAAGTGGATCTTCCAAGGAGACAGGAAGATTCTTTCGACGTGTCTAGTGTCAGCTTTGGTGGCAGATAAGTTGTTACAAGGATGTGAGGCGTTCTTAGCTCACGTTGTGGATACCATTGTGGATACCAAGGCGAAAGGTCCTAGCCTTGAGGAGGTGTCAGTTGTCCGAGAGTTTGACGATGTGTTTCCTGAGGAGTTTCCCGGTGTTTCTCCATCTCGAGAGATTGATTTCGAGATCAATTTGGTTCCAGGAACACAGCCAGTTGCACAGACACCGTATAGTATGGCTCCAGTAGAGATGGCAGAGCTTAAGAAGTAGTTGCAAGATTTGTTGGAGAAAGGTTTCATCCGACCAAGTACGTCACCTTGGGGTGCTTCGGTGTTGTTCGTCAAGCAGAAGGACGGTTCGATGCGATTATGTATAGATTATCGGTAGTTGAACAAGGTCACGATCAAGAATTAGTACCTATTGTCGAGGATAGATAATCTGTTTGATCAGTTGCGTGGTGCTACCGTGTTTTCAAAGATTAATCTACAGTTCAATATCATCAGTTGAGGATTAAGGCGGATGACATACCAAAGTCAGCTTTTAGGACGAGGTATGGTCACTTCGAGTTTGTGGTTATTGCGTTTGGGCTAACCAATGCACCTGTTGCTTTCATGTATCTGATGAACCAAGTGTTCCGTCTGTTTCTAGATCAGTTTGTTGTAGTCTTTATAGATGACATTTTGATCTATGGTCAGGAAAAGCAAGAGCATGAGCAACATCTTCAACTAGCGTTGACTCTTCTTCGCCAACATCAGCTATATGCCAAGTTCAGTAAGTGTGAGTTCTGGTTGGAGGAAGTGACTTTCATGGGTCATGTGATATCTGCAGAAGGAGTTAAAGTGGATCCAAAGAAGGTGGAGTCCGTTGTAGAATAAGAACAGCCGAAGATGTCGACAGAAGTTCGTAGTTTCTTGGGTTTAGCAGGATACTACCATAGGTTTATCAAGTACTTCAGTGCGATTGCGTTTCCAATGACGAAGTTGACCAGAAAGGATGTACCTTTTGTCTGGGATGATCGTTGTCAGCAAGCTTTCCAAAGTTTGAAGGAAAAGCTGACTAGTGCTCCAGTACTAGTGCTGCCAGAGCCTGGGAAGGGCTATGTTGTTTTTTGTGATGCTTCCAAGAAAGGTTTAGGTTGTGTGTTGATGCAGGAAGACCATGTGGTTTCTTTTGCTTCATGAAAGCTTAAGAAACACGAGGAGAACTATCCGACTCATGATTTGGAATTGGCAGTATTGGTTCATGCGTTAAAGATTTGGAGACACTATCTTTACGGGGAAGTGTGCCAGATCTTTACAGATCATAAGAACCCGAAGTACATCTTTTCACAACAAGAGTTAAACATGCGACAGCGCCGATGGATGGAGCTAATCAATGATTATGACTGCACCATCGAGTATCATCCTGGTAAGGTGAATGTGGTAGCTGATGCACTTAGCCGAAAGTCTTCTTCTTCTTTAAAGAAGGCACAGTTGAGTTCCCTGGTATGTCATAGATGGGATATGCTTGTTTCCTTGTGACAAATGAATGTACAGATGGAAGTTTCCTTGTTAGCTGGACTTTTAGCACAGATGCAAGTCAAGCCTACACTGAGACAATAGATCAAGGATGCACAACAGACAAATGATACAGTACATTGGATCAGATCAGAGTTCGATAGTGAAAAGTGTGATGCGTTCCATGAGTATGAAGATGGACTAGTTTGCTATTGTGACAGGAATGTGGTCCCCGATGCTGATGATCTGAGGAAGTTAGTGATCGAGGAAGCACACACGTCGATGTATGCTATGCATCCAGGAGTCACCAAGATGTATCATAGTCTGAAGAACTTGTATTGGTGGCCTGGCTTGAAGAAAGATGTAGCTGAGTTCGTGGCTAAGTGTGCAGTATGTCAGCAAGTCAAGGCTGAACATCAGAAGCTGGCAGGTACGTTGAAACCCTTGCCAATACCACAGTGGAAATGGGATCATATAACCATGGATTTCATAGTTGGTCTACCCAGGACAACTAGGAATCATGATTCCATTCGGGTTATAGTGGACAGATTGATGAAGTCTGCCCATTTCATACCGGTGAAGACAACGTATACAGCCAAGAAGCTCGCTCAAGTATATGTGGATGAGATAGTATGTTTGCACGGTGTGCCGCCGATGATAGTTTCTGACAGAGGTCCTCAGTTCATGAGTCGTTTCTGGGAATAGTTGCACAAAGCGTTGGGAACGCAGTTGAGGTTCAATACCGCCTTTCACCAACAGACAGATGGACAGTCTGAGAGGACTATTCAGATTCTTGAGGATCTCCTTCGAGCTTGTGTCTTGCAGTTCCTAGGCAGTTGGGACGTACACCTCAGTTTGATAGAGTTTGCCTACAATAATAGTTATCAACGGAGCATTGACATGGCTCCTTATGAGGCCTTATATGGCAGGAAGTGCAGATCTCCTTTGTGTTGGTATGAGTCTCGTGAATATCAGCTTTTGGGTCCTGAGTTAATACAACAGACAACAGAAAAGATCAAGGTGATACAACAACAATTGAAAGCAGCACAGGACAGGCAGAAGTCTTATGCAAACAATCGCCAACGACCTTTGGAGTTCCAGGTAGGAGACAAAGTGTATCTTAAAGTCTCGCCGTGGAAAGGTGTGTCGAGGTTTGGCCGGAAGGGTAAGCTAGCACCCAGGTATATGGGGCCATACCCGGTCATATCACGTGTTGTCAAGGTAGCTTACGAGTTGGAGTTTCCGCCAGAGTTGCACAGGTTACATCCAGTGTTCCATGTCAGTATGCTGAAGAAAAGTCATCCGAATACTGGAACAGTGATACAGCCAGTAGAAGTTGAGCTTGATGAAGATGTGACCTACGAGGAAGGCCCTGTGATGATCCTTGATAGGACAGTTAAGAAGATGAAGAGGAAGGACCTGGTTCTTGTAAAGGTTCTGTGGCATCATCGTGGCGTTGAGGAAGCCATGTGGGAGCTTGAGGAAGAGATGAGGAGGAAGTATCCCTCGTTTTTCTCTTCGGATTTCGGGGACGAAATCCCTTTGTAGGGGGTTAGCTTGTAAGGACCCTGACCTCTATTTAGGGCTTATCCTATTTTCTTTGCTTAACCCTGGTGCTTTGTTGCTTGCTAATCACCTTTAGTGCTGATTAGGGTTTGTTGGTGCTTTGTGGAGAGTTGGAGGTGCTACTTGCAATTAACCTAAGTCTAGGGTTTGTGAGCAATTTTGTCACCTTGTGAGGTGTTCCTCCCTCTCCTTGCTTCCTCTGGTGTTGAGAGGAAAGGTTGAGCTCGTTGCTTGAGTTCCTTTGGGCTTAGTTGAGTTGTTGGGCCTTATGGTGTGTTGCCTTTGCTTCTTTGGACCTTGTGTCGGGCAAGAGCATGCTTGTGCCGGCCTAGGTGTGTCGCCCAGGATGTGTGTCACCCTGGTGGTGTGTCGCCCAGGGTTGTGTCGGCCATGGTGGGGGTGTGTCGGCCATGGCATGGAGGTGCGTCGCCCATGGACCCTTTGACCTTCTTTGACCTCGTTTGTGTCACCACTAGTGGACACTTGGTGCTTGATGCTTGCATGTGGCAATGGTCTTGGACATGTGGTTAGGGCATGTTAGAGTGGTGGCATTGCCCATGGACAAGTGTCCCTAGGTGGGCGACACCTTGCCTTACCTTCCCTTGGTTTCTCCTCCATCCCCTTCTATATATGTGTTTCCTTTCCCTTTCTAAGGATCCCTTTAGTTCCTTAGTCTCCCTCTCCCTTGGTGCACGACAAACTCTCTTCTTTTGCAAGTTTGGTGGCCGATCCTTCTTGGAGTCTCCTTCTTCCTCTAGTGGTGGCCGAACCCTAGAGTGCCTTTCTCTCCTTCTTGTGGTGGTGCTTGGAGCTTGGATCTAGGAGCTTGGAACTTTCTTAAGGTGGGTTACATAACTCCTAACCCTAACTACATTACCATCTACTATGTTCTTGTTTATGTGTTGCTTATGATCGGCTAAGTATGTTACTAGTTTAGTTTCTTGTGTAGTTACCTCTTATTGGCCGAACCTATGTTCTAGGGTTTCTTGGTGAGCAACACTCCTTTCTCTCCTTGGTCTAGAGGAGTGAGCTTGAGTTCTAGTATCATGGGCAACACTCCTCTCTCGTTTAAGTTGAGAGGTGAGCTTGTGTTTTAGTAGCTTGAGAAACACCCTCCTCTCACCATGGACTTGAAAGGTGAGCTATGTAGTGGTTGTGGACCTTAGTTGTGGTTGTACCTTGTGTCGCCCGATTGGTGATATGAAGCTTGGCAATACCCCTCTCTCTTGATAGTTGAGAGGTGAGTCATCTTCTTGATCCATTAGGGTTTTGGTACCCTTGTGCTTGAGGTTGATGGCGACCTTGTGGAGTTGCATCTTGACCGTTATAATCTTGGGGGAGGTGTTGCCCGATACCCCTCTTGATCTTGAGCTTTGGACGACATGATGTAGTGGTTGTGTCGGGCGTCACCCTTGTTTCCTGCCTTGTGTGAGTGTCAAGTGTTACACCTGGTAGAAAGCCTTAAACGATACACCTTGGTCAGGCGGTTGCTTGGTGCTTTCATACCCTGGACGTTGGGGCGTTGTGACCTGGATTTGTGTCGGGCGTCACACCTTAGTTTTGTGTTGGACGATAGCATGGGTGCAGTTGGACGTTATGCTTCCCTTGTCGCCCGTTAGAGTTGCACCTTTGGGAGTTATCCCATGTTGTGTGTGTATGCTGACCTATATGCCATGAGGCATGACACACCGTTGCATGACATGCTGCTTTAGCTAGTTGCATGCTTGGTTGCTCGATACCCTTGATGCCCGATGAAGCGTTGCACGACATGGTGCACGTTACACCTGATGCACGACACGCTCATCGGCTCAGCTGCCCGACAAACCTTATGGCCATTGTCCCTGCGTTGCACGATGCGCCGTTGCCCGATACGCTTCTTTGGCTGAGTTGCACGCCTGGTTTCCCATTACCAGTAGTGCACGACACAGCGTTGCACATTACACCCTTGTGCTTGGCCGATAGGTGCTGGTGTGCATGGCCGATATGTGCTGACCGTTATGCTTTGGGCGATAGGGGAGAGTACCCTGCCTGATACCACCTTTGGTGAGGATAGTGGATGCCTCTAGTGAGAGTCTTGTCTCTCATGGAAATCTATGCGGTAGCTCTTGTTAATGAATCACGTTGGATTTTGATAGTAAACCTTGACATGCTTGATGGTAATTGTGATAGTAGGTTACATCTATATATCTTACCATGATAGTACCTGTGTGTGTGTAATCATCTTCATGATATGAATAATGCTGAAATAATGGTAAGCATATAAGATGCTTTGCTGGATGATATGACGTACGTATATAATCACAGTTTGAGGCATGAATGGCAAATCATATAATCATCAGTACTGCTCTATGTTGATAATATGATTCGATGAATGTGCATACTAACCATGCAAGTGTTTCATATATATGCATAGCCAGGTAAAGGGCTATGAGGTATTTATGTTTGAGTAACATGGCCTTGATGGTTACTCTTGATGATGAGGTAACATGCATAATGTGATGGTCTGTGGACCTAAGTTTGACTAGTGCTGGGATTGATATCCCATGGTTATGATGTAAGCCTTGAGAGGTAGTGGCACTATGTGATGAGGGATTGAGATCCCATGGCAATATGATGATCCTTGAGGTGGATCTAGGTGATTGGCAAGAGGCCAAGTGGTGACATGTAATGATGGATCCTTGTGGATGACAGTAAAAGCATGATATTGAGTTTCATGTTGTTAATAGTTTGCATGTTATACTACTTGGTTGAATCTTGCAATTCACTTAAAATATACTAACTAATCACAGTGGAACTTATCATGTAGTTTGCCCTGGCCATAGATGCATCATCGTCAGGAGCTGGTGATGGTGAAATAGGTTCTCCTACGGGTTAACCTGGAAGCACATATTATTGAATATGTGTGGTTTCTCCTAGCCGAAAATGAGGAGGTATGAGTGAAACTTCGGTTGTAGACTCCAAAGTGCGGATTCAGGCCCATAGCTCAATATGTGAAGAGCATGGTGAACAGGCCCATGGCTCAGTATATGTGATGTGGGAGCATGAATGCGTGCATGGCTCAGAGCACGGTGAATAGGCTTGTAGCTCAGTTTCACTAGCGTCGATACCTATACTGAGGCGGGCTAGGCAGAGGGTAGCCTGACCCTGTGGCTGAGGCCACTTAAGCATGAGACTGCGGTCCTGCTTTGGTACTCGTGCACTGACCACGAGGTGGGAGGTCATGGAGTCCGACTCTTCCATTGACCTTGTATGGCACCGGCTTGGGTTTCGCAACTGAAGGTTGGATTTGAGCAGTACGGCTCACTTCCTCAGGGCATAATAATACATAATCCACTCATGTAGTATTTACTTCTTAAGGCAAAACACTGAACATTGGTTGAGGCCTTGCTTGTGCAGTTAATCTTGTCATACTTGTAGTTACTTATATTTTCCTGATGATATTTGGTAAGATCTGATTAATCATATCTTGTCAATCATGTTCCATAACGAAGTACTTTGGTGATATGACTCTCGTACAGCCTGGTAAGCTTGATGGTATGAATAGCTTGTTTATATAGACTGCTCTTGTTATACCTTTTATCAGTTACCTACTGTTGTTGCTTTAATCTTCCTTTGGTTTTATAGTTTCGGCGGGGAGTTATGTTTCTCGATGGGACTGTGTGTCTCACCCTGCTGGTTTATAACCTTTTTAGGTGGTCGATCTAGGCATGGTGGTGGTCGCGGAGTTGCCGAGTAGCAAGATGAGCAGTAGAAGGCAAGCGATGGACATGCTGCTATTTTGGATGTTTTGTAGTAGAGTCCTAGAGTCATCCCTATACTCTCAGGTCCTTGGGAGTGTTTTGATGTTGTTTCATGATGTATAGATGATGATGTTTTGTATATCCTGCTGCTGGCCGGATGTGGGCCGTTATGTATGTTTAAACATGTGATGAACTCGTGATGACTAGATAGTTGTTCTCCTAAGATGTGGATACGTATCAAGCCTTGTAAATGTTTATATAACCTTTTTCCTTGCAGGATGAGGACTTGAATGTAATAGTTTTTCAGTTATTCCACTTTCTGCAATCGGTTTTAATTAACCCGTGTTATTGGTAATATGTGGTTATGGCGATTTCTGCACGTTTTCACGTAACACCTCACTGTCTGTGTGATAGCGAGATGTGTTGCCACAAGTGCTTGGTTGTATTAGGCAAGATTTGTATCGTCCATGGTGTGTTGGGTTGCATGTTGGGTGACACACACTAGCCTCGTTTGTCTCTCCTTCTTTGGACATGTGGCAGTTGCTTTGCTAAGTGGGTGGCAAGTCACGGACAAGTGGTTTTGGGGGTGTTAGCATGTGGAATGACCCTTTTACAAGTGTTCTAGGGTCGGGTGCCACCTTGCCATGCTCTCTCCCTTCACCCCTTAGTATATAAGCAACCCTCCTTGCTTGCTAAGCCTCTTTAGTACCCTTAGTTTCTCTCTTTCCTTTGGTGGCCGAGCTAGGAGTGGAGAAGAGGAAGTGGTGGCTGATACAGTTGGTGTCTTGGCCGATACATCTTGCTCCCTTGCTCGTTTCCTTCTCTTGTGGTGAGTATCCTTCTCTCTTTCCTTGTCACCTTCTCTTTCTTGCTTGTTTTTTGGCCATGGTGGTTATGAACTTCTCTTCTCTTCTTATGGTGGCCAAAGGTGGTTCCTTGGTGCTTGGAGCTTTGGAGCTTTGGAGCTTGGAAGTGTTCTTAAGGTGGGTTACATAACTCTTAACCATCTTTATTATGTTCACTCTCCATATGTGCATACATTGATTCTTGTCTTTAAATCATTACCCTTCTATATGATAGTCGTGTATGTGGAACTTGAGATCTATTCTAATGGAAATGGTCACATTTTATTACTTTCCTTATCTTGTTTTCCTTGTGCAAGTTGGTGAAGGGTGTCTGGAGGCTGAAGATGACCCACCCGATATGGTGCTTACCTGATATGGGGCCTTACCCGATATAGAGTCTTGCCCGATAGGTTGTGCTTTGGTGGATGGATCGTGAGCAATACCCCTCTCTCACTTTGTTGTTGAGAGGTGAGCTTAGGATCCTTTGATCCAAATATGTACGATAGTGAGTCCTTGGGCAATACCCCTCTGTCACTTGGTTGTTGAGAGGCGATCCTATGCTCTATATGGTTGGACGACATGTTAGTTTGGCCGATAGGGTCTCCTTAACCCTAGGTTGGCCGATATACCCTCTTGGATACCTTGGGCGACATCAGTAGACATGCTTTGATGTTGAGTTTTGAGCAACACCCCTCCTTCCTTGAGTTGTGTGGTGAGCTCTAGATCTTGGTTGATATGATGATAGGTGATATGATAGTTGGCCGATATGAAGCCCTAACCTTAGCTTGGACAATATAGTGTCTTGGCCGATATGAATGCTCTAACCCTAGTTGCCCGACATGGCATCTTGGGTGACATGGAGTCTTGGGCGATACGGTTGCCCTAACTCTAGTTGACTGATAGGGGTGCTATTGTTGTGATGATCTCTTGGGCATCATGGTGTGTTGCCTAAGATAGTGCTCCATGGATGACAAAGATGTGAGGTTGGGCGATATGGATGGTCCCTTGATATGCTTCCCGATAACATCAACTCTAATCCGATATAAGTGTGTATGTATCGGATGACTTGGGCGACACCAAGGATGAATGCTTGGCCGATACCCTATAGGGGGATATGATACCTTGGTCGATATGCCTTTGCCTGATACATGTCTTCTCTTGGTTGATTACCCGACATGGATATATGCTACACTTGATAGCTTGGATGGTTCTAGGGTTGAGTTCTTAGCCGATACGGGTCTGAGCCTAGGCGGTAGGCCTGGGGTGATACAGGTTGAAAGTTTGGATGATATGGTGTCATGAGTAACACAAGGACTAGTGAGTCTTGGGTGAACCAAGTAGAGCAGATGTTGTTACACCTATATCTTGTTGATAGAGGTGAACATAGATGGGGCAAGAAGGAAGTCAATCCTGGTAGGGATGGCCTAGAAAGCACCTTGGTAGTTTTGGTGCTATGAGGTCCTTGGTCGACACAGTTGTGAGGTTTCCTAACCCAAGAGGAAGTGAGATGTGTTGGTTGAACATGGAATCCGACATGCTTAGACCCATGGGTTGTTTGATATCTTAGAAGGTGGTCTCTTGACAATGATGGCCTAAGGTATGTCTGGGCAACATGGCCTTTGGAGGTGTTCTTGCACGATATGCCTGGAGGCATGGTGCTTAGGGCTGTTGGAGCCCGACATCCCATTTGATGAAGGTTTGTGCTCTACCCGATATCCTTGGGTGAGGGTTGGTACCCTGCCCAACACCCTTTGCTGAGGGTTCGTTGGTCATTGCCGGGTTTTGGTGAAGGTAGGAGACACCTCTAGTGAAGGGTTGTGCCCTAACCCGATAAACCTAAAAAGCTATCTTGAGCCTTATATGATAGTTTTCTACTTTGAGCCCATATCTTTGATCATGATGATAAGACATGAGGAATAGGTTGTGAACATTAGTATGATGGTTACCTATGGTTGATGATAGGTGAACCTTTGATAATGCTTGATGGTATATCATAGTTGTATGATCCTTAAAGAGGAATCCTTAGGGATGGCATGCATAGTGACATGAGATGTAGGGTATGGTGGGATACCCATGGTATGGTAACAGTAATGTGTATTGTTTAATATACCATCTAAGACAGTGTGATCCATGTGTTCATAATAAAGGATGTTGTTCCAATCCTATAAACCTTAATATTAATGACGTAATAATCATAAAGATTTATATGTGGTGATCAAGTTATCTCTTTTGCTACACATCCTAACCTTGCAGGTATTATCAATTGAATTCATAGCCTGGTAAGAGCTATAATGGTCATATGAGTATGTGCTTTGTGTGGCACTTGGTATAATATTTGAGTAACAATAATGTCCCTTGTTGATGAGATAACATGTATCACTAATATGATGTGATAGGTATATGAGTGCCTAATTGAGGTGTAATCCTCTAGTTGTGATATGAGGGATTCCTATCCCATGATGATGAAGCCTTGAGAGGCAGTAGCATTATGTGATGAACTGAGGGATTGATATCCCATGGCAATATGATGATTGTTGAGGGCATTGAGAATAACAGTAACAGTGTGACACAAGATAATGGAATTTAATGTTGTTTATATTTTATATATGGCTGTTTAATACAACTTGGTTGCCCCAACAATCCACTTAAAATCCATTAACTAAATATAGATGAACTTTCATGTAGTTTTCCCTGGCCATAGATCCATCATCGTCAAGAGTTTGTTGATGGTGAAACATGTTCTCCCAAGGGTTAACCTGGAATGCATATTGTTGAATATGCAAGGTGCGCCTACGCCCTAAGTAGTAGTGCATGTTTAGATCACAATTTCAGGCCCGTGGCTCAGTGTGGTTAGAGCAAGGTGAATAGGACCATGGCTCAGGATATGTGATAGAGCATGGTGAAGGGGCCCATGGCTCAGTGATTATGGAGCACGGTGAATAGGCATGTGGCTCAGTTTTCTAGCACTGATACCTATACCAAGGTGGGCTAGGCAGAGGGTAGCCTGACCCTGTGTGACTGAGTCCACTTAAGCATGAGACTGCGGTCCTGCTTGTTGGTTATTGTGCACTGACTACAAGGGAAAGAGGTCATGGAATCCAGTTCTCCCATTGACCTTGTATGACAATTGATTGCAACCAATCGGTGGTCGGTTTTTATCTGAGTGGTACGACTCATAATAATTCATAATCAAGCCGTATAGTAACTTTTCTCAGGGAAAATACAAAACATTAGTTGAGGCCTTGAATGATGTAAGCTTTCTCATATGCTCTTATACGGTCTTTGTATAAGTTTTCATATACATGATCTTCATATTCCTTCTTGCATAACTGGTTAGCTATTACATGTTGTTTAGTTTGATCTATCTGCTCAGACATCTTTGATAATAATAAAGTTGGTAGAGGGTTATGTTTCTCACTGGGACTGTGTGTGTCACCCCGCAGGTTAATAACCCTTTTTAGGTGGACGTGCCTGACAAGATGAAGATCATGTGCCTGAGATGATATGCAGAGTTATTGTACATGGTAAATAGATAGTGTCTAGCAGTAGAGCCATATGTGTCGTCCATGTACACTCGGGTCTTCGGGAGAGTTTTTTGATGTTTCTGATAGATGTAATAAATCAACATGTGGAACAGTTGTTTCATGTAACGAGATGATGGGAAATTATGTTGTAGCACCTTGTAAATATGTTATGGAAAGAAAGTGTTGGCTCAGATGCAACATGTGTCATCTTATAGTGCTTGTTGAAATTGGTTTTAATTTCCCGTGATTTTTTGATAATCCGCTGGTTAGTATGTAATCGTGTTTTGTTCGAGATGGGATGTTTCAAATACCTTGATAGATGAAATGCCTAAATTGATTGATAATGGTCAATCCTATATCAACAATGTCTTAATCTGAGATGAGTCCATATCACTTGATGATAGTTGGGTAATTCAAGTGTGTGACTTATGGCCAATAAACTACAAAATAAATGTGATGAGTAGTGCATAAAGTATTAGGATGGGAAATACCCTAATACAAGATAAGTTGGTGAACTTCAGAAAGTTAAAAGCAATGAGGGATGTGATACATCAAGGCATCATAAATACCACATCCAGCACCTCAAGGTTGATACACCTTGATGCACCTTAAATCCAATATACTTGGATGAGTAACACATGAAGTGTGTCATGTCAATTATTTACATTAAGATGTAACGAGTTTAATGCACTTTAATAAGTGTAGGCTAACATACCTTGAGAAAGGGTTAAGCCAAGTTAATAAAGTATGATGTAATCAACATCCTAGCGAGGATGAGAGAGAAACTCATACTTTGTGTTGATAATCATTTAATCATAAATGATGAGAATAAATAAGTATGATTGAATACTTATGATATAAATGTATGCTCCTAGATGTGTGGAGCAATGAATTAGGGTTTGGATTAATAATATGAAAATGAAACCCTATTCGGCTATAAAGGGAAACCCTAACCCTAATGATGGGAAGGTTGTATTTCTCTTATTGCATATGCCTTGTACGGCATGTTAAATACTTGTATAACAAGTACAATTAGTTATGGCCTTGTGATCCATACAAATAAGTTGTTGCCTAGTGAGAGGTGACAAGATGTGTAATGGCCTTATGAGCCATGTGAATAAGTTATTGCCTAGTGAGAGGTGACAAGATGTGTAATGGCCTTGTGAGCCATGTGAATAAGTTGTTTCCTAGTGAGAGGTGACAAGATGTGTAATGGCCTTGTAAGCCATGTGAATAAGTTTTTGCCTAGTGAGAGGTGACAAGATGTGTAATGGCCTTGTGAGCCATGTGAATACTTGTACAACAAGTGAAATGAATACCTTGGTCTGAGGACCTAGATGTAATGGTTACATGTTACATAGGTAACAATGTTATGTGACGATCTAAGGGTTTGAATACCCAGATCCAGTATTCATGATAATGATGATGTGAAGGGATGATAATTCCCAGTAATGTGATAAGGGACTGAGATCCCAAGTATCATGTGTTTTAAAGATTTATAAAGTACATGATAGATGTGTTACACCTTTCTTTGTAGCATTTGTTGTGATTAATAATGACAACTTGTTTGATGCTAAATGAATGTTAATGCACATAATAAATCACAAAAAACCATAAAATGTTGCCCTGACCATAGATCCATCAGCGTCTAGATTTGCTGAATGGTGAAACAGGTTCCCCGTGGCATAACCTAGAGTGAATATTTTTGAATATGTGGGGGCGCAAGTATAAATGGATGACCATGTGTGAGTCGATCCCCTTTTGAACTCGAAATAAATGGGGATTTGGCTATATGTCATATCCTGGCTCGAGTGTGACTTCGATCATAGACTCTATGTTAAGCACAGTGAACTGGTCCATGGCTCAGAGTATTGTGCTTTTGTCCCCATGACTCAGTAATTTCATAACTGGGGATGGTTGTTAGTAGATGTTCCCCTAAGAGAGTGCAGTTGATGTTGTAGCTCTGAGCGAAGATGCCACTATACCCTGGCATGCTCTGTTTGTAGATTGACATGAGATGTCACTGCCAGTGGTCTTGTACTGATCGAGACAGGTGAGGTCTTGGAAGCCGACTCTTCCAATGACCTCGTATGGTACTGACTTGTGAGAAGTTTGTCGTTGGTTGGAGCATGAACGGTATACTTCATCTCCTCAGGACATAAGTGTGATTGTAAAATATGTCCAGTCGTGTAGCATATCTGCTTAAGGATCAAATACGAGAAACATTATGTAATGACCCCAACCTGGGTTATGAGGTAACCCTATTTGTTTTGGCTAAGTAAGTTGCTTAGAACTTTAATATAATCCTCTAAGGAGTTTTGTTGTCATGTGACACAATTATGTTCCAAGTTTGGTCCTGATTGAATGTTGTTTGAGCAATGTTCCTTTGTTTTGGACCAATTTGCAATTTACCCAAGATAAGGGGTTATATTGCAATATATCACATGTTGAACGTGCCTTAAGTGTGTTAGCATAATAAGAGAGAGAATGATGCTAAGAGGTGGCTTGTGGAAAGCCTAAATGCCATGTTTAAACTTGTTCGAATAATGCTAGTACCTTGTGCACCAATTTTGGTACAAATTGTAACTTACCCAAAATGTGGGGTTGATATGAAAATTACCACCTCTAGAGTATTCCTACTTCCTATATGTATCATTTATAGGAGAGGGAATGAATGAGACACCATGTTTGAATCAATAATGAGTGGTAGTATTCTTGGTAATGAAATGACCAAGAAAGGGGTTGAATGTGAAACCCTAACTTGAGTTGTATCAAGTTGAAAAGCTTATATATGAGTGCCTATCAGATAAGGAGCCATAAGAGGAGCCTCATATTGTTTTTTAGACTCTTGGAAAAGGACATGACGTGCAAAGAACCTCAAGGAGGTGAAGTGTATTTGTTTACAACTTCCTTAGAAAAGTTGTATCGTGTTGTGAATAAAGTAGCGATTTAGTTGATATATCTTATTCAAAGAGATAAGTAATGGACGAAATTTTAACTCTAGATTATCCTCAAAAGTTTTGCATGTCAAGATAAATGTTAATGCATGCATGTACACGTGTCAACCATGCATGGACACGTGGCACCTAGTAGCTCAAATTGATGACACCTCATTTACACACTTTTTCATGAACCTCAAGTATATATACCCCTCTTTTCACCCACTAGTGGAATTTTTCGAATCTTACCACCCTCTTTCCCTATGATATCGTGCATAGGATCCTTGTATCGTGTAGGAGTGAAGTGGTATCGTGCATAAGGCCTTGGGTATCATCCATAGCAAGTTCATATCGGCCAAGTAAGGTGGTATCGGCCTAGTAAGGAGATATCAGACATAGTGGAGTGTTTTTGGCCACAAGTGAGGGGGATATCGGCCACAAGGGATGGAATATCATACATGAGTAGTGAGGTATCGTGAAAGGTGCTAAGGAGCAAGAAGGAGCTCAAGTCTTAACCCTAAGGTGATGACATGATCATCTTCAACCTTGGATTGAAGCATGATTTTAGGGTTATGATCTTCCTTTCTTTTCTTCTTCACAAATTGCTTATCCATGGTTATTATTTGCATATAGAGGAGTTGTGAAGTCATATTCAACCTTAGAAACATGGATATTTGGAGCTCGGAGCTTTGAAGTTGTTCTTAACATGGGTTATATAACTTGAACTCAACCATGTTATTATTCATCACCTAAATTGCTATACTTAAAGAACTACTTCTAATTCCGAAATTTTCTGAAATAGTTGATGACATTATGAGTTCTAGTAGTTTCTTAGACCTGTTGCCATGAACTATAACAGTTAAAATGAAGTTCTAGAGCTTGAAGAAGATGGTATCACCTTATAAAGTGATGTCGGGTTCAAGCACACAAGCACACACCTCTAACCCGATATGGTGATGCACCTACTTCACTAAAACAATATGGATATGATTTTGTACTTTCTTGCACGATATGGTGGTGTAGTATACGACTCTTGCACGATATGAGGTCAAAAATACACCTCAAAAATGATATTGGGTTAAGCACACACCTCTTTGCCCGATATGGTGTGAAGAGCCCGATATGGTGTGAAGCACACACACACCTCTCTTCCCGATATGGTGTGAAGCACACATACACCTCTAAAGTGATATGGTAAGCAAGAACACACCTCTTTGCCCGATATGATGTGAAGCACACACACCTATCTACCCGATATGCTGTGAAGAACACATACACCTCTAAAGTGATATGGTAAGCAAGCACACACCTCTTTGCCCGATATGGTGTGAAGCACCCACATACCTCTTTGCCCGATATGGTGTGAAGCACACAGACACCTCTTTCCCCGATACGGTGTGAAGCACACACACACACCTCAAAAGTGATATGGATGCACACATACACCTCAAAATCGATATGGAAGCATACATACACCTCAAGGGTGATATGGTAAGCACACATACACCTCAAACCCGATATGGAAGCATACATACACCTCAAGGGTGATATGGTAATCACACATACACCTCAAGGTCGATATGGTAAGCACACATACACCTCTATGTGAAATGGGTAACAATTATACACCTTTAAACTGATATTAGGTTAAGTATACACCTTTTGGAAGATAGGGTGTTGAGCACATATCTCTAAAATGATATGGTGGGTAAACCAATATACTAGATGACAAGAGTATCAAGGTGGTTAATACCCTAGAAAATGTGATGGCCAATACATTAAAGTATGGTGTGGCAAAATTCTTCAAGTGAGGTGAGGATGTTACACCCATGTATGTTGCAGGTGATCCACCATATGATTGGAAGGGTTGATACCTTAATGGGTAAGGGTATGAGGGATATGATGATTCCTAGTTCAACATACACCTAACCCTATACATGTGTTCAACTTGACATACATGATTCAACCCTATACACCTTGTAAAGGTGAGGGCAAGACAGTCTTAGGAGTGATGAGTGTAACACCAAGTAATAGTGTGGCTAATATCTTGATAGGTGAAACACCTAAAGTGGTTGATAATGTACAACCTTATATCAACAATGCCTTAACCCGAGATGAATCCATATCATTAATGATAGTTGGGTAATTCACGTGTGTGACTTATGGCCAATATACTACAAAATAAATGTGATGAGTTAGTGCATAATGTATTAGGATGGGAAATACCATAATATAAGATAAGTTGATGACCTTAAGCAAGTTAAAAGTAATGAGGAATGTAATACATCAAGGCATGATAAATATCACATCTAGCACCTCAAGGTTGATACACCTTGATTCACCTTAAATCCAATATACTTGGATGAGTAACACATGAAGTGTGTCATGTCAATTGTTTACATTAAGATGTAATGAGTTTAATGCACTTTGATAAGTGTAGGCTAACATATCTTAAGAAAGGGTTAAGCCAAGTTAATAAAGTATAATGTAATCAATCTCCTAGTGAGGATGAGAGAGAAACTCATACTTTGTGTTGATAACCATTTAATCATAAATGATGAGAATAAATAAGTATGATTGAATACTTATGATATCAATGTATGCTTCTAGATGTGTGGAGCAATGAATTAGGGTTTGGATTAATAATATGATCATGAAGCCCTATTCGATTATAAAGGGAAACTCTAACCCTAATGATGGGAAGGTTGTATTTCTCTTATTTCATAAGCCTTGTAAGGCATGTTAAATGCTTGTATAACAAGTGTAATGAGTTATGGCCATGTGAGCCATATGAATTAGTTGTTGCCTAGTGAGAGGTGACAAGATGTGTAATGACCTTGTGAGCCATGTGAATAAGTTGTTGCCTAGTGAGAGGTGTCAAGATGTGTAATGGCCTTGTGAGCCATGTCAATAAGTTGTTGCCTAGTGAGAGGTGACAAGATGTGTAATGGCCTTGTGAGCCATGTGAATAAGTTGTTGCCTAGTGAGAGGTGACAAGATGTGTAATGGCCTTGTGAGCCATGTGAATAAGTTGTTGTCTAGTGGGAGGTGACAAGATTTGTAATGGCCTTGTGAGCCATGTGAATGAGTTGTTGCCTAGTGAGAGGTGACAAGATGTGTAATGGCCTTGTGAGCCATGTGAATAAGTTGTTGCCTAGTGAGAGGTGACAAGATGTATAATGGCCTTGTGAGCCATATGAATAAGTTGTTGCCTAGTGAGAGGTGGCAAGATGTGTAATGGCCTTGTGAGCCATGTGAATACTTATACAACACGTTAAATGAATACCTTGGTCTGAGGACCTAGAGGTAATAGTTACCTGTTACAAAGGTAACAATGTTATGTGATGATCTAAGGGTTTGAATAACCAGATCCTGTAATCATGATAATAATGATGTGAAGGGATGAGAATTCCCAGTAATGTAATAAGGGACTAAGATCCCACATATCATGTGTTTTAAATATTTGAAAAGTACGTGATAGATGTATTACACCTTTGTTTGTAGCATTTGTTGTGATTAATAATAATAACTTGTTTGATGCTAAAAGAATGTTGTAATGCACATAATATATCACTAGAAACCATAAAACGTTGCCCTAACCATAGATCCATCAGCATTAGTATTTGCTGAATGGTGAAATGGGTTCCCCACGACATAACCTAGAGTGCATATTTTTGAATATGTGGGGGCGTAAGTATAAAAGGATGACAATGTGTAAACCAATCCCCTTACAAACTCGAAATAAATGGGGATTTGGCTATATGCGAGTGCGACTTCGGTCGTAGACTCTATGTTGAGCACGATGAACTGGCCCATGGCTCAAAGTATGGTGCTTGTATCACCATGACTCAGTAATTTCATAACTGGGGACGATTGTTAGTAGATGTTCCCCTAAGAGAGTATATTTGATGTTGTAGCTCTAAGTGAAGATGCCACTATACCATGGCATGCTCTTTTTGCAGATTGACATGAGATGTCATTGCCAGTGGTCTCGTACTGATCGGGATGGCATAGGTCTTGGCAGCTGGCACTGTTATTGACCTTGGATGGTACCAACTTGTGAGAAGTTTGTGGTTGGTTGGAGCATGAACGGTATACTTCATCTCATCAGGGCATAAGTGTGATTGTAAAATATGTTCATCTGTGTGGCATATCTACTTAATGATCGAATATGAGAAACATTGTTTGATGCACAATTCAATTATACATCTTAGTTGATAGTTGATATTTATGTTTCTTTACATTCTTTGCAAAGCAGATAGATGATTTATAACTCTACCATGGGTAGATGCAATGTTCTCCTTAAGAAATGAGATTACTTCATTCTATTCATGCAGTGATTTATCCTTCCTATTAATGCAAAAAGAACCTCTGCTCTGTTTATAAATGCTTATTCTATGATAATAATATGGTCGACGGAGAGTTATATCTCTCGCTGGGACAATTGTCTCACCCGGTGGGATCCACATTTTTTTAGGTGGACGTGCACAAGGTGGCGAAGACCTTGCTGTAGAGGAGAAACAATAACTGAGGCAGCAGTGACATGTCAGGTTTAGTGTATTGTCTATCATGTCTTGTAGATAGAAGTCCTATGTGTCGTCTCTGTACTCTCCCGTCCTTGGAGTTGGTTCCTAATGGTGTCATGAATGATCTGAGATTTTGGCTTGTATGCCTCGAGGTTTTATGTTTCTCCTGTATGTGCTTTGATAGAGCAACTGCTATATGTTATCCTCGAGAGGAGATGAAACAATGTTCAATGTAAATCATGCCATGTATGAGTTTTGGGTCTTTCAGTAAAAGTTTTCTGGACAAGGATCTCCTTGCAAAATGGTTTTAAATTTTAGTGATTTTTTTAATCTGTTGATTATGTTTATTCCACTTAATTAGTAATGATTTGTTTGTCGGTTCTGATGACAATCGCCTCACATTTCTTGATGCGCAATTCAGTTATACATCCTAGTTGATAGATGTTATTTATGTTTCTTTACATTCCTTGCAAAGCAGATAAATGATTTATATTTCAACCATGGGTAGATGCAATGTTCTCCTTGAGAAAGGAGATTATCTTATTCTGTTCATACAATGATTAATATTGCATGTTAATATAAAAGAACCTCTGCTCAGTTTTATAATGCTTAATTTGTGATAATAATATGGTCTCCGAAGAGTTATATCTCTCGCTGGGACAGATTGTCTCACCTCGTGGGATTCATAATTTTTTAGGTGGACATGCATGAGGCGGTGGAGACCTTGCTATAGAGGAGAAACAACAGCTGATGCAGTAGTGACAGCTCAGGTTGAGTGTACTGTCTGTCGTGTCTTGTAGATAGAAGTCCTATGTGTCATCTCTGTACTCTCAGGTCCTTGGAGTTGGTTCTTAATGGTTTCATGAACGATCTGAGATTTTGTCTTGTATGCCTCGAGGTTTTATGTTGCTCCAATATGTGCTTTGATAGAGAAACTATTATATGTTGTCATCAAGAGGAGATGAAACAATGTTGTTCAATGTAAATCTTGATATGTATGAGTTTTGGATCTTTCAGTAAAAGTTTTCTAGACAAAGATCTCCTTACAAAATGGTTTTAAATTTTAGTGAATTTTGTTAATCTGTTGTTTATGTTTATTCTGCTTAATTAGTAACGATTTGTTTATCGGTTTGATGACGTTATTTTCAAGTTTTGGTATCAGAGCTTAAGGTTTGCTGAGTCTACAGAAACATAGGACTAAGGTGTTAAGTCTGTTCTAGTTCCCTCCAGTATACTCTATAGTGACTTCTTCTTATGTAGAAGAAAGGGTGAAGTTTAAAAATGACTGGAGAACATGAGGAACACATTGCTAACAACAATGTTGTTGCACCAAGAGAGGGTGCAAAGGATCAGGCAAGAGAAGAACGAGTTCCTGAGAATTCCCATCTTGAACCAATCAGGATAGAGAATCATATTTTTATGCTCTTGTTGGGTAGGTTAGCACAATAATGATGCATATAGTAGATTGGATACTAGCATTACAACCTAGGTTACCAGTCCTTAATGCAAAAACTCTGGGCTCTAAAAGGGGTCATGAATGACATAGTCATGTTGGAATAATGAAAAATGTGTGAAAGATTAGCATATGGAAAGAAAATAGACTCTTCCATAATTTTAGACATATAGTATATCTGTGATGGTCGTGCCCAAGAAGGGGCAATAACATGAGATTTAAGGAAATGTCATTACAATTGTAGAGACATGTGCCTAGTTGTTCTATAAAGTCAAAGTTTTTGGTTCCACCAGTGTAATAACTGCCTTGAGTACCAAGACAATAGTCACTAAGTAAAGGCAAAGGTCCTAACTTTCCACCAGTTAGAACTTCTGGCTTAGCTTCTACATCGATAATAAGACCAATAAGACCTTGGTACGAGGATAAGACATGTTATAGATGTGAACATGTTGAGCATACTAAACCCTTTTGTTCAAAAAGAGGGGAAGAAATGACTCAACAACTGAGGTAGACTCGACAAGGCTTATGAAAGTTACATCCCAATAGTGTAAAAAGGCAAGAGAAACAACATGAAATAACTAGACTATATGTGTTGAGTCAACCTAAAGCGGTAGATGACTATGAGGGGTAACAGTGAGATAGAGCTTTTTCATTTTGATACGTCTTATCTTGATGTTATCTGATAATCATAAGAAGGATTGCTGTTATGGATTTCCCTATTGATTGTCCTATGGGGACATAGGGAAGAAATGATGAGAACTAGAATTTATATTATGTTCAGTATTCTTTTAAATGTTCTATGATTGCTCTTATCTGTGTAAAAGAGGGTGAAATATAGAAGTGATGCCTAGAGAAAATCCAGGAATGTTAAATCATGTGTTTGTGATGATACGAAAAGTAAGGAATATGATAGTACACAAAGTGCATACTACCTAATCTTAGTACTTGTATACCCTGACCAGGTATTCAACTATTGAAGATAAGGTGAGTATGGAACTCTTAGATTATTATCTTTCTGATTACTATGATCAAGTAGTCATTTTGAGAAAATCTAGTGAGTATAACAAAATTGAAAATATGGCATGGATATTTTTATCACATCCTAAGTGCATTAAATGGAATCTAAGATGATCTTAGATCAATCTGTGTGTATGAGGAATTAAAAAGTATAATCCTCATGATAAGAGAATGAGAACAAGGGAGATGATCCCTGTCTGATAAAGCCTATGTGAATAGTAAAGATCTTTTCCCATGATGTGGAAATGGGAAATGTGATAAAATCACAAAATGTTCATGAACATGTTAGACAATAACAAAGAAAGGAGTGATGACATGTAATCAACCTTATAATTCCTATGTTGATGGCAAGGAACCTAAGATGAAACAAGAATAAATGACTCATGAATAGTTAAAAGTTCATGCAATAATTAGAGGAGATGATAATCTCTTCTCTTTGATAAACAACCCTGGGTAATGATGGGGTGATAAGAGGAATATGTTTCTTTGTGTTCTTTCCTTTTAGGGACATGGCAATCAAGTGAGTCTTATGACACTTTATGGGCATGAGTTAAAAGTGTTCAATTGATGGATACTTAGAAAAGTATCAGTTCATCTTGGACTTTGATTCCAAGATAAAGATATGTGTAACATGTAATGTCCGAAGATGAAATAAAGATCCTTTTATATGTGTGGCCTTGGTAATAACAACAGAGAAATGGAAATGATGAGGATGTAATGTGTTTTCAACACATGTGACGGATACCAAGGTAAGGAATTTTGGTATCTAAGAAATATCAGGTGGTATGGGAAAGTAAAAACATAACTCCTAATTAGATGATTTTGGTATCTTCATCTTGGACTTTGATTCCAAGATAAAGATATGTGTAACAGGTAATGTCCGAAGATGAAAGAAAGATCCTTTTATATGTGTGGCCTTGGTAATAACAACAGAGAAATGGAAATGATGAGGATGTGATGTGTTTTCAACACATGTGACGGATACCAAGGTAAGGAATTTTGGTATCTAAGAAATATCAGGTGGTATGGGAAAGTAAAAACATAACTCCTAATTAGATGATTTATGTTGGTTACCTGGAATGGTCAACTGTGAAATCAGTCTAGTTACATAGAAAAGTATGGACATCATATGTTAGGGGTTTATGCTATGCATAAACATAACATTGATAAGGATGTACTAATTGAAGGAACAATTGTAGAATCATTGTGGGAAAAGCTTATCAAGCTAAAATTAATTCCTTAGAATACCCCTATCTTGATCTGTTAAGGCAACTTATACATAACATCTAGAGATACCTCTAAGATAAGTTCTTAATTGATAAGTAACCTCCCCTTATGACAAGAGAATGTACAACTAATGAGATAGTTGGTACAAGTAGTAAGAAAGTTTGGTGTTGTGTCAGTAGATTAGATGGAACAACAGATGTATGATAATACTTGTAGTCCCAAGTGGGTGACAGAACATAACTTTGGTCTTTCCTTGAAAGTGAAATGCTAAACTGAATGAGGAGTATGGAAGACTCCCCGAAATTCAAGAATCCTGTCACACAAAGTTGTAAGTTGAGAAAGGTGACAAATCAGTGAGGTTTGACACCTGAGTTAAATAGGGTATGTACAATGTTTCTCTGACTAAGAAAAGTGTTACCTGACACAGAGTTGACTCTACAGTCAATAATGAAAAATACAGTAGAGTATGTGTCCTATGTGACAGATTCTATGATAACCCTATGTGGAAGAACTTTGTGTTGATCAAAGTTCTATTGTATCTCCATGACATTAAGTTGTTATGTGGAGACTTGATGATATGATGAATGAATAATATTTGTCTCCCTTTACCTGGGATTTTGGGGACAAAATCCTTGTTAGGAGTTTATAACTTGTAATGACTCTGGCCTGGGTTATGAGGTAAACTTGTTTGTTTTGGCTAATTAACTTTCTTAGAACTTTATTATAATCCTCTAAGGAGTTTTTTTATCATGTGACACACTTATGTTCCAAGTTTGGTCCTGATTTAATGTTGTTTGAGCAATGTTCCTATGTTTTGGACCAAAGTGCAATTTACCCAAGTTGAGGTGTTATATTGCAATATGTCACATGTTGAACGTTCCCTATATGTTTTAGCATCATAAGAGAGAGAATTATGCTAAGTGGTGGTTTGTGGAAACCCTAAATGCCATGTTTGAACATGTTTGAATAATGTTAGTACCTTGTGCACCAATTTTGGTACAAATTGTAATTTACCCAAAATGTAGGGTTGATATGCAAATTACCACCTATAGAGTGTCCCTACTTCCTCTGTGTATCATTTATAGGAGAGATAATGGATGAGACACCATGTTTGAATCAATAATGAGTGATGGTATTCTTGGTGATGAAAAGACCAAGAAAGGGGTTGAATGGAAACCCTAATTTGAGCTTGTATTAAGTGTATCGGGTTGTAGTGATTAAATGGGAGTCCCTATCGGCCACGGAGCCAAAGAGGAGACCCCCATATCGTGTTTTTAACTATTTGAATTTTAAAAAACGAGCTAATCACCGAAATAAAGCAATGGATATCAGCTTGAAACTTTCCTTGGAAAAGGTTGCATTGAATTGTGAATATAATAATGTGAGTGGAAGTGGCTTGTCCTTGAAGATAACAAAGGGGGCCGACCCTTATCCCTTGAATTATCCTAAAGTTTTTATTTTGCATGGAAAGATAAAGATAAAGTGCATGTGAGTGCATGTGTCAATCCATTCATGGTCATATGGCACCTACTAGTAGTAAATTGATGACACCTCATGTACACACTTTTTAATGAACCTCAAGTATATATACCCTTCCTTTCACCCCTAAGTGAACGTTTTCAAATCCTACCACCTCTTTTCTCTTAGATATCGTGCATGGAGCCTTTGTGTCGTGCATAGGTGATTTTGTATCGTGCATAGGCATTGGGTATCGGCCATAGCAAGTAATATCGGCCATAGCATGTTGATATCGGCAATAGCAAGTTGATATCATCCAAGTGGAGTGTTTTTGGCCACAAGTGAGGGGGATATCAGCCACAAGTGATGGCATATCATGCAAGGGTAGTGAGGTATCGTGAAGGTTCTACGTAGAAAGAGGGAGCTCAATACTTAACCCTAAGGTGAGGTCATGATCATCTTCAACCTTGGATTGAAGCATGATATTACGGTAATGATCTTCCTTTCTTTTCTTCTTCACCAATTGCTTATCCATGGTGATTCCTTGTATATGAAGGAGTTGTGAACGGGCCTTTGATTTTTGATAAGTAATCTTCAACCTTTGGAACGTGGAGCTTTGGATCTTGTAGCGTTGAAGTTGTTCTTAAGGCGGGTTATATAACTGAACTCTATCATGTTATTATTCATCACCTAAATTGCTATACTTAATGAACTACTTTTAATTCTGAAAGTTTCTGAAATAGTTGATGAAATTATGAGTTCTAGTAGTTGCTTAGACCTATTGCCATGAACTATAAGAGTTAGAAATGATATTCTGGTGTAGTATACACCTCTTTCACGATATGGTGGTGTAGTATACACCTCTTACATGATATGAGGTCAAGCAAACACCTCTAAAATGATATTGGGTCAAGCACACACCTCTTTGCCAAATATGGCGTGAAGCACACACACACCTCTTTGCCTGATATGGTGTGAAGCACACACACGCACACCTCTTTGCACGATATGGTGTGAAGCACACACACCTCTTTGTACGATATGGTGTGAAGCACACACACACCTCTTTGCCCGATATGGTGTGAAGCACACACACACCTCTTTTCCCGATATGGTGTGAAGCACACACGCACCTCAAAATTGATATGGAAGCACACATACACCTAAAACCCGATATGGAAGAACATATACACCTCAAGGGTGATATGGTAAGCACACATACACCTCAAGGTCGATATGGTAAGCACACATACACCTCTAGGTGATATGGGTAGCAACTATACACCTTTAAACTGATATTGGGTTAAGCATACACCTTTTGCATGATATGGTGTTGAGCACATATCTCTAAAATGGTATGGTGGGTAACCCAATACACTAGATGACAAGAGTGGCAAGGTGGTTAGTACCCTAGTACATGTGATGGCCAATACACTAAAGTAGGGTGTGGCCAATATCTTCAAGTGAGGTGAGGATGTTACACCCATGATGGATGAAGTTGATACACATTATGAATGGTAAGGTTGATACCTTAATGGGTAAGGGTATGAGGGATACGATGATGCCTAGATCAATATACACCTAACCCAATACATGTGTTCAAATTGAAATACATGATTCAACCCTATACACCATGTAAAGGTAAGGGAAGACAGTCTTAGGAGTGATGAGGGTAACACCAAGTAATGGTGTGGCTAATACCTTGATAGGTGAAACACCTAAAGTGATTGATAATGGTCAATCCTATATCAACAATGTCTTAATCTGAGATGAGTCCATATCACTTGATGATAGTTGGTTAATTAAAGTGTGTGACTTATGGTCAATAAACTACAAAATAAATGTGATGAGTTTGTGCATAAAGTATTAGGATGGGAAGTACCCTAATACAAGATAAGTTGATGAACTTAAGCAAGTTCAAAGCAATGAGGGATGTGATACATCAAGGCACGATAAATACCACATCCAGCACCTCGAGGTTGATACACCTTGATGCACCTTAAATCCAATATACTTGGATGAGTGACAAACCACCACATCAGCACCTCAAGGTTGATACACCTTTATGCACCTTAAATCCAATATACTTGGATGAGTAACACATGAAGTGTGTCATGTCAATTATTTACATTAAGATGTAACGAGTTTATTTCACTTTGATAAGTGTAGACTAACATACCTTGAGAAAGGGTTAAGACAAGTTAATAAAGTATGATGTAATCAATATCCTAGTGAGGATGAGAGAGAAACTCATACTTTGTGTTGATAATCATTCAATCATAAATGATGAGAATAAATAAGTATGATTGAATACTTATGATATCAATGTATGTTGCTAGATGTGTGGAGCAATGAATCAGGGTTTGGATTAATAATATGAACATGAAACCCTATTCGGCTATAAAGGGAAACCTTAACCCTAATGATGTGAAGGTTGTATTTCTCTTATTGCATAAGCCTTGTAAGGCATGTTAAATACTTGTATAACAAGTATAATGAGTTATGGCCTTGTGATCCATATGAATAAGTTGTTTCCTAGTGAGAGGTGACAAGATGTGTAATAGCCTTGTGAGCCATGTGAATAAGGTGTTGCCTAGTGAGAGGTGACAAGATGTGTAATAGCCTTATGAGCCATGTGAATAAGGTATTGCCTAGTGATAGGTGACAAGATGTGTAATGGCCTTGTGAGCCATGTGAATAAGTTGTTTCCTAGTGAGAGGTGACAAGATGTGTAATGTCCTTATGAGCCATGTGAATACTTGTACAACAAGTGAGATGAATACCTTGGTATGAGGACCTAGAGGTAATGGTTAGCTGTTACAGAGGTAACAATGTTATGTGATGATCTAAGGGTTTGATTACCCAGATCCAGTAATCATGATAATGATGATGTGAAGAGATGAGAATTCCCAGTAATGTGATAAGGGACTGGGATCCCAAGTATCATGTGTTTTAAAGATTTGAAAAGTACATGATAGATGTATTACACCTTTCTTTGTAGCATTTGTTGTGATTAATAATGATAACTTGTTTGATGCTAAATGAATGATGTAATGCATGCAATATATCACTAAAAACCATAAATATTGCCCTAACCATAGATCCATCAATGTTCGGATTTGCTGAATGGTAAAATGGTTTCCCCACAACATAACCCAGAGTGCATATTTTTGAATATGTGGGGGCATAAGTATAAACAGACGACCATGTGTGAGTCGATCCCCTTATGGACTCAAAATAAATGGGGATTTGGCTATATGCCATATCCTGGCTTGAGTGTGACTTTGGCGGTAGACTCTATGTTGAGCGCGGTGAACTGGCCCGTGACTCAGAGTATGGTGCTTGTGTCACCATGACTCAGTAATTTCATAACTGGGGATGGTTGTTAGTAGATGTTCCCCTAAGAGAGTGCAGTTGATGTTGTAGCTCTGAGCGAAGATGCCACTGTACCCTGGAATGCTCTGTTTGCAGATTAACACTAGATGCCACTACGAGTGGTCTCGTACTAACCGAGACATGTGAGGTCTTGGAAACTGGCTCTTCCAATGATCTTGTATGGTACCGACTTGTGAGATGTTTGTGGTTGGTTGGAGCATGAATGGTATAGTTCATCTCCTCAGGGCATAAGTGTGATTTTAAAATATGTTCAGTCATGTAGCATATCTCCTTAAGGATCGAATACGAGAAACATTGTGTAATGGCATTGACCTGGGTTATGAGGTAACCCTATTTGTTTTGGCTAAGTAAGTTGCTTAGAACTTTAATATAATCATATAAAGATTTTTTTTTGTTATGTGACACAATTATGTTCCAAGTTTGGTCCTGATTGAATGTTGTTTGAGCGATGTTCCTTTGTTTTGGACCAAAGTGCAATTTACCCAAGATAAGGGGTTATATTGCAATATGTAACATTTTTAATGCGACTTAAGTGTTTTATAATCATAAGAGAGAGCATGATGCTAAGTGGCTGCTTGTGGAAAGCCTAAATGCCAAGTTTGAACTTGTTTGAATAATGCTAGTACCTTGTGCACCAATTTTGGTACAAAGTGTAATTTACCCAAAATGTGGGGTTGATATGAAAATTATCCCCTCTAGAGTATTCCTACTTCCTCAATATATCATTTATAGGAGAGGGAATGAATGAGACACCATGTTTGAATCAATTATGAGTGTTAGTATTCTTGGTAATGAAATGACCAAGAAAGGGGTTGAATGTGAAACCCTAACTTGAGTTGTATCAAGTTGAAAAGCTTATATATGAGTTCCTATCGTTCAAGGAGCCATAGGACGAGCCTCATATCGGTTTTTAGACTCTTGGAAAAGGCCATGACATGCAAATCACCTCAAGGAGGTGAAGTGTATTGGTTTACAACTTCCTTAGAAAAGTTGTATCGAGTTGTGAATAAAGTAGTGATTTAGTTGATATATCTCATTCAAAGAGATATGTAATGGACAAAATCTTATCTCTAGATCATCCTCAAGATTTTTGCATGTCAAGATAAATGTTAATGCATGCATGTACATGTTTCAACCATGCATCGACACATGGCACCTAGTAGCTCAAATTGATGACACCTCATTTACACACTTTTTCATGAACCTCAAGTATATATACCCCATTTTTCACCCACTAGTGGAATTTTGCGAATCTTACCACACTCTTTCCCTAAGGTATCATGCATAGGGTCCTTTTATCGTGTAGGAGTGAAGTGGTATCGTGCATAAGGCCTTGGTTATCATCCATAGCAAGTTCATATCGGCCAAGTAAGGTGGTATCGGCTTAGTAAGAAGATATCAGATATAGTGGAGTGTTTTTGGCCACAAGTGAGGGGGATACCGGCCAATAGGGATGGAATATCATGAATGAGTAGTGAGGTATCGTGCAAGGTGATAAGGACCAAGAATTATCTCAGGTATTAACCCTAAGGTGAGGCCATGATCATCTTCAACCTTGGATTGAAGCATGATTTTAGGGTTATGATCTTCCTTTCTTTTCTTCTTCACCAATTGCTTATCCATGGTGATTATTTGCATATAGAGGAGTTGTGAAGTCATATTCAACATTAGGAACATGGATCTTTGGATCTTGGAGCTTTGAACTTGTTCTTAAGGCGGGTTATATAACTTGAACTCAACCATGTTATTATTCATCACCTAAATTTCTATACTTGATGAACTACTTTTAATTCCAAACATTTCGGAAATAGTTGATGACATTATGAGTTCTAGTAGTTTCTTAGACATGTTGCCAAGAACTATAACAGTTATAACGAAGGTCTAGAGCTTGAAGAAGATGGTATCACCTTATAAAGTGATATCGAGTTCAAGCACACAAGCAATCACCTATAACCCGATATGGTGATGCACCTACTTCACTAAAATGATATGGATATGATTTTGTACTTTCTATCATGATATGGTGGTTTAGTATACACCTCTTGAATGATATGAGGTCAATCATACACCTCAAAAATGATATTGGGTTAAGCACACACCTCTTTGCCCTATATGGTGTGAAGCACACACACACCTCTCTGCCCGATATGGTGTGAAGCACACATACACCTCTAAAGTGATATGGTAAACAAGCACACCTCTTTTCCTGATATGGTGTGAAGAAAACACACACCTCGCTTCCCGATATGGTGTAAAGCACACATACACCTCTAAAGTGATATGGTAAGCAAGCACACACCTCTTTGCCCGATATGGTGTGAAGCACACACACGCCTCTTTGCCCGATATGGTGTGAAGCACACACACACCTCCTTGCCCGATATGGTGTGAAGCACATACACACCTCAAAAGTGATATGGAAGAACACATACACCTCAAACCCGATACGGAAGCATACATACACCTCAAGGGTGATATGGTAAGCACACATACACCTCAAACCCGATATGGAAGCATACATACACCTCAAGGGTGATATGATAAGCACACATACACCTCAAGGTCGATATGGTAAGCACACATACACCTCTAGGTGATATGGGTAACAAGTATACACCTTTAAACTGATATTGGGTTAAGCATACACCTTTTGGACGATATGTTGTTGAGCACATATCTCTTAAATGATATGGTGGGTAACCCAATACACTAGATGACAAGAGTGGCAAGGTGGTTAATACCCTAGAACGTGTGATGGCCAATAGATTAAAGTAGGGTGTGGCCAAATTATTCAAGTGAGGTGAGGATGTTACACCCATGTATGGTGAAGGTGATCCACCATATGATTGGAATGGTTGATATCTTAATGGATAAGGGTATGAGGGATATGATGATGCCTAGTTCGATATACACCTAACCCAATACATGTGTTCAACTTGACATACATGATTCAACCCTATACACCTTGTAAAGGTGAGGGAAAGACACTCTTAAGAGTGATGAGTGTAACACCAAGTAATGGTGTGGCTAACATCTTGATAGGTGAAACACCTAAAGTGGTTGATAATGGACAACCTTATATCAACAATGCCTTAACCCGAGATGAGTCCATATCACTGATGATAATTGGGTAATTCAAGTGTGTGACTTATGGCCAATAAACTACAAAATAAATGTGATGAGTTAGTGCATAAAGTATTAGGCTGGGAAATATTCTAATACAAGATAAGTTGATGAACTTAAGCAAGTTAAAAGCAATGAGGGATGTGACACATCAAGGCATGATAAATACCACATCCAGCACCTCAAGGTTGATACACCTTAATTCACCTTAAATCCAATATACTTGGATGAGTAACACATGAAGTCTGTCATGTCAATTTTTTACATTAAGATGTAAAAAGTTTAATGCCCTTTGATAAGTCTAGGCTAACATACCTTGAGAAAGGGTTAAGCCAAGTTAATAAAGTATGATGTAATCAATATCCTAGTGAGGATGAGAGAGAAACTCATACTTTGTGTTTAAAATCATTTACTCATAAATGATGAGAATAAATAAGTATGATTGAATACTTATGATATCAATGTATGCTCCTAGATGTGTGGAGCAATGAATTAGGGTTTGGATTAATAATATGAACATGAAACCCTATTCGACAATGAAGGGAAACCCTAACCCTAATGATGGGAAGGTTGTATTTCGCTTATTGCATAAGCCTTGTAAGGAATGTTAAATACTTGTATAACAAGTATAATGATTTATGGCCTTGTGAGCCATATGAATAAGTTGTTGCCTAGTGAGAGGTGAGAAGATGTGTAATGGCCTTGTGAGCCATGTGAATAAGTTGTTGCCTAGTGAGAGGTGACAAGATGTGTAATGGCCTTGTGAGCCATGTGAATAATTTGTTTCCTAGTGAGAGGTGACAAGATGTGTAATGTCCTTGTGAGCCATGTGAATAAGTTGTTTCCTAGTGAGATGTGACAAGATGTGTAATGGCCTTGTGAGCCATGTGTATAAGTTGTTGCCTAGTGAGAGGTGACAAGATGTGTAATGGCCTTGTGAGCCATGTGAATAAGTTGTTGACTAGTGAGAGGTGACAAGATGTGTAATGGCCTTGTGAGCCATGTGAATACTTGTACAACAAGTGAAATGAATACCTTGGTCTGAGGACATAGAGGTAATGGTTAGCTATTACAGAGGTAACAATGTTATGTGATGATCTAAGGGTTTGATTACCCAGATCCAGTAATCATGATAATGATGATGTGAAGGGATGAGATTTTCCAGTAATGTAATAAGGGACTGAGATCCCATGTATCATGTGTTTTAAATATTTGAAAAGTATGTGATAGATGTATTACACCTTTCTTTGTATCATTTGTCGTGATTAATAATGATAACTTGTTTGATGCTAAAAGAATGTTGTAGTGCACGTAATATATCACTAGAAACCATAAAACGTTGCCCTGACCATAGATCCATCGATGTCAGGATTTGCTAAATGGTGAAATGGATTCCCTGTGGAATAACCCAGAGTACATATTTTTGAATATGTGGGGGCGTAAGTATAAAAAGACGACCATGTGTGAGCCGATCCCCTTACAAACTCAAAATAAATGGGGATTTGGCTATATGCCATATCATGGCTCGAGTGCGACTTTGGTCATAGGCTCTATGTTGAGCACGGTGAATTGGCCCGTGGCTCAGAGTACGGTGCTTGTGTCACCATGACTCAGTAATTTCATAATTGGGGACGGTTGTTAGTAGATGTTCCCCTAAGAGAGTGCAGTTGACGCTGTAGCTCTGAGCGAAGATGCCACTATACCCTGGCATGCTCTATTTGTAGATTCACATGAGACGTCACTACCAGTGGTCTTGTTCTGACCAAGATAGGTGAGGTCTTGGTTGTCGGCCCTTCCAATGACCTTGTATGGTACTGACTTGTGAGAAGTTTGTGGTCGGTTGGAGCATGAACAGTGTACTTCATCTCCTCTGGGCATAAGTGTGATTGTAAAATATGTTCAACCGTGTAGCATATCTACTTAAGGATCGAATACGAGTACATTTCTTGATGCACAATTCAGTTATACATACTAGTTGATAGATGTTATTTATGTTTCTTTACATTCCATGCAAAGCAGATAGATGATTTATATTTCTACCATGGGTAGATGAAATGTTCTCCTTGAGAAAGGAGATTATCTTATTTTGTTCATACAATGATTAATCTTGCCTATTAATATAAAAGAACCTATGATCAATTTTATAATGCTTAATTTGTGATAATAATATGGTCGGAGGAGAGTTATATCTCTCGCTGGGACAAATTGTCTCACCCCGTGGGATTCACAATTTTTTAGGTGGACGTGCACAAGGCGGTGGAGACCTTGCTGCAGAGGAGAAACAACAACTGAGGAAATAGTGACAACTCAGGTTGAGTGTACTGTCTGTCGTGTCTTGTAGATAGAAGTCCTATGTGTCACCTCTGTACTCTCAGGTCCTTAGAGTTGGTTCTTAATGGTTTCATGAACGATCTAAGATTTTGGCTTGTATGCCTCGAGGTTTTATTTTACTCTTGTATGTGCTTTGATAGAGCAACTATTATATGTTGTCCTCAAGAGGAAATGAATAATGTTGTACAATGTAAATCTTGATATGTATGAGTTTTGGATCTTTCAGTAAAATTTTTCTGGACAAGGATCTCCTTACAAAATGGTTTTAAATTTTAGTGATTTTTGTTAATCTGTTGTTTATGTTTATTCTGCATAATTAGTAACAATTTGTTTGTCAGTTTGATGACGATCGTTTCATTAACTATGGGCGACACAAGGAAAGGTGTTGCACGATACAAGAGGAATGGCATTTTCTAGATCCAAAAATCTTGCAAACAAATGAAGGTCAAGGTATTTATACTTGAGGTTTATAGAAAAGAGTGTCATAGGTGTCATTAACTTAAGGTACTTCATGCCACCTAGCCATGCAAGGTCGACACTTACTGTTGCATGCATGCCACTTCTATCTTACCATGCAAAAATAAAAGTCCATGAATAATGTAAGGAATAAGGGGTGGCTCTTTGTCTCCTAAAGAAAGTCTCCTTCCACTAACTTATTATAATATTCAACTCCATCATTTCCAAGACAAAAGCAAATTGATGCTTTATCATTTCCTTGAAGTTCCTTGCCCATCATGGCCAAGGAAAAGCTTCCACAAACCGATAGGATGCTCTCCCTATGACTCTATGGCCGATAGGGACTTCCGTCTAAGTCCACAACTTGACATGGCTCATGTACATAGATTCAACTTATGTATTTTCTTGTTTTCTTCATTTATTAAGATTACTAACACTTCAAAATGTTTCAAGCATGTTGTCTCTTCCTTTCTCTTTCCTCTAGATAACAGTAGGTAAGGGTAAAAACAATCTAGAGGTGGTAATGTTCACATTAACCCTAAATTTTGTATATATCATAATTGATTCATCCAACACTTTAGCATTGTTTACACAAGTTCCTACTTAGACTTAGGCGTTGCACAAGCCACCACTTAGCATCATATTCTATTTCATGACAATCAAAACACTTAGAATACATTCATTATGTAACATTTGCAACATAACCCCTCATCTTGTGTACATTGCACTTTTCACTTAGATTATCATATAATGCACGCATAGTTCACATATAAGCTCTAATTTTGAAAATAATACATCACAAAGGCCATAATTACTTCTTAAAAGATAAAAACAAGTTGTAAGCAACTTAATTAAGCAAAACATCTAGGGTTAGGTCATAACCCAGGTCAGGGGCGTTACAAATATCAACCCCTAAAAGAAGGATTTCGTCCCCAAAATCTCAAGAGAAAAGAGAAGGGTATTTCGTCCTCATCTCTTCCTCTAACTCCCATGTGTCTTCTTCAATGCCTAAATGATGCAAGAGAACTTTCATAAGAACTATATCTTTCTTCTTCAACTTCTTGACTCTTTTGTCAAGAATCATCATAGGGCCTTTCACATAGGATATATCTTCATTCAATTCAACTTCTATAGGTTGAAACACCATCTCTGTATCGGGGTGACATTTCCTCAGCATAGAAACATGAAACACTAGATGTAGTCTATGTAGCTCAGGTGGCAACTCCAACCTATAAGCTACTTTCCCAATCCGTGCTATCACTGGGTAAGGTCCCATAAGTCTAGGGGATAACTTACCTTTCTTCCCAAATCTGAGAACACCTTTCCAAGGAGAGACCTTGAGATACACTCTGTCTCCAACTTGGAATTCTAAAGGTCTATGACGTTTATCAGCATAAGACTTATGTATATCTTGTACAACCATCAGCTGTCATTGTATAACTTTAATTTTTTTAGTTGTTGTACTAGATCAGGACCCAAAAGTTGGTATTCTTTGGTTTCAAACCAGCATAACGAAGATCTACAACGTCTACCGTATAACGCTTCATATGGTGCCATATCAATATTGTCCTGATAACTATTATTATAAGAAAACTCTATCAAGCTTAAGTGTAGATCCCAACTTCCCACAAACTAAAGAACACATTCTCTGAGCAAATCCTCTAAGATCTGTATAGTTCTTTTAGACTGTCCATCTGTCTGAGGATGAAAAGTTGTACTAAATTTCAACTGAGTACCCAAGGCTTTATGTAATCATTCCCAAAAATGACTTGTAAACTGGGGACCTCTATCAGATACGATCATAGCTAGAACTCAATGTAACCACACTATCTCATCTATATAGATCTGTGCAAGCTTCTCAGCAGTGTAGGTCATCTTAACATGAAGAAAATGCATTGTCTTAGTCAACCTATCAACTATCACCTAGATGGAATCATGACTTTTGGCTGTCCTAGGCAGACCAACCACAAAGTCCATTGTCACATGATCCCATTTCCACTGAGGTATAGGTAGGGGTTGTAACATTCCTGCAGGATTCTAGTGTTCTACTTTAACTTGATGGCACACCAGACATTGTATAACAAACTCAACTACATATTTCTTTAAACCGGGCCACCAATACACATCTTTTAAGTTATGATACATTTTAGGGCTCCCTAGATGCATTGCATACATGGACAAGTGAGCTTCTTCCATAACTAATTTCCTCAAGTTATTACTATCAAGAACTATTATCCTACCATGGTAACAAACTAAGTCATCCTCCGACTCATGGAAACCGTCTCATTTCTCACTACCCAATTCTGACCTATTCTGCTGAATCATAGTATCAACCTGTTGTGCCTCTTTGATCTATTCTTTCAGAGTGGGTTTCACATGCATCTCAGCTAATAACCCTACTAACAAAGATACTTATAACTACACATTCATCTGTCTCAAAGAGACAAGCATGTCCCATTTACAGCATACTAAGGAATTCAACTGTGCATTAGCTGTGGGTGGAGATGAGGATTTCCTACTGAGTGGATCATCCACTACATTGGTTTTTTTTGGATGATAATCAATTGTACAATCATAGTCCTTGATTAATTCCATCCAGCGACGTTGTCTCACATTCATATCATGCTGAGAAAAGATGTATTTTAAGTTTTTATGATCTGTAAAGATCTGGCACATCTCTCCATAGAGATAATGCTTCCAGATCTTTAATGCATGAACCACAAAAGCTAGTTATAGATCATGTGTCGGATAATTTTCCTCATGTTTCTTGAGCTGTCGAGAAGCAAAAGAAACTACATGATCATTCTGCATCAACATACAACCTAGACCATTCTTAGAAGCATCACAGAAAACAACATATCCCTTTCCTTTCTCAGGTAGAACTAATATAGGTGCACTAGTCAACTTTTCTTTCAATAGCTGGAAAGAATGTTGACACTTGTCATTCTAGACAAAAGGAACTTCTTTCCTGGTCAACCTGGTTAAGGGAAATGCTATAGAGCTAAAATCTTTGATAAACCTTCGGTAGTATCCTACCAAACCTAGGAAACTATGAACCTCAGTCGGTGTCTTAGGTTGTTCCCACTCCACAACAGATTCTACTTTCTTAGGATCAACATGAATACCTGTAGCAGATATAACGTGTCCAAGAAAAGATACTGCTGATAACCAAAACTCACACTTGCTAAACTTAGCATATAACTTATGTTGTCTCAACAAGGTCAAAGCATGACGAAGATGTTGTTCATGTTGTTGACTGTCTCTACTGTATACCAAGATGTCATCTATAAAATCCACTACAAACTGATCAAGGAAAGGTTAGAAGATTATATTCATCAACTCCATGAATGCAAGCTGGTGCATTAATTAGTCCAAGTGACATAACTACAAACTCATAATGACCATACCTCATTCTAAAGGATGATTTAGGTGTGTCACTCTCCTTGATGTGTAACTGATGATACCCTGATCTCAGATCAATCTTAGAAAACATCGTTGCACCACACAACTGGTCGAACAAATCATCAATCCTTGGTAAAGGGTATTTGTTCTTAATAGTTACCTTATTAAGTTGTCTGTAATCTATGCATAATCTCATAGACCCATCTTTCTTCCTAACAAAAAGAACTGAAGCACCCCAAGGTGAAGTACTCGATTGTATGAAACCTTTCTCAAGCAACTCCTATAACTATTTCTTAAGTTCTGCCATCTCAACTGGTGCCATCCAATAAGGGGTTTGGGATATAGGTTGCATATCAGAATAATATTGATCTCAAAATCAATCTCGTGAGGTGGAGGAACACCGGGAAGTTCCTCAAGAAACACATCCTCAAACTTCTTAACAACCAGAACATCAGAGAGGCTAGGGTTCTTTAAACTGGTATCTACTGCATGCACCAAGAATGCAAAGCATCCTTGTCTCATCAACTTCTATGATACCATAGATGATACTAGATAGGTTGGAAGAATCTTTCTCTCCCCCTAAAAAACCCATGTATTATCATCGCATGTGAACATAGCTTTCTTAGAACCACAATCGAAGACAACTTTACACTTTTCTAAGGTGTTCATCCTGAGAATTACATCAAACCCATGCATTTAAAGTGGTATAAGATCCACTTGAATGTTGTGTTCTGAGAAACAAAGAACACAGGGAGAACATACCTCCCGCAACATCGCAGATCTGACTAATAGAGTTTCTATTAACAAATCATCCTTTCTAGGATTAACAATCATATTACAGTCATGAATCACTTCTCGAGTGATGAAGGAGTGTGTAGCACTCGAATCAATAAAAATAGATACGAAACAGGATGATGACATATCAGAATGAAATAATTCCATACGACCTATCACAACTCATGCATTAACCACTGCCTCTGGCTAATTCATAACATAGAATCTTGCTGTCACCTTCTGCCGACCTCATCCTCTATTGGCCAGTGAAAATGATCCTTCTTGAGATGCTTGCCCACGTCCTCGAGAACCACTACTGAACTTCTATCTCTGAGAGCCCTATTGGCTCTACTTCGGTGGTTGGGTTACTTCCACGTCCCTGACTGGACAATCATTTATCACATGCCATGTCTTCCTACACCTATAGAAAACTCTGTTATCCCATTGCGACCTAGGCAGTCCTTTCACTGACATTGATGCTGAGTTCTAGGCTCCATATGGCGGAAAACTACAGCCCTTACCTCATCTAGATGTCCATTGTGTCTGAGTATTGAACCTCTTTAGTTCCATAGGTGCAAAAAACATCAGTTTCTTAAAACTACCAAACCTCTGATTATGTGACTGCATAGGTGCCTTCCTACTGCTCGCCTCTTGTTTCTCTATCATAGACCTTTCTATCTATCTAACTGACTCCATAAAGGTAGCAAACCGCTCTCCATTCTCTAAAGTAGATATAGGTGTGGTCAATTCAGCGTTCAGACCCTTCTCGAAATGCCGAATTCTCTCCTCATATGTGGTGTCCATGTGCGGACAAAACCACAGAAGCTCCATAAACTTGGCTTCATACTCAACAACCTTCATCGTTCCTTGTCTAATCTACTCAAACTGTGAAATCTTCTTGTCAAGAAAAGTCTTAGGGAAGTATCTATTGACAAACTCTTGTCAGAATTCCTACCATCTGACCTCAAAACCCGGTCATTTCTCTTCTTTGATGGCCCACCAATGTCTAGCACTTCCCTTCAGAAGGTATATAGAAAGTTTAACCTTATCATCTTCTGGGATATCACGGATCCTAAAGGATTTCTCTATCTCAGTAAGCCATAAATCTGCTTTTGTTGGGTCAGATGTTAAAGCATATTCAATGGCTCCTACCTGATGCAACCGTTCAAAAGTCTTGCCAACTCCATGTCTCTCACTAGACCCTGATGTCCTAGGGGCTGGTGCTGGTATCCGGTCCGCCATATGCATCACCATATTCATGATATGCCCGAAAAGAGCGTAAAAAGCTGGGTTTTCTAATAGAGATTGGTCAAGCTGGGGATTCTCAGGCACTAGTTCATCTCTAGCCTGATCCCCTACACCACCTCCTGGTGCAGCAATATTGCTCTCAGCAGCGTGTTCTTCGTGCGCTCTAGACATCTTTGGTTTCTACTTCTTCTCCTGTACGAGGAGAATTTACTATAAGATATACTGGAGGACACTAAAACAGACTCTACAAACTTAATCCTATGTCTCTATAGACTCAGCGAACCTTAGGCTCTGATACCAAAACTTTGTGATGACTCGATTACAAATCAAGTCATTACCAGTAAAAACACGGAATTATCATAAACAACAGGATTAACAAAAAAACTACTAAAAATTAAAACCATTTTTGCACATAGGTCCATCTTCTAGAAAGCTTTCATACAAAGAACCAAGGCCTCATATACACATAGTTCACATTATCCATTCAGTATTTTGTCTCTTCTCGAAGATAACAAGTACTTGTTGCTTTACTTTAATACACAGAACAACAACATAAAAACCTCGAGATAAGAAAAACCAAAATCTCAAGTTGTTCATGAAAACCACTAAGACTATCTCCCAAGGACCTGAGAGTACAGAGATGACATATAGACTTCAATCTACAAAACCCTGACAGACAGCATACTCGATCTGAAATACTATTGTTGTCCTTGCTGAAATGATCCTTCTTCTGTAGTCTGGTTCCTAATTCCTCGTCCACATCCACCTAAAAATTGTGGATCCCACGAGGTGAGACTATTGTCCCAGTGAGAGATATAACTCTCTGCCAACAATATTATTATCACAAAATATAATATAAAACTTATAGGTTTTCCATTGATTAACAAGATATATCCTTAATCACAAGACATAGATATTGATAACAAATCTATAAATCATCTTTTGCTGGAAAAGGAATATGAAGAACATGTATAACATCTATCTACTCAGATGTATAAAAGTAATAAGGCATCAACCAATGTTTCTATATTTGGTCCTTAAACAAATATGCTACATGACTGATTACATGTTCAAATTCACAATTATGTCCAGAGGAGATGAGATATACCGCTCATACTCCAACTAACCACTAGTAAGTCGAAATCGGTACCATACAAGGTCAATGGCAGAGTCGGCTGTTAAGATCTCACCTTTCTCGGTCAGTACAAGAACACTTAGGTTTAGCATGACATCTTGTGTCTGCTGTAAATAGTTATGACGGGGTATAGAGGAATCTTCGCAATAGAGTTACTACCGTAGCATGTACTCTCTTTGGGATAAGACCACTTAGCTTTCCCGAATTATCAGGATGACCACTAAGCGATCCTGTTTTATTTTTTATCAGGAAGTCCACTAAGCAACCTGATGTATTTGGGGAGTCCACTAAGCACCCTTATTTAGTTTGGGGAGTCCACTGAGCACCCTTATATTATCACATATTCAAAAATCTGTGTTCTGAGTAAAAACTCATTTCACCATTCAGCAAATGCTGACACTGAATGGATCTATGGTCTGGGCAACTACATGATAATATTCATCTTCCTTAATTAGGTATTTTATTGTATCTTTTAACATCAACCAAGTTACAAGCAAGAATTATATCAAATGCTACAAAGAAAAGCATAATTGCATTTATCAGATACTATCATGTTCACTAAAACACATAGATCACTTAGATTCTCAATCTCTTGTCATCATCATACCTGGGTATTCAAACCCTTCATTCATCATTGAGAACTGTCATCACTTAGTAGATGATCATTACCTCTAGGTCATCAGACCCAGATATTTGTTCACATAGTCCACATAGCTCATTGAATTTGTATTACATAGCCACATAGCTTATTGAATTTGTATCACATAGACGCATAGCTTATTGACTTTGTATCACATAGACACATAGCTCTTACTTAGCCATGCTTATTGCTTTAAAATACTTGCATGATTGTCATATCATGTTATCAATAATTTCAACATATGTCTTTAATCATGAGGTACTAAGGAACACATCCTCCTAATGAATTAGGGTTATAATCAACCGATTAGGGTTTCAAGATTACATTGGGTTAAGCCCTAACTCATACTCTACTCATCTCAGGAGTATTAGTGTATGCTAATTGCATGCTTATCTTTCAAGTCTTAGTTTCTCTCTCATCCTCGCTTAGTTCACATCTTCACGGTCTTCAACCTTATCATTATCAAATTAAATTACACTCATTGTGTCTCAATATTGCATTATTCATATTCATCACTAAGAAAAGCTTAATAATTAAGGACATGCCTACCATATCAAGTAGCATGATTGATAATGTCATTTTATTGTATTTAGATATGGATATATCATCTTAACAAGTATTCAATTGTTCATATGGTGAAACCACATCCTTATATCGGGTATAGGGCATATCCCTTAACGTCATATCATGTAACCATGTAGTTAGGTATCACTTTATCTTTTCTCATCTCAAGTCAATCTCGTATCATGTATGGGTTAAATCATTATTCCCATATTGGGTATGAGAGTGTATTGGATCCTCATATCATGTACTAGAGTATATCATATCGAGTATACCATTATGGCTATACCATACCTCATATAACAATATTAATTTTGTTCTTCATTTTGGTTGGTCACATTCATTCTTAAACTTCCATATAGGTCTCTCTTCATATCGGGTAGCCTCTTGGATTTCCATATCGAGCTCCATCTTGGGTTATCATATTGTGCATCCCCATTGGATGTCATCCTATATTAAGTGGTATTGTGATTGCCATATTATGTTTCTATGATATCCATCGTATCAGTTTACCTACCTTAGATATCATGTCAAGTTATATACCACTACTACAAAAATTTCATATAACGTCACATTTCAAGGCATCAGTTGTATTCCAAAATCGACGCCTAAAACCTACAACGTCGGCTGAAAACACAAATCGACATATATATGTGAAGACCGGCCAATTTTCATAAGATACAGGTATCACTTTTTATTTAGTGTCAGTTGCGCAATAAGAAACTGACATCTAAAATCACCCGCCAAATCCAATTTTTCTAGTGAAAAGAAATTACCTACAATATTTCACATACGATGTCGGTTGTGGACCAAGTAACCGATGACTAAAGGTTTTTTTTGAGACATAAATTGGCCCCATTTTAGTCATCGATTTTCTTACAATAACCGACGTAGATGTGTTTTTGTGTGCTGTCCCCGTGAAATTTTTTACCCCCAAATTGCCCAATTGGTGTAAGTTGTTGACCAAGTAACTGATGACTATGGTCATAATTCAAGAACATTTTTTTGTCGGCATATGTAGATAGACGTCGGTTTTTCTAGTTGAAATCGACGACTATAATTGAACATAGGTGTCAGTTTTTCATGGTGACTGACGCTTGGTGAACATAGGTGTCATTTTTATTTAATAACTGACATCGATACTTTACTTAATAGCACCCACGCAGCTGCACGAGCCAGCATCTCTATTTCATTGTGTCATTGATTGTTCGAGTACCTAGGTCTCTGGCAATTCTCGCCATCGCCGACTATGCTGTTGTCGCTGCGGAGCTGCTGCCACCGCTGTCAACTGAGCTGCTCCTCTTCTTCCTCCACGAGCTCGCTGTTGACATGTACATTTTCTTCTACTCTTCTCCCTATTCGATTGTCCTCCTACTCTTCTTCTTCCTACTCCTCTTCTTCCTCCACTGTCTTCCTGGTTGCCGTTGCTTGTTCCAGAATAAGATAGGTGGTCGAACCCTACTCCATTGCTGACAGTGATGAAGAGGACCTCTTCTTCTTCCTGCTCCTCTTCTTCCTCCACTCTTCTTCCTACAATCTTTCTCCTCTCTTCTTCCTCCACTCTTCTTCCCTTTTAATTCTTCCTGCTCCTCTAAAATTGATGCTTATTGACACCTAATTAATTCATTATAATAGAATTGTGTTGATGTGCTTGTGCTCTTGGGCTGAATTGAGTTTCTGTGTCATCCATTTGCACTATTGACTTGCATATATTTGTTCTTCAACCTTCAAGTGAGGTATAATCTCACTCTCCCAATGTGCCATTAGGCTTCATTTTGATTCAAATCTTGTGCTTGCATATTTTTGTGCTTCTAATCCTCATGCTTGACCTAATTCAGTAAATTTTGATGCATGCTGAAATAAAATTCAAACTTGTCCATTCTAGCATCCTAATTTGATTAGATTATGTGCTTTGAACCTTGAAACATGCATGTTAAAGATACATTGATGTTGAATCTCAAACTTAACTCACATGTGGGTCTTCTATTTCCAAAATGATTATGTGAACTCCTAAATTAGTAACATATATTATTCTTTGTGCACCCAAATAACTTGTGAATCATGTATGTGCCCTAAGGTGATTAAATGCCTAAATCTTGACTTGAAATATGACCTAGTATGTATGTTGATATATGAAGCTCTAGTCTCTTGAAAGTCTTGCCCTAATCACCACCCCTACTGTGTAATTATCTCCAATCAGTATCTTGATGTTTTCGATGACACATAAAACCTAGGATATGAATGATGAAACTATGATCATATAGATGGTAATGACAACATATATACATGTATTTTGTTGGCCTAGAAACCTGTCCAAGATTTACTCATTAGGATTAAATCTTGGATAATCCATGCTTTGGGACTATTCTTGAACACTTAATCTCACTTAGGATGTAAGTGTATAATGTGTATTGGGTTTTTAAGAAATTTTGGTAGCATTTTCCCATTTTTTCTCTAAGTACATATGTACTTGGAGAACAGCGCGAAAATGCTGCCGAAATTTTCTTGAAAACCCAATACACATTATACACTTAATAGTGAGATTAGGTGTTCAATAATGGGATAGGTGGTACACATTTATTATATATAAGACCTTAAACCCTAAAATTTCAACCATAAACCCTAATCTTTTAACCCTAGACCCTAATCTTTTAACCCTAAACCCTAATATATATGTGTTTTCTCTTTGATCATAGAATGGATAGATCATAGATGTCCATTCCAAATCAGTGTACCCCAGAGTTTATTTCTGGTCTTGACCAGTTTATTAGATTTGCCGAGGAACATAGGAAACAACCTGGAGATAGGTTCTACTGTGCATGTAGGCATTGCAGTAACAACTTGAATGCCAGCACTGGTGACAAAATCAAAAGTCATGTCATGTGCAAGGGGATTGTACAAGGTTATATAGAATGGAACTGGCATGGAGAGATTTCAAACCTGAAATCAGTGGATGTCGATAGCAGTGCTTGTGTGGAAGAAGAAATTGCCTCTGATGACGTAGACGTGAACGAACCAGTTCCAGTAGACATCGTTGATGTGATGCAGGATAGTTGTGGGGTAGAGCACACTGATCCACCTCCCATCTTTAGAAACATTGTGCACGATGCTGAGATACCGTTATACACAAGTTGTACTAAGTTTACGAAGCTTAGAGCTATTTTGAGATTGTATAAGCTGAAAGCTAACAATAGATGGAGCGACAAAAGCTTCACATCATTGTTGTCTTTGTTGAAAGAAATTCTTCCTGAAGGAAACGAGCTACCAATCTCAACATACCAGTTAAAGAAATTGTTGTTCCCAAGGGGAATGGAGGCCAAGAAGATACATGCATGCCCGAATGATTGTGTATTATTTCAAAAGGATTATGTGGATTTGAAAGATTGTCCAAAATGTGGTGCGTCAAGGTATAAATTGACAACTTCGGGGGAGTCCAAAACTGGTTCTCCTGCCAAGGTGATGTGGTATCTACCTATAATATCATGGTTTCAACGCTTGTTTGCCCATTTGATAGATGCAAAGAATTTTATGTGGCATGCAGATGTTAAAAAAAATTGGGATCCTACGACATGCGTCTGATTCCCCACAGTGGAAGAAGATTGATTTATTGTACCCTAAATTTAGTGAAGAAGTCAGGAATCTATGACTTGGGCTTTGTACAGATGGGATGAATCTGTACGGGACATTGAGCAGCCAACATAGCCAATCTTCCTCCCTAGTTGTGTATGAAAAACAAGTATGTTATGCTGTCATTGTTGATATCGGCCCTAAACAACCTGGAAATGATATTGACATTTATCTTGAACCTCTGATTGATGACTTAAAGAAACTTTGGGGTGAAGGTGTGATGACCTATGATTCTTCATGAAGAGAGACATTTCGTTTGCACGGTATGTTGTTTTGCACTGTTAATGACTTTCCAACATATGGGAATTTGTTTGGATATAGTGTCAAAGGATCTAAAGCGTGTCCTATATGTGAAGAGAACACGATTCAATATGATTAAAACATGGCGGAAAGACTATATATCTTGGTCATCGAAGGTTTCTTCCAACATTGCATCTGTATCATAGGTTGCGCAAAGCATTCAATGGACGGAATGAGGAACGGAGTACACCTAAAACTACACCAGGGGAGGTTTTTTATGAAAGAGTAAAAGACTTTGCCAATGAATTTGGTAATAGATCACAATGTACAATGGCCACACGGAGTGACAAATCTTTATTCAAGAAGAAGTCAATATTTTGGGATCTTCTTTATTGGAGTTCTTTGGCAGTCAGGCATTGTATCGATGTCATGCACATTGAGAAAAATGTTTGTGATAGCGTCATTGGTACTCTGTTGAATATACCAGGTAAGACTGTAGAGTCCTCTACTATTGGTCCCACACCTCAGCCTCACCATGCTATGTGGATATCTGGGAGGCAAAACAAGAAAGGGGATATAACCAAGCCCACAACTACTAAGGCGGCTGCAAAAATGGTAAAATTCAACTCTTAGAGCAATCAATATTGATTATTGTTATGTTTACTTACCAATTTCTATTGATGGCAATTAGCGGGAGCTTCACGAGCAAAGGAAGGAAGGAAAGTTCATCCCTGATGGCACAAGGGATGAATTGACGGTTGCTCTTGGTAACATAGAGAATCCTAGATGTGTTAGGGGTGCAGGCGCTGGTGTGGGCATAAAAGCATTCTTTGGGCCATCACAGCACAAACCTATCCCAAAAGTGGGATTATCAAATGTTGAGGTAACCTATTCCTTTTTTAGAATGTTATTGCGAAAGGGAGTTCAATAATCAAAATCTAGCATTTCTTTTGTTGATGTATAGGTAGATGAGTTAATTAATAAGAGAATCCAAGAAGTAATGGTGAAGTGGCAGGTGTCTCAGGCTGCCACTCAGACAGTACTTGTGGCGTGCCGCTCTTCTCCTACTGCAGCGGTTGGGAGTAATCCTATAGACCCACCTAGCACGTCTGCTGTAAGTATTTTTATGACATAGTAGCTAGTCTTTTCAAGGTGATATGTTTTTGCATATATGTAAATAATGTTCTTTACGTAAATTTGTAGGGGTTGAAGACATGCCATCTAAAAAGTCAAGAATTTATCATTGTAGAGGGCTAATGCTTACCCACCCCTTCCAGGGGACATGTTTCATGGGACTCTAGTACCAGATGATGTTGTTCATGTGAGCCTGATGCATATACTCCCCAATTGGAGGGATCTTCCATTGCCATATGCCCACCCAAATTCTGAAACGCTTGGTGAAGCAGAAGGCAGAGTGATATTTTGGCCCAAAATAGATGTCATCTATACTAATATTGTATGGTAAATTTAGATTACATTAATTTATTAATGTTTATATATGAGTCAATTGATATGAAAATTTATTATAGGTCAAAAGGAAGACACCCGCTACATCTCAGCCTCCACCTCCGCCTCCTGAAGTACCTAGTTGGATTCCAAGGGACCTATACACTTCATTAGGTCCTAATTGTAGGGGTATGGCAGTATGGATACGCAAACATAACCCAAATTGTCCTATAAATGTTTCTATTCCGGAGGATGCTGCAGGTGAATCAAACAATAACAATCTATTTATACAAGATAATTTGGAGTTGTTTCGTTATGATTGGTTGAATACATCTATGATATAGCTATGGATATGGTGAGATCTTCTTTATACATCCATATACCTTGTTTTATATACGGTGATCTGGTTTCTTATATATTAATGCATACGTAATACATGTTTTGCAGCCACTTACACACGATCTGTAAAGATTTTTCATTTTCCCATGTGGGATTTCTAGTTCCATCTTTGATCAGTCTTGTAGATAAAGACCCATCATTAGTTACCTCATACTCCTCTACTTCTTTTAAATATTTTGGTAAAAAACGAAGACGGTGATAATAGCTCCATTCAATGTTGAGTAAGTTTACTTTGCTTATAATTTGGACTTAAGAAAATTACATTTTTATTATGGATTTTGAGTTATTAATTTTTAACTTTCTTACCTCTAGTGGTAGGCATTGGGAGTTACTGGTTATTGTCCCCAATATGTTCATTGGTTATTATCTAGATCCTACGGGGAAGGAATTGGACACATTATATGGACACCCAATGAATAGGCCATTATTCACGTGAGAAATATTTCATATTTTTATATCCGTTAACATCTATTATTACATTACTATTTATTTATGCAATTTAATATGTTACATTAACATGTAGGGATTTAAGAGAGTTCAAAAAAGATGGAGGAAACATCTCCAACATCTCCAAGAAAAAGAAACAGTTACTAAATTGGGAGAATGTGAAAGTAATTTCCCGACTCCAATGTATTTATTATTTTTGTGAAATGTTCTTGTTTGTATTTTTGAACAATTTGTATGTTTTAATTTATAGTGTGCTAAACAAGACAACGACTGGGCAAGTGCATACTATGTGATGTGATATATGGACCTAATTATCAAACATGTTGTAATGGAAATCGATACCATACAACATGTATTATATATAGTCTCATTAGATAATATGAAATATATCAATCTTATTATATATTATTAATTATATATACGTCATTCTCTTTGCAGGTGTTTAAAACCAGTGACTTCACTATAGGTGAAAAGTGATTAGATGTACATACTCCCTATACGATGGAAGAATTAGATGATGTAAGAGAACAATGGGCAAAAGCCTTACAAGTAGTGAGAATTTTTTATTATGATTGGGATACTGATGACGATAATAATAAATATTGATATTTTCTAAAATTTTTTCTCATAATTACTTTTTTATTTGATGACATGTGAATGAATTTTTTTGAATTGTCATATGTGTGAATGTGAAGATGATCACATGAATGTTTCTACATGTGTCTGAGTGTGAAAAGAGATGAAATGAATGGAACTAAAGGTTGCTAAATGTGTGTGAAAATAGAGGAAATTTGAAATGGAATTGCATGTTTCAACATATATCTGATGAAAAATAATATGAATCAAATGTTCTTATACATGTGTGTGATCATAAATTGTTGTCCATGTTGTTAATTTTGTAGGTTTGTGGCCTATTGTTGGCTGATATCAATGGATGTTGTAAGCATACAGTTCAGAACTAAACTACAGGTTCTGCATCTCACTTACCAGCCATATATCTATCCTGCAAACTGATAAGAAAAAAAAATCAGAACATAGGCGTCGATTATTAGTATAAAACTGACAACAAAGACATACAACATCAGTTATTAGCAAAAAAACGACATCTATATGGCGTCAGTTATTAGTATATGACCGACATCTTTATCTGGATATAGTTTCAATTATATATACAAACCGACGGCGATGGTGCCCTTGCTGGAACATTTTATTGGTGGCAGGAAGGGTTATGACGTCGGTTTTTGTGAAACGCCGATGTCTTTGACCTGGATATAGTGTCAGTTTTATTAAATAACCGACACCTATAGTGCCCTTGCTGGCGTGTTTTTGGTGGCGGGAAGGATTATGGTGTCGGTGTTAAAACCGACGTTGAAGGTTTCAACTTTTAGCGTCACCCACTTGGGTGTCACTTTGAAACCGATGCCAAAGGCCTTAAATAACCAACACTAAAGGTCGGTTCTATACTAGTGTACATATTGGGCACCATAACGGTCATGTGTATCGGGCATCATATTGGTCATGTATATTGGGCATCATATCGGTTTGCCTCATGGATTCAACATATCGGGTACCCATATAAAGTGGTATCTGATTAGCATATCATGTGACCATTAATAATAAAAACCTTGAACTCAAAACAAGACAAGATGAATACCAAGTTGTTCTTCAACTTGACACAAGGTAAAGAGAGAGTATCAAGTTTCAAAGGACAAAAGAATATTGGGTTCCTAGGGTTTTTCTCATATCGGGCAAAGGTAATGCTTGACCCTAGTGTCATATTCAAGGTACTATATAGGGGTCTTTCATATCGTTCATAGGGCTTGTCTTACATATCGGGTAGACCCCATATCGGGTTCCATATCGGTTTGCAAGATCTTCAACCCATATCTGGTTGTCCATGATGATGTCATCATCATTATCCTTGAGATTATTAATTAATTCAAGCCTATGGATAACAACCCTAATTACATATTGGAACTCATGTTTATATCAATTGATCAAAGGAAATCTGAATTTTGTATTTAATCATCAATTTGAACAACATTGAAGAAGGATAATAATATTGAAGGGTTTAAGTTATATAACCCGCATCTCAAAGAGCTTCCAAGCTTCAAACTTCAACTCCACACATTCCAAGGTTGAAGATGAGCCTTCTCCAAGCTCCAAGACTTGAGCTCCAAGCTTTTGCATGATATCTCCAATCACCTTGGGTGATATCACCTCACTTCGTTGCTTCAACCTACTTGATCGATATCTCTCCTTCTTGGCCAATACCAAGCCTCACCATTCCACTCTCTTCACTATTGGTGACAGAAGGAAAGGTGTTGCACGATACAAGAGGAAAGGCACTTGCTAGATCTGAAAATCTTGCCAACAAATGAAGATCAAGGTATTTATACTTGAGGTTTATAGAAAAGAGTGTCATAGGTGTCATTAACTTAAGGTATTTCATGCCACCTAGCCGAGCACGGTCGACATATACTCTTGCATGCATGCCACTACTATCTTACCATGCAAAGATAAAAGTCCATGGATAATGTAGGGAATAAGGGGTGGCTCTTTGTCTCCTAGAGAAAGTCTCCTTCCACTAACTTATTATAATATTCAACTCCATCATTTCCAAGACAAAAGCAAATCAATGTTTTATCATTTCCTTGAAGTGCCTTTCCCATCATGGCCAAACCAAAGCTTCCACAAATTGATAGGATGCTCTCCCTATGGCTCTATGGCTGATAGGGACTTCCTTATAAGTCCACAACTCGACATGGCTCATGTACATAGCTTCAACTTATGTATTTTCTTGTTTTCTTCATTTATTAAGAATACTAACACTTCATGATGTTTCAAACATATTGTCTCCTCCTTTATCTTTCCTCTAGATAATACTAGGTAAGAGTAAAAACAATCTAGAGGTGGTAATTTACACATTAACCCTACATTTTGCATATACCATAACTGATTCATCAAGCACATTAGCATTGTTTACACAAGTTCCTACTTAGACTTAGGCTTTGCACAAGCCACCACTTAGCATCATATTCTCTTTCATGACATTCAAAACACTTAGAAGACATTCATCATGTAACATTTGCAACATAACCCCTCATCTTGGGTACATTGCACTTTTCACTTAGATTATCATATAATGCACACGTAGTTTGCATATAAGCTCAAATTTTGAAAACAATACATCACAAAGGCCTTAATTACTTTTTAAAAAATAAAAACAAGTTGTAAGAAACTTACTTAAGAAAAACATCTAGGGTTAGGTCATAACCTAGGTCAGGGGCATTACATGAGAGTACAAGGATGACTCTAGGACACACTAGACATCTAATCAACTTTCTCAAAGATTCATTACTATAGTTTCTCTTTGCTGCCACATGTTTGTTTTCGTCACTTCCGATTACCTAAAAATATGTGGTGAACCACAAGGGTGAGACCCATGTCCCAGCAAGAGATATAACCTCCAACAACATTTATTGATTACAACATTTTAAAGTAATTAAACAGTTTATCAGTTTAATCAGATATAACAAATAAGATCAGTAGTAATGATGATTAACAAAATACATAAAGGAGCAGATAATAACTATCATCATTAGCCAAACTATCATCCTTTATCTTGTTGACAATATAAGAAATTCAATAGCATATGCATATCTAGCATCATGAGCAAGTCTAGTAACATAGCATAGCTAAAAGCATGAGCATGTGTAAATGGTTGAACATATCAACATCATAAGAAGAGCTAACAACATAAGCACAACTATCTGGATAAGCATGATTATCAATATATGCATCTCTAGTAAGAAAGGCATGGCTAACATGCTAAACATGACTAACAACACGAGATAGCTAGCATCATGATTATAATGAGCAGTAGCAGTATATTTATCAACATAATCATGGCTACTGTATGTACGCATCTATAATCTTAAGAATATCCACAACATAAGTATATCTACTATCTCTTAATTTCACTAAAAGATAACAGACAAGGGTTATCATCCAATGTGAAATGTTGTGTATAACCCTAAAAAAATATGCCATACGGTTGTATTACATCTTTTATTACGCCCTGAGGAAATTGAAGATACCACTCAAAATCCAACTGACCACTGCTAATTTGAAATCAATGCCATACAAGATCTAGGAAGTGACGGACTCCTATGATCTTCTCTGCCCCCATTCAGTACAGGTCTGCCACAGTGACACATAAGGTCAAGCTACTAACAGCCTAGTCCGTCCTTGGTATAGGTCATGACACTAGTGAAAGGAGGTGGGTACGCATACCTGATAACCTCCCATTTTGGACGATTATCTTAGTCTTTTTCTTTAGTTTTCCATACTCTTTCTAAATTAAAACTATACATAATCCCAAATTTACCCTTTTTTGTAAATATACCACTAGACTAACTTTTCCCTTTTATATATGCAGAAAAACACACAAAAAATCATAAAAGATTGACTCAGCCTCAAGATCGCATGGATTCAAACGGTCCCAAGACCGCATGAAGCCAACCGGTCTCGAGACCGCATGGAGTCAAACGGTCCCAAGACCGCATGAAGCCAACCAGTCTCGAGACCGCATGGAGTCACACGGTCTCAAGACCGCATGAAGCCAATCGGTCCCGAGACCGCATGGAGTTCAAACGGTCCCAAGACCGCATGAAGCCAACCGATCCTGAGACCGCATGGAGTCACACGATCTCAAGACCGCATGAAGCCAACCGGTCCCGAGACTGCATGGAGTTCAAACGGTCTCAAGACCGCATGAAGCCAATCGGTCCCGAGACCGCATGGAGTTCAAACGGTCCCAAGACCGCATGAAGCCAACCGGTCCCGAGACCGCATGGAGTTCAAACGGTCTCAAGACCGCATGAAGCCAACCGGTCCCTAGACTGCATGGAGTTCAAACGGTCTCAAGACCGCATGAGGCCAAACGGTCTTGAGGTCCAAACGGTCTTGAGGTCCAAGCGGTCTCGAGGTCCAAACGGTCTCCAAACCGTTTGGACTTCACTTAAGGCCTATAAAGAAGACCCCAAGGGTCCTCCATCAGATATCAAGTTTCAGACGTCCAAAGGCTGCCTCAATCACTCCAGAGCTCTTGCGACTTCCATCCTCCGCCCTGGGGCTGCCGGTCTGAGACCCATACTCCATCTCGAAGCTACTTTCTCTCTCTCTGCCAAAGAAGGTGGGAAGAGGGAGATCTCATCATCGCCCAACCTGTGAAGCTGGTGGATCGTTTCTCTCTCTCCAAGGGGTTGACTTTCATTTCTCCTTTATGGGGATGATACTCTCTCTCTCTTCTTGCCTCCTTCCTTGTCCCAGTCATGAGCGAGTAGTTTCTTTCAATAGGGTGCGGGGAGTAGCCCCGCTACCCATGTTTTCATATCATGTAAATGTAATCCATAACTTGTAATATAGAGTTCTTATCTTTTTGAGTTCAACATCAAACGATTATTGAATGCATGTTGCTTGATCTCCAACTTGTGTTATCCTTTATCTTTTAGTATGAATTGTCTATGTTTCTACTATTAGATTCGAAACTCATTTGTATGTTGGTTCTTGGTGCATGTATCCATCATGCATCTGTTTTGGTATCTAGGAGTGTATCTCAAGAAGTGGAGTAAACTCACTATCATTCGTTGCACTTTCATACTATGAAATGGAATCAGTTGACGTATGAAAGTGCAACCTTGGTAAGTCGAGAAACACACTTTGCGAGGGGAATGATGCGAAGTAAGTGACCATTTGTTCGGGAATGGCTGGCATTGCAACATTCCCACACTTCTCGTAGTTGGTTCTCCGAAAGGAAACTAAGTCTACAAAGATACTAACTGACTAGACTCTTTTTGCAGGTTATGTTTTGCTTTGCATGCATTGATCCATGTGTAGTGGCGGTGAAAACCGATCACACCCTAGTGATTTTTATCATAGTTTAACTCCTTAGATTTACTTGCTTTCTTTACTTTACATGTTCTTAGTTTAAAACATCAAAACCCAACTTTCGATCTAAGTGCCTACTAGTAAGTGATTAAGTGAATTTCTAAACATTTTCCATCTTGTTGCTTGCAACAAGACCGTTGTCCTGAGGATTCGACCCTTAACTATACTACGATAAGACTTCCACGTATCTTAGCATACGTGGGTGGAGTTCTTTATCTAGTATATGCAAGGCTAAACCTAAAGACTTACTATCTTTAGGATTTTTAGTTAGTGCACGCAATTCCACGTAAGTGGAAGCTTCATCAAAAAAATTTGGCGCCATTGCCGGGGACAACGGAATGTTGTAATTTCATTTAGTACCTTCCTAGTTGGTTAGGATTTTACACTTTCTTTTTAAGCATAACTCTATATATTCTTGAAACCATCATATCTTCACTATTATCTAAAGGTGTTTTCTTTTCTCTACTCAGGTAGAAAATGTGCATGCGATCATCGCATAATCGTGGATTCTCCCCTGATCCGGAGTACGACTCTGAGGTAGAGAGAAGTTTCCATCGTCGCATCCATCTCAATCGCCAACGAGCCAGACAAATGGCCGACGAACAACGCCAGGCTTCTTTGGTGATGGAGAGGGTAAATGCCGCCATCGCCGCTCAACGGGCACAACTCATCGTGGACACTCGTGCCCAAATCCAAGCGGAGATACGTGCGGAAGAGAAAGCCCACATCAGAGGTGAAACTGAGGCAGCAACCCAAGCTGCTCAGTTGGAGCTACGGAACAAGCAACTGAGGGACTACACTGTCCCGAAGAACTATGAGGATAACCACCCAGTCCAACCTCCGATTATCAATATCCCCAACTTCGAGATTCGGACCCAGTGGATCCAGATCTTGCAAGGCATCTCTTTCTCCGGAGGTTCTGGAGATGATTGCATGGATCATCTGAAAAGGTTTAAGGCACTGTGCCGCCTGGTTCCGCAAGATGGAGTCACTTTTGATGCGATAATGCTTCATCTGTTCCATTTGACCCTGTCTGGGAGGGCCCTGAGTTGGTATAACTCACTTGACAGAGAACCTATAATAACCACCTGGGCTCCCCTAGAGGAAAAGTTCTTAGAGAAGTTATTTCCCCCCTCACTGACTTATGAGATCAGAGGACAGATCAACCACTTCTCTCAGCTACCTGGAGAAACCCTTGCTGAAGCATGGGAAAGGTTTAAAGAACTTTTGCGGAAATGCCCCCATCATGGAATCTCCCAGAATCAACTGATAGAAACTTTCTATCGGGGAGTGAGCAATGATATTAAACAATTTTTAGATTCCTCATCTGGAGGAAACTTCATGAGAAAGAATTATGAGGATGCCTGGAAGATTGTTACTGTCGGAGCTGAAAACCAGTCCAACTGGGGACGGCCAGCCGATAAAGTTGTCCTCAAAGTTTACAAAGCTGAAGAATCTATAGAGATGAAGGCAATAGTTGAAGCCTTGAAAACTATAGCTCACAAACAACAAGCTCTCGAGACTTCTCTCGGAGAGATTGATAAGAAGAAAACTCCTTTAGTTCAACAAGTCAAGGCCATCACAGGATCCTGTGAGGCTTGTCATTCTTATGACCATCCGACCCTTTCTTGCGGTATGCTGTATAATGTGATGATGGATCTGCATCCACCACCACAACAATATGAACCCATTACTGGTCAATCTAGAGATTAGATTCCAAAACAAGTCAACTCCATCCACACTATTCCTGGACAAGTCTACTACAATCCCAATCAACCGAGGAATCACCCTGGATTCCAATATGGGAACCCTACTGGAACTGCAAATCCACAGCATCAGACCCAAGGGGGATCTGATAGTAGGCTACCACCTTGGTTCTCAAACAATTTCAACCAAAATCAAGGGAACTCCAGGAATAACTTCCCTAGGGCTAACTACCCCAGGAACCAATCGGCCTACTACCAGCACACTCATCCTCCGCTCCATCCACAGCTGCATACTCAGCAACCTCAGCTGGCGCTACCACCGCAACAATCTCAACAAACCCAACAACTTCTGAAAAACACTTCTTCTCAACCAGAAGATGAAATATCCTTGATAAGGCAGATGTTGCAATCTCAACAGACCATGCTCTCTAATCAGCAAGCACAACAAAAAGCAGTAGAAGCCCAACTCGCCCAGATTGCTGCACAATTAAAGCCTCCAGCAAGAACACTTGCAGGGCAGCCCAAATCAAATCCTAAGCATGGACAGAACAGACATGAACAGTTGAATACTATGCCAACAACATAACAACGCTACAGCTTCGTCGAGCCAGCGACGTAAAACCAAGGCGTTACTTGGGAGGCAACCCAAGATTTCAAAATTTTCCTTTATTTCCCGTTCTTTTATTTACCCTAGTTTTATCTTATGAAAATATAAAAAAATTCACATAACCAAAACAACCAAAAAAATAAACAAAAAAACAAATAACATAAATATATATATATATATATATATATATATATATCAAAAACAAACATAAAAATATAAAATCTTTTCATCCTTTACCCTTCCAAACGGTCTTGAAACCGTTTGGAGCCAAATGGTCCTGAAACCGTTTGGACTCCAAATGGTCTTGAAACCGTTTGGAGCCAAACGGTCCTGAAACCGTTTGGACTCCAAACATTCTTCAAACCGTTTGGGGCCAAACGGTCCTGAAACCGTTTGGACTCCAAACGGTCTTCAAACCGTTTGGAGCCAAACGGTCCCAAAACCGTTTGGAATGCAAATGGTCGCTAACTGTTCCCTATAAATATAAACCCTACCCCTCCTTCTCTTTTCTTCGACTCTCGAGTTTTCTAGCTTCCATGCAACAGCTGTTCCATTACCTTTGCACCCTCCCGCTCCCGCGCGTTTCGCCTCTGACGACCTGGTTCCCGTGCTTCTACACGGCAACCTCACCCCCGTTCCACCGTCCTTTGCTTCCTCGCCATCAACGTTACACCAACCGCAAGGCAGTCTAGCAACCACGGCAGTAGGACCGACCTTTTTCTCTTCCGCTACCTTCCTCACCGACATCATCGCCTCCGGCGCCGCCGCGGCGCTTCCGCTTTTCCGACGACGAATCCGCCTCGTCGTCTTCACCGTCGTTCTTATCGTCGTCTTCACCATCGCTTTTATCGCCGCCGCTTTCGCCATCGTCGTCGACGTATCCTCCGTCTCTGCGCCATTTTGCCTTCATCTTCGCCTTCGCTGGTGGCTACATGACGCTTCGTTTTCCAAGCGGTCTTGAAACCGTTTGGGACCAAACGGTCCTAAAACCGTTTGGGACCAAACGGTCCTGAAACTATTTGGAACCAAATGGTCTTCAAACCGTTTGGCCTTCCACAATCTTGTAATTTCCATAAAAATACAAAAACACATAAATACAAATAAAATCCATTTTTTCTAAACATGTTATTCTAATTTCCTGATTTTTCATTCTACAGCTATGGCTTCACCATCAAAGAACGTCATCGGATTTGAAGACCATGCAATCTGGATAGCAGGGCAACTGCTGGAAAAAGAAGCTAAGCTCCAGAAGATAAGAGATGACTTCAATAGGACTGGGAAGGCACCACCGAATATCATTATGATGGACGTCCTGTGCGACCTTGATCACCTTGAAAAGTGCCTAGTTGAGGCACCTGAAGAAGAAATTGCTATCTCTTCTTCTGATGATGAAGGCTCGGAGTACAATCCTAACTCCAAGGAGGAATCCCCTTACAAAGAACAAAAGGGGAAATGCAAGGTCCTGGAGACTGCAACTGGGCAGCCCTCCAAGAAACGGGAAAGAAAACAAGTTCGCCCTGCCTCCGCCATGGATCAACCCCTTGCAAAACCTACCAATACCATCCCTGTTACCACCACCACCTTCCCTCCCGTCACCACCACAGCACCGCCACGAGAAAATCTCTTCATCCAAACCAACCTCTCCACTGACAAAACACTAAAACCCACCAAGTATGTTTGCTCCAGCATACTGCTTAAGATGGGGATATACGACCACATCTTGAACGTGCTAGAAAAAGCCAACCTCGCCAGGTTGTGTCTAGTACCTGAAGTATCCTACTCTGAACCCACTACAGAATTTTTCACTTTTCTGACCAAAGAGCCCGTAGACATCATGGATAGATCACGGGATGTAGGTGACAGAAGGCTTGTCACCCAAATCTTCGGAAACAAGGTTGTCCTAACGAAAAATATGCTGAATACAGTTTTTATTGACAACCAGGAACAGCTGCAAAAAGCCATGGCAGTGGGAACCGAACATCCCGAGTTCAATAGACACAAATTCTGGAAATCTCTAACCGGGATCCTCACCTATGATGCGAAGACGTGCAAAGCATCAAACATACACTCTGGATTTGTGCGCACCATGCACAAAATTCATGTTGGCGCACTCTTCCCCATGACAGAAGGGGGAAATGTCATAATGTCGGATCTTTTCATTCTCTGGTCTATTCTTAACGAAAGGCCAATCAATATCGGATGACAAATGATCCAGAAATTATCAGCTTTCGGCCTGGGGAAGGAAATCTGCATGGGGGGTCATGTCACATCCATTATCAAATACCTCAAGATGGACAAACCCCTACCTCGCTGCACGCAACTAAAGGGCGACATCCTTACCAATGAACAAAATCTGAAGAACTCCTTCATCATCAAGGAAAAGGATGGGAAACTACATTATGTATTCTGCCCCATGGTCAAGTCATCCAGAACACTCCTCCCGCTTCCGGAGCTAGCAAACTACGACACAAAACAGCTCCTCTTCTCCGACGAGGAACTTACACAACTCCTAGCTTCGGTTAAAACAATCAAAAAGAAAGCAACGGTGGGACATACAGAGCTGAGCATCACAGCCCCGACAGCTTGACCAACAAAAATACCTGTCAAACGACCTTCCAGAAGGCAGTTGCAGGCCCAACAGCTGTCGGGGACACCAACATCTAGGCCAAATCCAGAGGCTGAGACCCTCCATGAAGAAAACTTAACCACCTCTTCAATCGACTCTTTCATTCAGAGTCTACATGATCAGCTAACTGCCACCACCACTCCACCTTCCACCATTCCAACATCTACCACTCCTCTCTTCCCCATCACATCCACGCAACCATTCACATCCTCTTCATCACCCCTATTCCCTTCGGGCTATCCTTTCTCCACCCCTATGCCCGACTTTACCACTTTCCTGTTCACCTCCCCAGTTTCCACCCCATCACTATCACTACCACCGCTTTCACCAAAAATCCCACCACCTTTCACATCCACCACCACCCCGGCACCGCTGGTGACTCCATCCACAGTCACCACGTAGCTTGGGGCATCATCATTGTCTCTTCCACAAGACACTAACACCATCCCACGCAGACCCCATCCATCCCACCCTTCCGCTCCTGGGGTCCCTTTTGCCAATATCGGTGAGGAATTCGGCTGTCAATTCGACGCCATCCGAAACCTCCTCACCGATCCTTCTAACATCTTACATTCTATTTTTTCTTGTGTGCATGGTTTATCACGAAAGGTGGCCACAATCGACGAACAACACCGAGCCTTTCCCACCATCCTCCAAGACTTCCAACAACTACAAGATGAGGTGGCTAAGCAAGTTGAGCACATCAACAGCCACTACAACAACTTCCCAGACCTGGTCCTTGGAGCGAAGCGTCAGCAAGAAGCAACGGCAAAGCAAGTCGATGAGATCTCTACACAGACTCAGCCTCTGCCAGAGACTCTCCGTGAGCTCCAACAACAACAAGCAGTTCTGAGCACGCGCTTGGACACCATCAACAACACACTCACACAGCTACAACATCGCCAAGAGGAGTCAACTAATGATGAAATCCGACAGTTACGTGCTCAAGTTACAAATCTTACAGCACGTCTCCTCTCTGCCGAGGACAGATATACCGACCTCAAAGAATCCCATGATGCACTACTCGAAACACATGAGCATCTACAAGTGGCTTTCGATGAGTTACAAGCCACCCATCGGCGGTGCAAACAGACCGCACGTAAAAAGCTAGTAGATAAGGTATTGGTCGATAAGGATGGCGATGATGACGAAGAAGACGACTCCGACTCATCTGCCGATTCGAACAAAGATACCACCTCCTATGGTGATAAACCTAATGATGGAGAGGACCCAGGCAATGCAGCAGAACCTTCTCACAAAGGTTCCGACAAAGGTCACCATGATAGTGAACATCACCCCAAGTACCCACACAATGATAATGTCAACATGTCATACGGGGACTAATTCTTTGATTATTCCGCTATGGGATCCATCAGGGAAGCTGCTAAAGATGTGGATTTTGCTGAGTTCCACCATTGTATACTAGGAACCAGCGCCAGCCCACCAACAACAACTGCTCCACCTCTCTCAGCACCTTCTCCCCATGACCAGGACGAGGCAGAACGAGTAAGCTTAGACACAAATGAAGACCTCGATTCTGCCTCCGACTCGGAAGACGACCTACAAGGCCATGAAGAAGCCTTAGTACAACCTTCTTCTCCCCCTCCATAGGAACTTCCCCCGCCACCACCTCTGCCGCACAAAATGCATGACTTGGATATGGCGGCCATCTCCACATTAGATGCTTAGGACATTTTTATACTGAACACTATTGTGGACGATGCAAAGGCAGGGGAAGACATAATTTATCACAATACCAAAACTAGGCGTAAGATGACACGTGAAGACTTCTGCAACATCCTCCGACCTCGGTCCACGATGCCAATGGAAATCTTCCGTGTCCTTCTTGCCAACTATATAGAAATGTACAGAAGTTCTAAGCGGCAACAGCCGGTTTTCAATGCCTCGCCCGCTCTGTCTGTTGGCCTTTTATACAAAGACATAAGAGCAAAGTTGATCGAGCGGTTGCATGCTGGTTTAGCATGTCGGGCACATTATCTTACCGTGCCCTTCCAAGTTTTGGACCACTGGCTTTTTATGATTGTGGATACCGAGGATCGGGATGCCAAGGTGTATAATTTCTGCGGCGCCGAGCTACCATCCGGCACAATAAACTTCGTTGGTGAAGCAGTAGGAGAAGCAAGGTGTATACCCTTCTGGCTTCTTAAGTTAATTTGGGTTGCACGCGCATCTCTCCACCAAAATTGGAGCCAACCTTGGTTCAAAATCATAAACCCTCAAGTTCAAGCCGCTGAGGGATCTGGGGACTGTGCTTTCTGCACCATACGTGACATCCAAGTGCTGAACCAGGAAATCCCATTTACTGATCTGGTTGCTGAAGATTTTCATTCCTTGCACGGGCATTATGCCATGGAGCTCATCTGTGATACACAGTTCTTCAAGGACCCGACTATGGCACCAGATGACGTCTCCCACTACCTTTTCTCAGCTATCCAGCGACTGTAGTGGTGACCCTTCTGACAAACTATGAAAGAGTCGGAAAAACCTAAGGAGCCGGCCTTAGCCGCCAAGCAAAGAAAAAGCGATATCAATCCTCTGTCTGCCATAAAACCAACCTTTTTTGACTTCGATCACAGTGCTTGCAAAGGTCTCTCAGACTTCGAACTACGTCTCATTATGGCGCGGCTTTCAGCCGAGAAAGATGGGCTCGTATTCATGTCTCGGGACATTCTTGTAATGGCAGACACACTACGAGAGACTTTACAATTCAAAGGATTGCTCTCTGTAAGTTTAATGGCCTCCTATCAGTTTCTAATCGGCCAAAATAACCCAACAACATACATGGCGTCCCCATATATGAAAGATGACCTTCTAAAGCTCAAGAACTTCTGCACAACTGACGCGCTGATCTCCTATCTACAACACACAATGCTGACGTTCATCATGTTACCCTTCCTCTATCATGAGCACTGGATGCTCCTGGCCACAAATCTCCCAGAAGGAACAACTACAATATATAATAGTTCTGATAGCCAGTACAATACACGACAGAAGAACTATATCGTGACACCGAAAATGCCAACAGAGGTAGTGGCAAAGGAGTGCGTCGACAAGTTAATCGCTTTTCTGAGTCTGCATACAAGGGCGTACGACAAAGAGCACTTTCACCGCCCTTCCTTCTGCCACAAATGCCCCCAGCAAATCTGAGAATCGAACGACTACGGCTTCCACGTCCTCTACTGGATGTACACCATCATCGTTCTTCAAAGACCAGTAGAGGAGATGACTGACGTGGATTACCACGCTTTACGAGGACAGTTCACAGCAAATCTACTTCATTCCCCGGGGACAAATGAAGAATTACCTTAGCCTGTAGCCCTTGTCCTAATTACTTCTCAACCTATCACTTTGACACTTTGAGGACAGAGTGAGTGATAAGTTGGGGGGGTACATTAGACAAGGGCGAGGTATCATTTTCTACATCCCTCTTTCTCCATCTTCCCCTTTTCTTTGTTTGGACATATTCTTTTTTTCTTTCTTTTAATTAACCCTTTTTGAGTAGAATCACCCTCAATTAACTCTAGAATCATGTTAGCCCCCAAAAGTAAATAGCACTTAGACATTTAATGGAGATTTAATAACCTCCCTCCACTATTGATTTTCATGCTTTTGCTTCACTTCTTTATCTGACTCTCTACAGGTCAATATCAAGGTAGAAATAAGCCAAGCTCTCAAGGATGAGAGGGGCATCAGGCAACTTCCAAATCAAGGAGTTCTGCAAGCGGACCACAAACCAAATAAGTGCATGTTGAAAAACTCTAAGAACAGCTTTCCTCTCTTCAAAATAAAAGAGGCTTGGCCGCCCAAAATATTTTCCCAAACAAAACCCCAAAACCCAAGCCTGCGAGTCATCGAATAAAAGCCAGAGAGTCGAATAAAATTATGAGAGTTGTGCCATGAATAAGGATCTATATAAGGAACCAATGAAGGTCTCACCCGACCAGCACATTCAGCTGCCCTCACAAAGGCAGATGTGTCGTTCCCGGTAGTGAAACCCTAAGGTATCTAAATATATGAAAGGCTTATAAAGGACTCACCCGACCGGTACATTCAACTGCCCTCACAAAGGCAGATGTGTCGTGCCCGTTAGTGAGATCCTAAAAGCATAGACAACCCCTCCCCCACTTGAAGGGGGAGTTACACTTCAAGCCTTTAGCCAACCCTCATACCCTCTCTAGCTTCCAGTAGATCTTTCAGAGAGGTATAAAGATGATTAGAGTCAACAACATGCACAGAATAAAGGTGGTCCCGATGCGAGCTACGAGATACAGAAAGAACCTGAGGCCCAAGCAACTCTCAAAATATGAAAGAGTCAAGGCAAGCAATAAGACTTGATATGACCTTAGGAGAACTCAGATTAAGAATTGAAACAAGAGTATGGAAATCCCGACTAAATAATATCGCCTCGCCATTACATGCCTCAGCTCTATCTAACTTGAGGACAATCTAGACTCTAAGTTGGGGGGTGATAACCTCCCATTTTGGACGATTATCTTAGTCTTTTTCTTTAGTTTTCCATACTCTTTCTAAATTAAAACTATACATAATCCCAAATTTACCCTTTTTTGTAAATATACCATCAAACTAACTTTTCCCTTTTATATATGCAGAAAAACACAAAAAAAAATCATAAAAGATTAACTCAGCCTCAAGACTGCATGGATTCAAACGGTCCCAAGACCGCATGAAGCCAACCGGTCTCGAGACCGCATGGAGTCAAACGGTCCCAAGACCGCATGAATCCAACTGGTCCCGAGACCGCATGGAGTCACACGGTCTCAACACCGCATGAAGCCAATCGGTCCCGAGACCGCATGGAGTTCAAACGGTCCCAAGACCGCATGAAGCCAACCGGTCCCGAGACCGCATGGAGTCACACGATCTCAAGACCGCATGAAGCCAACCGGTCCCGAGACCGCATGGAGTTCAAACGGTATCAAGACCGCATGAAGCCAATCGGTCCTGAGACCGCATGGAGTTCAAATGGTCCCAAGACCGCATGAAGCCAACCGGTCCCGAGACCGCATGGAGTTCAAATGGTCTCAAGACCACATGAAGCCAACCGGTCCCGAGACCGCATGGAGTTCAAACGGTCTCAAGACCGCATGAGGCCAAACGGTCTTGAGGTCCAAACGTTCTCGAGGTCCAAACGGTCTCCAAACCGTTTGGACTTCACTTAAGGCCTATAAATAAGACCCCAAGGGTCCTCCATCAGATATCAAGTTTCAGACGTCCAAAGGCTGCCTCAATCACTCCAGAGCTCTTGCGACTTCCATCCTTTGCCCTGGGGCTGCCGGTCTGAGACCCATACCCCATCTTGAAGCTACTTTCTCTCTCTCAGCCAAAGAAGCTGGGAAGTGGGAGATCTCGTCATCGCACAACCTGTGAAGCTGGTGGATCGTTTCTCTCTCTCCAAGGGGTTGACTTTCCTTTGTCCTTTATGGGGATGATGCTCTCTCTCTCTCTTCTTGCCTCCTTCCTTGTCCCAGTCATGAGCGAGTAGTTTCTTTCACTAGGGTGCGGGGAGTAGCCCCGCTACCCATGTTTTCATATCACGTAAATGTAATCCATAACTTGTAATATAGAGTTCTTGTCTTTTTCAGTTCAACATCAAACGATTAATGAATGCATGTTGCTTGATCTCCAACTTGTGTTATCCTTTATCTTTTAGTATGAATTGTCTATGTTTGTACTATTAGATTCCAAACTTGTTTGTATGTTGGTTCTTGGTGCATGTATCCACCATGCATCTGTTTCAGTATCTAGGAGTGTATCTCAAGAAGTGGAGTAAACTCACTATCATTCGTTGCACTTTCATACTATGAAATGGAATCAGTTGACGTATGAAAGTGCAACCTTGGTAAGTCGAGAAACACACTTTGCGAGGGGAATGATGCAAAGTAAGTGACCATTTGTTCGGGAATGGCTGGCGTTGCAACATTCCCGCACTTCTCGTAGTTGGTTCTCCGAAAGGAAACTAATTCTACAAAGATACTAACTGACTAGACTCTTTTTGCAGGTTATGTTTTTCTTTGCATGTGTTGACCCATGTGTAGTGGCGGTGAAAAACCGATCACACCCTAGTGACTTTTATCATAGTTTAACTCCTTAGATTTACTTGCTTTCTTTACTTTACATGTTCTTAGTTTAAAACATCAAAACCCAACTCTCGATCTAAGTGCCTACTAGTAAGTGATTAAGTGAAATTCTAAACATTTTCCATCTTGTTGCTTGCAACAAGACCGTTGTCCTGAGGATTCGACCCTTAACTATACTACGATAAGACTTCCACGTATCTAAGCATACGTGGGTGGAGTTCTTTATCTAGTATATGCAAGGCTAAACCTAAAGACTTACTATCTTTAGGATTTTTAGTTGGTGCACGCAATTCCACATAAGTGGAAGCTCCATCAATACCCTACCATCTGAGGTACAACCATAGTTGTCCTCCAATCTTGTCACATAAATAATCACCAAGACACGACCACAGTCGTTCTCAATCACATCAGATGTATGAGGCATGACCATATCCAACCTCCACAATCTACATTGTGGATGACAAGGATATATCCTCAACTTTCCACCCCCACATACTCAACAGTATGCGCTCCGAGTTTCCCTTAGGAATACTCATTTCACCATATGGAAAATTCTGACCCTCAGATGGATCTATGGCACAGAGCACTACATGATTAGAGTTTCACTTGATTAGTTATGCCAATTGGGTGAATTAAGGCTGCATCAAACAAGTGGACAAACAAACCTAATTCACTTCTAACAAGCACATAAATATCACAACTTCAAAAGATATAAAATGCGTGAAACATAATTTCTCATCTCATCATCACGTGGTACTATTCACTTTCCATTCATGAGACCAAACTAGTCATCATACTATCACAAGATATACATCCTTTTCAGAATATCACATGGTATCAACCCTTATCAACACAAGAGGATTACACCTCATTCAGGGCTCAACCATGCCCAAAGGTCATTAAGACCATCATACTATCATGGGGTATAAAATCCTTTTCACAATATCACAAGGTATCAACCCTTATCAACACAAGAGGATTACACCTCATTTAGGGATCAACCATGCCCAAAGGTCATTAAGACCATCATACTATTCCCTACAAGATCATGATTATCTTTGCATGACCTATAACAAGGCTCAACAACATCACTTACATATAATACACCAGATCAACACAATATTGCATTAATGAGCTAGGAGATATTCATAAACACTCATAGCAGGGTTATATTAACATTAAGAACATTCCTTTATTACATCAACATGCAATGAATCTAGATATGATTAACCCTCATCATATTCATAATGCACATGTTTAGCATAAGAAAGTATCAACCATGTGTCTATGATAACCACCAATTAACATATTAGGTTTATGATCATATTAAGGAGGTTATTCCACCATCATTCCATCATATAAGAATGTTAAACATGAATACTCATCTTTATCTATTTGCATTAGAGTTAGGTTCAACATGACAAATTATATCAATGTTACGAATCAACACTTATACCCAAACCCTAACTCATGGCATCCCCATTGGATCATGGATGCATAAGGCGAAGCATCACCATAACATTCCATACTATTCTCAAGTATGAACCCACACATAAATCAAGGTGTAATCATCAGGTTATAGCATACTAGGGTTTCAATAACAATAAGAGAGTACCCCATGATTGAATTAGTCATTTAAGGACTATTCATACCCAATTACCATCATTTAGTTATATTAAAGCTAGGTATAACAAGCTATACCTCATTAGGGTCACATATCAACACAATATGGTTATCATCCCTTCTATTCATATGATTGAATAGGTAATACTACCTTATCAAGGGTAACCCTCCATTTTTCCATCATCATTCAACCCATATCACCATACCACAATGTCACCCAGAACCATTGGATGTTTAAAAGGTAAGACCATTGGTTGTTTACATAAGTAAACACCTTGGATAAACCATCTATGAAGTACTTGATTTGTTCTCTAGAAAGAGTCACCATTTAACCCTAGACATCCCTTGATTAACAACACAAAAAGTTCCATTGAGAGTAGGGTAAAACCCACAATCGACTGTTCATTTAAAACAAGCCATCCATTGTCAACAAGTAAGCTCCTTAAGTTGATCATATAAAGGAAACCATATAAATCACATTATTAGGACCAACATATTATATTAGACATAATTCCACTTTATTGGAGGAATAAACAATAGATCTTGACCATTGGGTCAAGTTCATATGTTAAAACCACCAATTACAGTATAGGTTCGACCATTGCATCAAGTGACCCAAGAAACCATTGGTCTAAGGCTTAATTGACGCTACAACTACAATTCTTAACTTATAATAGGTTGTAGAGACCTGATCCACCACCATTAGTGACCATTAAATCGCCATAGGTTGTTAGATCAACACTATATTCATTAGTCAACATCAAATATTAAGCTAATGTCATCATTCGTTGATAACATCAGTAGGGTACTTAATGATTGATCATGAAACTTCTAATGGATCCAAAACCTGACCTAAGGGGGTGACCATAGGATGTCACCGTCATTTTACACCTTTGATCACGACCATCAGTTGTCATGAAGACAACACCATAGGGTTCTTGCAATGGTAACATCATCAGGTCATGGATTTATATAAGAAATCAACTTTAAACCCTAAAATTGACCATTGGTTGATGGGTGCTTAGCACCATAGGTTGTCAAACCAACCTGATCAAAGTTATATTATACATTAGGAATAACTTATACATGATCACAGGTTCATATATAACTGAAATCAGAATAGGGAACATTATAAAAATCGAAATCTAAGTCAAGCATAACTTTTTAGTGCATAGATCATCATTTTCAAGCAAGAACATGATCTAGAAAGCTTATGGTTAGAAATAAATGTGGACCAAGTTATAAAACTTGCCTCTAATGATAAGATGAAACCACATAAAGAATAAACCTCGAGCAGGTAGGGTAGAAAATCCAAGCATAAGCTATGAACTCGTCCATCTAGCACCTTTCTTCATCAAATGAGCAAACCCTAAGCATAAGGAGCATGAAAGGTTGGGTTTTAGAGCTTTAGAGAAAATTCTACCATGGAACAGAAAGGTTCTGACCTGTAGGAAGGTATAAGTAAGGAGAAGAGCAAGATAAATGGAGAAGGAAAGAATAAAATAACTTTTCTTAGTCAGAATCCCTAGAAGATGACCTTGGAAACCCTGGGTAGGGCTAAATGGAGCTCTAGGAGTCCTTCTTCTCCAAAAAGAGGTTGTCTTCTACCTTAGAGCACTTGGTTCTGCATAAAAATAGAGGGGAGTCATTTATACAGGTTAAAGTCAAGATAAAGCAAGCATAGTTTTGAACTTGGGCAAGGAAGAGATAAATATAGCCCATGGATAAGGATGGAAGCAAGCATGAGGTGTAAAAGTAGCTTCCCCATGTGTCTATGGCCTTAAACTATTAAGAATATACAAGAACACACACAGAAGAAGCTCCCAAACCGTCCTTATAGACATGCTTAGCTTTCCTTTGTCGAATTTCCCAGCCAATCACACAATTCATTAGTTGATAGCTACAAAAGGTAGCTCATCTGTGAAGGGGTAAACCCTAAAATACCCTTGGAGAAAACACCTTCAAACCAAGGTTTAAATAGGCACCCAATGGCTCAACAAGCTCAAGAATGATGAGCGAATATCCGAGGAACATAATGCAAGTGATAAATTGCAAAGAAAACCTCTCAATTGGGTAAATGGCATAAAAGTCCAAAATGTGCAATAAATTGCATAACTTGCTCAAACAATGTCCAAATTGGACCACATTTGAAACTTAATCTTGTATTATGATTTCAAAGCATATCACAATGTTATATTAGGGTTATAGAATTTAATTATGATAATTAAGCTTATTAAACTCATTAAGCAAGTTTAGGGGCCTTACAAATATAGTCGTGTACTATAATTGCTTAGGGTCAAATATGAATCACATTGAATGATGCCATGACTTATTTCCTTGTACTATTTAGTTTATAAAAGATATACATTTTCTTCATATTCCTTCTAAATAATCAAATTGTTCTACTACTCAGTTGTCAATACTTAAAAGGCTTTTTGTTTACTGCTTTACTTAACTGCTTTATTATTCTATTGTGCTTATAATAGTTGATGGATGAGAGTTATAACTCTCACTGGAACGTCTGGTCTCACCCTGTGGGTTCACCAACTTTTTGGGTGGTTTTGGATGAGGAGTTTGAGGCCGTGGTGTAGGAGTTGAGCAGTAAGGAGAACAATACATGTCTAAAGGTTGGACATGCTACTGGTGTAGTGTCTTAGTGGAGTCTTATGTCTCATCCATGTACTCTCGGGTCTTTGGGAGAGATTTTTTTGTTTTGTTTATCGACACATAGATTTTGATTTTATGCCATGATTGTATAGAAAGGGCTTGGACATATAAATATGTTGTAATATGTATCAATTATGGCTTGATAGCCTTTGAACTTCATATGTAACATCTTTTGGTATATGTGAAATGCAGATGGTCTATGTTGAAGGCTTGCTTACAAGATACTCCTTCATGATATGTTAAATTGCACTTGGTTTAATTTACCCTATTTTTTGGTAATATCATGATCAATGATAATTCCACAATTTGTTTTGAGTAATCTCGTTTGTTGTGGCAATGGTCATCATAAGTACTCACTAGAAGATAATAGAATTAATTACCCAGATCACATAATATCTAAGAATATGTTGTACTTTATCCCATTATCTAATAAGTGCTTTATCATTCACCTAAAAGTCTCTTTGGTATTTATTGTGTACACAAAATATTATCTTATCAATTTTTGCATCAAGGACCTATTTATAAACCCAAAAGTTCTTCAATTAGGCTTTAGATTGGATTAATGAGCCCATGTCTATACCTAGGCCTTCCAAAGGAGAAATACATCTGATTATATTCTAAATTACAAATTCAAGGTTGGGCATGTCATAGTTTCTAAATTATAGTCTCTTAGAGGCATATTAGCTCAACATTCATTATTCACTTACACTGAAGACCTAAACTAGGTCCAATCCACTCGAAGTCATACATATTATTTGAGTATTGCTATGTTTATTTTAAAGTAAAAACATTATTGTGGAATTCAAATTTATCCAATTTGAGGATCTTATAAAAGGTGTCAATAATGGTAGATAAGTAATGAGAGGACAAAAAGATACTAAATCTTACGTTTTAACCAGAGAAATACCTCTTTTATAGTATCAATCGAGCTTGGAATCTTTTTCTGGAAGGATAATAGTGTTAGAACAAGTTAAACATGTTTTTGATTCACCAAAAAATCCATTTCCTTTCGGAACTATGCAGGTGAGCATGAATCCCCGAGGTCATTTTATTAGATGTTAGGAAGCTTTAGATGAGCTATCAACTTAACCTTTATAGGAGAGTGATGGGGCTAAAAATATTTAGAGAGAGTGACATAAAGAGAGGGGGAGAGAGAGTGAGATATAGAGAGGGAAAGAGAGTGACTAACATAGAAGAGAGAGAGTGTAAGTGGGATAGAGGAGGGAAATTCTTATATAAATCTAATTTTTGTTCGTCATAAGACTGAGATATCACATTTACCAAATGGTTTGATAACAAATGGTAGAATCACGTTCCCAAAATATCTTCATGCCCATCAAAGAACTCAATTGAATGGTACGTAATGAATTTGGGACATTACAAAAGCTGGAACTTTTGTGACGTTGAGTTTCTTTATCCACCTTTCCTTTTCCTAGAGTATGAGGTATCGCTAACAATGATGAGTGTCGACCCCTCAAATGGTCATGGTATAGATCTTATAGTCTACCATTGTTAAAGAATAGTTTACTTCCTAAATCATCACTCCTCATGACTAGAAAGTTAGATTCTAAAAGACCTAAGTCTTAGTCTCCTAGAATGAAAACTTTTACATAAAATATGTATGAAATAAATCAACAACATATTTATTTATTATCCTCATGAACCTTAAAGGGTAGCAATATACTAGAAGGAAATATCACCTAGTACCTGGACATCAAGATCATATCCCTTTAAGATTTCAGATCATATGTTGATTTCAATTGTATTTCATGATGATCAACATAGATATACCTGCAAAACATATAATTGAGGAAGCGTTATTGTGGAAATATAATTTTTGTACTTTATACCAAAAATCATAAAATTCGTACATATCATCACAAGTGTGTTGGTCACTATAAAATGATATAAAAATGCAATTTTATGATAAACATATATTTGTTGGATAAAGACATTAAAACTACAAGAATTAAACTCAATGATTTAAGGAACAAACAATTAAATACAAATCATGTTTTATGTGTAATTCCATTATACTGAAACATTAGAATACCTTTGACCAACTTCCCAAAGGAAGAGGTTTGTGATGAACATTTAAGCTAAATCTAAGTGTGTACCCTACGTTGGCATGAGGTACTAAAAGACTAAAAGTTAGTATTTAACCCTATTCCTAAGGTATCACAAGCCAACACCAATGGATAATCATCTTATAAACATACTCTATCCTTTCTTGATAAATCAAGTATGTGCATTGTGCCTAGCATGCTTACCCTAAGAGTCAGGTAGGTACAACTAGGGTTGTATTATGTACTTGTATGTTAAATGCTTTCATGTTTGTTCAATATATTACAAGAAAAATGAAAGTAGTAGTCATAGGGAACATGTACCTCAAACAAGTACAAACATCCATGCATTGTTTTGAGAAATAGGTAAATATATTTCCCAATACGAGGGTATATTCAGTCTATATATTACGTAAAAGACCTAAATATCACACTATTTTTTTTACAAGAGGTTTGATCTACTAAATATCCCATCATAATTTAGCTTGGGGTAATAAACCTCTATCTAACCCTTATTTTGTCCTTCATTTCATTTATGATATCTTTTCCAATCATTTGTATAATAGACATTTTTTGGTTGTTCTCACCATCGTGGATCATTTTATTTATGTCCTTCCAAACATTATACAAATTAATGGTGATGCAAACCCCATCAGTCAGTTTCCCTTCATCTTTCCTTTTAACCAACTCATGGCCCCAACAAGATTCATAGTAATGTTAGGCCTCATTCATACTTGACACATTTGGTGGACCATATGTATTTGGTGAAGCTACAATTGCTGAATATGTGACTATTTGTTTTATTGTCCTTGCAATAGAGAGTCCACAAAGGATCAATATGTATCCCCCACCTCCTTCATCTATCCTTTGTCATTAATTCCCCCAATAGAACTCCATTTTGGAACATGGAAGGGGACCTAAAAAATTCTTAACCAAATGACCTCCTCATAAGTGTCATTGTTTATCCATGGTTCCATATGATGATTGTGAAGCATAAAAACATCATTGCCATCAATGAGGTATAAGGGTTTTACCTTGACCCATCTATTGCATAAGATCCTTCACACCTTTGATAGTTATAAGTAAAGCTCCAATGACCTTTTGCCATATCTCTTGGTCATTTAATTGGAACAAATGTTTAATTTGCAACTCAAGAATCTATCTAGTCTTTGAATATTATAGGTTTTGATGATGTCCTTTAGTTTTTTAATGTTGAGTCCACCACTATCATACCCTAGGCCACACCATGGCATTATCCCCATATGAAGTTAGTATTATTCATGTTCATTGTGTCTACCACATGTTTAAGTATCTCACAAACAACCCCCCAGAACATGATCATGCTTTGTGTAATAGATCTAACTAACACTGGGTTCCTATAAAGCAACACATTTGTTCTATTCTAACTTTCAATGTTCCTCTCATACAATTAAGTAACATATTGAACTCATGTGATGAACCCTCCATCAATGATTCATCTTACTGCCTTCACTATGTCTTTTGTTATACAAGACACTACAACATAGTGAAGGCGTTTAGCAAACTCAGACACATCCTTCCTCCTTGGAGTCAACTTAATGAAGATATGGTTTACAACCTAGACCATATTCCCTCCATCAATGATTCATCTTACTGCCTTCACTATGTCTTTTTAACTGAGATCTCGTGTCATACAAAAAGATGTTTTTTTTAACCATCTGGCCCAGAAGATTTGGAAAGATTAATGGGAAACATGGTAGGTTTTATCTCATCCTAGGTGGAAGCAAGATAAATATTCTCATTCATATCATGATTGGCTCTATCTATAGGAAATAGATCCCCATAGTTACTTTGCAGTGTACATTTTTGGTTGTAAAGCTGATGGAATTAGTTGATCACATTCAATGTGATGGCCTCTCTGCTTCAAACTATCATTCCCTCTTCACTGATAAATTTATGAATTGTTTTATGCATTTCCTTCTTTTTAATCACAGCACAATGAATTGTTTTCTACATTTCCTTCTTTTTAATCACAACATGGTAGGTATTTGTGTTGTTCTATCCATCTTTTATCCACTTCATTAGCAGACTCCTCATATTTATTTACCTTTAGTAGCATCTTCTTAACTTCACTTTCCCTATATATATTGCTTCATTATTCAACGATCGATGTCTGACTTCATGTGGGGGTCATTCCTACTCTGCTTTGGTGATGGGAAGCATGTTCTTTAGGTTATCCTTCTCTATACTGCACTTCTTTAGTGCTTTCTTAGTGTTTTATATCTTAGTCAATGCAACATATAGAGTACTACCCACCACTTCCTTTGACTAGCTCTCTTTGACATTCTTCCTGAAAGTAGTCCACTCGCACCACCAATTTAGAAAATGAATAGGATGAGCCACATGAGGTATATTCACCATTTTGATCTTTAATTGCTTGTGATCACATAGATGATTTTTAGTGCGTTGGGCCAAAGTTCAAGCCAAGCTACATTAATTAGATCCCATCTACCACTATTCTATTTAATATACCATATGGTAACGCCTATTGTAAAAGTGAGCTCTACCAACCCAACTGCCTCCATAGTGTCATTGGATGATGCCATGACTTTATTAGGGAACCGAAGACCTTCATACACTTATTTTTCCTTATTGGTATTGTTGAAGTCTCCTCCTATCAGCTAGGAAACCTCTTCTTTAGATGTTTCTTTAATGATGTGTCACATACTCTCCCTATTGCTCTTGAGATTCCCCCCAATAGATCCCCGATATGATTCTAGCCATATCGTATTCATTACAGAAGCTAACCATACACACTTGATCTATAAACTTGATCAAATTAACATCTCAACTAATGGAATTTCACCCAACCACAATTCACCCTCCATATCTCTGTTCTAGATTGAATAGGGACTTCCATCTGGGTGGGAAATGTGTATATACTCTTTCCTTCACATTCCTTATGTATCTATTCTCATAGAAGAAGACAAAGTTTACCTCCTCTGAAACAATAACTCCCCTCAGTTCCCTTTGGCTTCCCGCCAATGAGGCCCTCACATATTCCATGTGAGAATGGGCATTATCTACTAGTCTTGGTTCTTCTCCCATCACCAGAGTGGTTGTTTCACTTTGGCTTCTAGGTTGAGCTCCAGATTTCCCCAAGAATCCTGCTTCTGCTACTAGGTAGATTTCCCATTTCCTCCTCTATCATTTTGTCAAGTCCCATGAATTGTTTCTCTCTATTCACCACTTCCTCTACTCCTTTGTCTTCTACTTCCATGCTTTGTGTACTACCATCAAGTCAGCAACATGTGGGCCTGCAAACATAGTCGAGACCACCCTTTCATCACCTTCCTCAGGAGGATCAATTCTTCTAGGGTTTTCATCTTCCCCACTTCTTGTAGTCTCCACGTCTTTGTCATGGGCACTAGTTGTGATGCCTTCACCTGTGCTTCAACCTACCTTAATTGTTAATATCACTATTTCCTTACCTTACATCATTTGAGGAAGAGTCTTGCATTTGGCCCCTTTACTTTTTCTTCCTCTCACCTCTTAAGGAATGATAGGAGGTGATAGAAAAATAGAGCCCCTTGAACATTTTCCAACATTTTGACCAAGGACCATACATGAGCGGCACCTATCGGAAGTGACTTGTGCCAAATCCTCACTTACATTTGTCACCGTTATGAAGGTCCACCACTATCTCAAGAAGAGGTTTGGATTTTTTAGATATGTCAATGTAGAGTATAGTGCATCCGTTCACTTACCCATTTATCTCCTTTTTTTGACTCTTGGCTCTCCAATCACATGTGCAATCACCAAAGTGGCCCTCTCAGTGACAACCCATCACGCTAAACAAGATTACTCAAAACTCAAAACACGGTCGATCACTAATTAATCACATAGCAAAAAAGGGGGTAATTAAAACTAATTAAACAGTCCCAAATGAATCTAGAACATTTTCATAAAAGGCCAACATATTGCATGTATTCATATTATGCCAAGCATCTTTTAGAATTGTTTTGTGGCCTCAACCACAACATATGCATACAGAAGATCATTATCCATAGTTACCACATGTACAAGCATCACAATGCTACCAAAAGCTTGAGTCCATAGAAACATCATTTACAAAATTTCCCGCCCAGACCTGAGAGTATAGGGATGACTTTAGAACACATTAAACATCTAACAACCTTTTGCAAGGCCCATTACCATAGCTCCTCGTTGCTTTCATGAGTGTACTACCACTTCTACTGATCACCTAAACTTATGTGGTGACCGACAAGGTCAGACCCATGTCCGAGTGAGAGATATAACTCTCAACAATGCTTATTGATTCAACCAGGTTAAGTAATTAAACAGATAGAGGAAATTATATAACATAATAGAGAAACCAAACATAAAATTTATTGATAACAATTCTAGTCAGAATCTTTTTTGTTGCATTGAAAGGTTAACATTTTTCAAAAGATTAGGCATATTTAACATCATGGGCCTAACTATCATCATAAGTCTGACTAGCGTCATAACATAGTTAACAACATCAACAAGGCTAGCATGATATGAATTGTTAATAGTAAGGCATATCTAACAGAATAAACATAACTAGGAGAAGAAGCATGACTTATCAACATAATCATGACTAGTAGTATAAGTATGACTTAATAGCATAAGCATATCTACATTTTCTTATTGCACTATACATATCAAAATGTGAAAAGAGTAAATAAAGGTTATCATCCGATATAAATCGTTGTGTATAACCCTAATAAGAAATGATGCATAGTTGTATTATATCTTTTATTAAGCCTTGGGGAGTTTGAGTCATACCACTCAAAGTCCAACTGACCATTATGAAGCTCTATTTAGTTCAGTATAAGAAATAAAATAGATTGTATTCTAACATCTCTCCTTCTCGGTCAGTACGAGTCAAATGTAGTGACATATCAGTCAATCTTCCTACAATGACATATATTCAAGAGGCTAACACATACTCTACCCTTATTATAGGTTGTGGCACTAGTACCCAGGGTATACAAAACCCTATCATCTGAGGTACAACCGCAGTTGTCCACAATCACATCACATATACAAATATCTAAGACATGACCTCAACCACTCTCAATGCATGGAATGACCTCAGTCATCCTCCATAACCTTAGGATCAGAATGTCAAGGACACAAAGTCTCATGCACCCACAGATTCTCGACATGTTATGTATGTGACTTTGAGCTACCCTTAGGAACACCCATTTTACTTTCTAGCAAGTCTTGACATGGGAATTTTTCTACGACACAGGGCACTACATGAGTAGGGTTTCACTTGATTAGTTATTTCCAATTGGTCAAAGTATGGTTGCATCAAACAAGTGGACATACAAACCCTAATTCATTTGTAACAAGCATATATGTATAAATCCTCAAAAAGATAAAATATGGATGAGACATAATTCCTTCTTTCAACATCACATGGTACTATTTCATTACCATCCATGAGACTATACTTGTCATCACATCATCATATGATATAATTCCTTATCACATTATCCCAATGTACCAACACTTGTCAACATAAAGAGGATTAGACCTCCATAAAGAGTAAAGACATGCCCAAAAGTCATTAAGACCATCACATAATTTCATGCATGATCATCATTATCTTTCAACACCTTGAAGAAGGTACAACATACCATCACCATACTTGTGATACATAGATTCAACATAACTTTGCATTAAGGAGCTAGGATATTCACATGGTAGAATAAAAGAAAGCATCAATCATAAGGCCATGATAACCACTAGTTGACAATTTATGGTTATAAAAAGCATTAGAGAGAAAATCGTTCGTCATATCATACAAGGAAGATAAGTATGATTGACCATCATTACTTAATTGTATTAGGTTAAACTCAATGAGATAGGTTGAAGTGATGTTACAAATCAGCACCTCAAACAAGACCAACACTTAATTAGGTCAAAGCACATCATTCACACATAGCAGCCTAATCAGATCATGTGTGCACAAGGTAAAGCATTACCATCAAATCCCATGCTATCCTCAAGTATGGATTCAGACATAACTCAAGATATAGCCATCATATTGTAGCTTCAAACCAAATTATTAAAACTTAGTGTTCAAAAAAATCATCGATTTCCATAACAAAAAAACCATCGGATTTTAGATAGGCAAAACCATCAGATTGCTTAAATTGAGGGAAAAGGTAAGACTACAAAGTCATGGACTTGAAACCATCTATTCTAAATCATCAAATACAAGCCACTAGATCAGGTGCAACCATCACAAATCATTGAACCATAGACAACACATAAAACTGTCTGGTTCAAGGGAAAAATACATTGAATCATATGCATTAATCACCACCATGAGCCATAGACCACACATAAAACTATTGTGTTCAAGGAAAACAAGACATTTTATCATATGAATTAATCACCACCATTGGATCATGAGAAGACATAGGGTTATACACCTACAAAGTCCATCATTTGTTGACTTCACAAACACCATCAGTTGTGACATTTAGGTCCACCATCAGTTGTTGCAACCAGTGAGACCATCGAGTCTTGACCCATTGAAGCCGTTGAGTCTTAAACCAATGAAGACAACAAGTCTTGACCCAGTGAATATATTGAGTCTTGACCTAGTGAAGAAATTGGTTGACAACACTAGGTGGAAAATAGATAAGCAAAACCATCATTTGAAATACCATAAAAATTATAGTTTGGATGAATCTAAGACCATCGATTCAACCACTTAAGAGTGCATTAAAACCATCGATTGTGAGGGGGAATATGGTACAAGGACCATCGATTGGTACAAAATAGCAACTAAGTATCCACCATTGATTGGTACAAGGACCTCAACCATCAGATCATGAAGTAAGGTAGAAATAGTGTGTGAAACCCAAAAAAGAACCATCGTTTAGCACCTCAAAGGAAACCCTAAGTTCAAGATACAAAACCACCGACTTGCACTATATGAGGGAGCACTAAAATCATAATTTCTCAAGAATAAGAAGGTACAAACATAAGCTAAGTCCAAGACATTGGATGGAAAAATAAGGACAAACAAAACAACACCAAAACAAAACCATCTAGTTTCAACACAAGGAGGGAAAATCAGCTCAAAACCCTAAGTAAGAACCATTGTTTGTGGGGACCAAAACCATCACTTTCCACATGCATGCAGCATCTAGAGCTCCCAATTTGAAGAATCATGCACAAGGATTAGAGGTACATCCAAGGATATTAAATACTCAATATACCATATAGGCTCAAATCCTATGAAAAAATAACATCTTTCTACTCAGAACTACATTTTAGAGCAAGATATAGTACATGCAGGCTAGGAGTAAGCAATAATCATGGAGAAATTTATATAACTGACCTCAAGGTTGAAGATGAATCTCCAAAAATCAAGGTAGATTTAAGAGAGAAGGAAGAAACCCTAGCTTGTACTCTCCATACGTCCAAGCTAGCTCCTTCTCCAAGAACAAGCAAACCCTAGATCAAAGAAGCAAGAAGAAAGGTGTTCTTCAAGCTCTAGCACAAGCTCCGCTAAGAAACATCATGGATACAACCAAGAAGGAAGAGAGAGAAGGTTGGGAAGAAAGGAAAACGAAGGTAAATAGGAACTCCTTACTTGCTTAGGACAAGAATAATCTAAGGAAGCTCCACAAGCTTGAAGAGAGGGTAGATCTGAACCCTAGGTGTACATGCAAGCAAGATCGGCCAAGCTTCTTCTACCTTGGATCCTTGTTCTCCACCAAGAAAGAGGGGTGAGATCCAAGAAGAAAGGAAGAAGGGAGGGTGATATAGGTGTGTAAAGAACTCATTTTCATGCACAAAGGGAGGTATACATGGCTAGGGGTGAGAGAGAAAAGAAGGTTTAAGCGTCTAGCCATGTTTTCCATGTGTCAATTGTCAAAAGCATCACATACATGCAAACCAGAAGGTCCATTAGTTGTGGTTTCAAGAGGACCATAAAATATTGACTCCAAGGTCAGCCATCGACCTCCAATAGTAGGGTGACCATCGGATCTTGAACCCTTGGTCACAAGGGTGAAAACCCTAGCATCATCATCGGTTTGCACCTCTCTTAGTGAACCATCAATCCATGGAGCTTCAAGAGGGAAAACCATCGACCATCAACCTCAATGGACCAACATAGGATCTCAAAATACAAGGAAATCCATTGGATCCCAACTCACAAGAAGAACCATCGATTTCTAGCACCCAATGTAGCCCATCTATGAGAGGGAAACCCTAAGCTCAACCCTAGGAAGATGTCACCACAAAAACCAAGGTGCAACTAGGTGCCCCAAGAAACAAATAGTTAAATCATGATATGAAAACATGTGAAGCATAAAAAAACATGTGACAAATGACAAGAAAAGCCTAAGATATGGGTAAATTGCATAAAATTCCAAAATAAGCATATAAATGCATAACTTGCTCAAATAGTGTCCAAACTGGACCAAACTTGAAAATTAACTTTGTCACATGATATAAAAGCACATAGTAGAGTTTGATTAAGGTTTTAAGAATCTAATTATGATAATAAATCATGTTCAACTAAAAACAAGGTATGTGGTCTTACAATCATAAACCCCTAATAGGGATTTCCCCCTAAAATCCAAGGCAACAAAGATGGGTACCTCCTATGCACCTCATCCAATAACCTCTACATGGTTACTTAAATCCCATGGTGATGTCACACTAGTCTCATAGAAGTCATGTTCTTCTCCCTCAACTCCTATATGTGTCATGTTGAGTCAACATCGAGACCTCCACATAAGAAACATCCTCATGCAAATCCACCTCCATTGTATGTATCACTTGTTCTGTACTGGGGTGACACTTCCTCATCATGGAACATAGGAGCTATTGTGCTACCTATGCAACTATGGGAGTAACTTATGACTTGGAACCCCAACATTTTATCATTGCTACCAACATATATTTTTCACATCTTGAACTTCTTTCAACTGTTGTTGATTCGCTATGTCCTTCATTGTAGTTTTTATATCAACACATAACTCAGAAGTTGGTACTTGTTTTACCAAACATGGAGTATCCTCTATCTCTTTCCATAAGAAGCTTCACAAGATGTCATTCCTATGCTCCTCAGTGACTTTTGTCATTAAGCACATTCAACAAATCTCAAGCGGACATCCTTTATCTACCGAGAGATGTAGGACATATGTTCTTATAAGATTCTTCAATCCTCTACACGGTTCTTTTTGGTTGTCCATGTATTAAGGTAGTGTTAAACTTTCACTTTATCCTTGTAGGTTTCTAATGTTCCTCATTTACTTGTTGAGAATTGTACACTTGACCATACCTGTGTCATACCCTATTTCACACTTAGCTCCCATTGCATGTTCTACAACTTATGATACATTTGTGTATTTTCCAGATACATCACATGTGTTGCAAATGAGTCTCCCAAATACTATCTCACTCAAAGAATCAACATTGGTAACCATTGTCTAGTTCTATAACCACATACTATCCCATCACCTAACTAATAGAAGTCATCCTACTTCCGCATGCCAAACTTTGAAAAAACTATCTGCATTATGGTGTAACCTATTTGTACACCTTTAACCTATTGTATCTGTGTTGGTTTGACTTGTAGATGTGTCCGTGATCCCTCCAACTGAGATACTTCCAACTATACATCCTCCTACTAAAGCGATGTTGGCATGCCCTATTTCATGATACGTTAAAGAGCATAGCTACGCCTTGTCTAAAATTGTATAAAAAGATAACTTCTTGTTTGGTGCATCAACTTCCACATCCACCTTTTATTTATTACATTGTCTTGAAGAAAAAAGTAATCTTTCTCTTATCCTATATCAGCATGTCTTCCAATCCATTTTTCAAAGCATTTACAAAAGATGATGTATCCTTTCCTTTATTTTGGAAACATTGACACTAGATCAGTTGTCAACTTCTCCTTCAACATCTAGAAAAAACATTGACACCAGCGCTGCTACCTGTCATTCCATACAAGAAGGAACACCTTTCCTAGTCAACCTTGTTAGGGGTAAAGCAAGGTGTTGACATTCTGAATGGACTTTCCTATGGTGTCTTGCAACCAACGCTGCTACATGTCATTCCATACAAGAAGGAACACCTTTCCTAGTCAACCATGTTAGGGGTAAAGCAATAGTGCTGACATTCTAAATGGACTTTCCTATAGTGTCATGCAAGGCTTAAGAAGCTTTGAATCTCAATTAGTGTTTGGGGTTGCTCCCAGTTCAGCCTTGTCTTTGCCTTATATGGATTCACACAACATACTCAGTAGATATGTCATAACCCAACAAGACACCTTAGTCAACCCCAAACTCACTCTTGCTAAACTTGACACGTAGTTATTGTTGCTTCAATACTCCTAGGGTTTAGCGAAGATGTTTTCCATGTTGTTGACCATCTCTGAATTACATTGAGATGTTATCAACAAAACTTTCCACAACTCATAAAGACACAACATAAGCACTCTATTTCTCAACTCTATAAATGTTTCTCATGCATTTTTTAGTCTAGATGATACAACCATGAACTCATAGTGACCATACAATTGATGTCATCCACTCTGATTCTCATCTAATAATATCTCAACCTCAAGTCTATCAGAAGGAACATTGTAGCATATGTCGAGTAATCAACAAACCATCTACCCTTGGCAGTGCTTACTCATTCCTTGTTGTGGTCTTTTCAGCTGTCGATAGCCCATATACATCATCATAAAATCACTATTCTTCTTTCCAAACAACATTTTGAGGATCTCAACATCAAACTCTCTTTCCTTTTGAGGAAAAGAAACACTAGGAAACTTATGTGATAAACATATTCAACACACACACTATTGGTACACCCTGGATACTAGGACTCATCACCTATTATCCACTACATGTTCCAAGAGGAACTCACACCCTGGTTTCATCAGCTTCTCCTCCATCATAACCTACTCAAAAAGTATAGGAAGGCTCAGAAAGCATGCTCATCACAAAATGTTATGATCTTGGAACAATGTTCCAAAAAAATCCATGTTTCACACCAAGGTATCCACCCCCATGATTACAACAAATCCACATGCGCCAAGCGACATAGAGTTCACTTTTAAATATACCCTGAAAAGGAATAACACAAAGAAAAACACACTTTCCACAACATAACAACACTATCCAGGGTATACTAGCAAGGGGGGTACTGATTCTACCTTCATCATGCAAGTTACAACCTTATATGTATCAGTTTATCTTTTACATTTGGGTTCCTTGCCATCAACAGAGGAATTATCAACATGATTGTACCTTATTTCTCTTTCTCATTAATTATTTATGATTCATTTGTATGCCCTCTCGTGTTATCATATTTTTCAATTACTTATGGAGGGCATAGTTCATCATATTTTGCATTTTCCTCATTATTTCATTTTTCATATCATGATAATTTTACTTTAACACTTTCTTAAATAGATAAGTTGGTCTGAAATTCAATCAGGTTCCACTTTATCCATCTATCATTTTTTTATTCATCTTCTCATATCACACTTATCTCAGGAGTTTTCTTCTTCTTACGTGGATTTTATACTTTGATTCATTCCATTAGCATAAATTTATCTCTTTTTTACTTCATGAACTTCTAGAGTTACAACTTCAAGAACTCCCTTTTAGCTTATTTATATTCATATTAGGTTTCACGGTGTCATATCTTTCTCTTTAGTTACCGAAAATTCATGTTTTTGATAGGTCACAATGTGATTTTCACCTTTCCTTAGCATAAGATTAAGATATTTTACCAGTACTTCTTATTTATTATGCTCTTTAGATTGTTTATAACCATCTACTTGATTAGAGTAATAAGAAAGATAACCATCTAAGAGTTCCACACTTACCTTTTCTTCAATAATTGAATACAAGGCTAGGGCATCAAAGTGCTTAGATTAGGTAGTAAGCATCATATTCACATGTCATGTCCCTTACTTAGTCATCATACTAGTCCTAAGTCCTAGTGTCTTCGTAGACTAACTGAACCTAAAGCTCTAATACCTACTTGTGAGAACCCACCAAGTTAAATGAAATTACTCAAAACTCAAAACACGATCGATCACTAATTAATCATATAACAAAAAAGGAGGTAATTAAAACTAATTAAACATTCCCAAACATATATAGAACATTTAAATAAAAGGCCAACATCTTGAATAAGTTCATATTCTACCAAGAATCGTTTACACTAGTTCTTTGGCCTCAACCATACCATATATGCATACATAAGATCATTATCCACAATTAAAACATCTACAAGCATCATAATGCTACAAAAAGGTCGAGTCGATTGAAACATTGTATACAAACTTTCCTGCACATACCTGAGAGTACAGGGATGACTCTAGGACACACCATACATCGAACAATCTTCTCTAAGGTCCATTACCACAGCTCCTCCTCGCTTCCACATGTCTATTGTCGCTTCTATGGATCACCTAAGAAGACACGGTGACCCACAAGGTGAGAGGCATGTCTCGACGAAAGATATAACTCTCAACAATGCTTATTGATTACATCAAGTTAAGTAATTAAACAGATAAGGAAGGTTATATAACAAAGTACAAATACCAGATATAAAACTTATAGAGAATAGAACTAATTAGAGTCTTATTTGTAGTATTAAAAGGTTAACATAATTCTCATAAGATCATATGTAGTTAACATCATGGGCCTAACTATCGCCATAAGTATGACTAACATTATAACATAATTAACAACATCAGTAGGGATAAAAGGAATACCTTGTTAACAATAAGGCATATCTAACAACATTGACATAGCTAGTAGTAGAAGCATGACTTATCAACATAAGCATGACTAGATGTATTAGTATGACTTGATATAATATGCATATTTACCTTCTCTTATTGCACTATACACCATCTAAATGTGGTAATAGCAAACAAGGGCTATCATCCAATGTGAAGTGTTGTGTATAACCCTAATCAGATATGCTACATGGTTGTATTACATCTTTTATTAAGCCCTACTGAGTTTGAGTCGTACCACTAAAAGTCGAACTGACCACTATGAAGTGTTATTCAGTTTCTTATAAGATCCAGGAGACTCGGTATCCTAAGATCTCTCCATCTCTTTAGTACGAGTCAAATGTAATGGCATATTAGTCAATCTACCTACAATGGCATATAGTCAATATGCTGACACATAGTGTGCCTTGGTATAGGTCACACAACTAGTAATCAGGGTATACAAGACCCTATCATCTGAGGTACAACCATATCTGTCCTCAATCACATCACATATGCAGATATCTAAGACACAACCTAAACCAATCTCAATCCAAGGCATGACCCTAGCCATCCTTCATATCCTTGGGATCCGGATATCAAGGACACCTAGTCTCTTACACACATGCATACTCAACATGTTATGTATGTGACTTCACCTTAGGAACACTCTTTTCCCCATCCAGCAAGTCCTAACATAGGAATGGTTCTACACATAGGGCACCACATGATTAGGGTTTCACTTGATTAGTTATTGCCAATTGGGTGAATTAAGGCTACATCAAACAAGTGGACATACAAATCCTAATTCATTTCTAACAAGCATACATGTATAACAACAACAAAAGATATAAAACATATGAGACATACTTCCTTCTTTCAACATCACATTGTACTATTTTATTGCCATCCATGAGACTATACTTGTCATCACACCATCATTGGATATAATTCCTTATCACATTATCACAATGTACAAACCCTTGTCAACATAAAGAGGATTACACCTCCATAAGGGCTCAAGACATGCCCAAAGTTCATCAAGACACACCATTTCCTATATGATCATCATTATCCTTCAACACCTTGAAGAAGGTTCAACATACCATCACCATACTTGTGATACACGTGTACAACATAAGTTTGCATTAAAGAGATATGATATTCACATGGTCGCATAAAAAAATCAATCATAAGGCTATGATAACCATCACTTAACATTATAGGGTTATAACAAATATTAGAGAGAATATTCCTTCATCATATCATACAAAGAATCTAAGTATGATTAACCATCATTCCTTAATTGTTTAGGTGAAACTCAACGAGATAGGTGGAAGTGATGTTACAATTCAGCACCTCAAACTAAACCATTGGTTCTTACACTTAATTAGGTCAAAGCACATCCTTGACACATAGCATCCCCATCGGATCATGGGTGAACAAGGTAAAACATTACCATCAAATCCCATATTATCCTTAATTATGGATTCATACTTAACTCAAGATGTAACCATCAGATTGTAGCTTCAAACCGAATCATCAAAACATAGGGTTAAACAAACAATAAATTTTCATAATAGTAAAAACATTGAATGTTAGGGGAGATTGAAAACCCCAATTAAACATACTAGCCAGAAGGTTTGTCACTCCCTCTTCTCCCTAGGCTCCTGGAGGCTCCGCTGGGGGGAGGGGAGCGTCTCCCTCAGCGCTTTTCTCCCCCTAGTCTTCTCGCATCCATGGAGAGTGTGTGTGAGGCCAGGTTCGACATCCTAGAGCCAGATCTATGGCGGCAGCAAGAGGCAGGGAGGCTGATGGGTCTTGTCCCTCATCTCTCCAGGTCGTGGGGTCCTTCTATGTTGGTTATGGAAGAGAATCGATGGGGAGAGACTGAATGATAGCTGCTTGCTTGGTCTCGATCTAGAGGGTTAGCGATGATCCGACTCAATCGGCCTCCGTCCACTTCATGGGTGACTGGATGGAGTGTAGCCACCCTTGCCCAGAGCTGGAGACACGCAAGGTGACTCTTGTCACTGGGGATCTAAGTCCTGGTTCATCATCCACTCCCCCTCCCCCTTCTCCTTTCTTCCCCGGCAAAGTTGTGGCTTCTTCGACTAGATCTATGCTTGCTCTGGCCATTTCGGTTAGGGTACACTTAGCCCTACTTTCCGCCAAGTAAAGACACCTCGTTTGTGAGGATGTTTTGAACCCGTCTGAGATCTGTTCACCGACACAGGGAAAGGCCTTTGTGGTCCGTGTGGCTCCAGGTTATTTCTAATTCCCGCTCTTTGCCATGTTGTCATGCGTGACCTGGGCTAATTGGGGTAGGACTTTCTTCTCCTTCCCCTTGGTTTCTCTGCTACCATGTGATGGAGCTCACTTGGCATTCGATGGAATGCTTTTGAGAAGTGTTCAAACATGCACATGGGCAGTCAGGTTTAAGGGGTGTAGATCGTTTTCAAAGCCTTCTCCTCCTTAGCGCTTCTGCCACTACTGTGATGGAAACACCTCTTCAGGTGTTTGATGTTATGTCGTTGTGCTAAGCGCAGCATTTTCTTGTGCTGGTTCTTCCCCGACTTTGTTTTATTGTTGTGTGAACAGTAGCTACCAAAGTTCAAGGACCGTTACAGGTTAGCAACATGGTTGTGTGGTGGGAGGATAGTTAGAAGGATATCCCTAATCGTGGCCTAGTACCACACTTTGTGGGTACTCTAATAGATAGTTGGTGCTGTGCAAAGCTTGAAGGAGTGAATTGGAGTTGTTTTCCCTCCCACGCTCTACTGTTAAAAGTGTTGGTTCTTTCTTCTCATCCTGCTTACTCGGTTTCTTGTTGATCCGATGCTAGGGGTTCCTTTTTGGGTGATTTTGCCCATTTAGAAACCCGAAGTTTTGATAGCTGAGAAGTTCAGTAGCTTCAAGGCTAGCTATAGGCAGGAAAACTAGTTTTTGTTCTACGTCAAGCTGTTGTTACTACTTGTGGGTACGCTGAATGCATGTAATAGTGGTTTGTAAATAGTCTTCTTCTGGTTGGAATGCTTGGACCTAGCTTGGTTAGTTAGATAGGTCTTCTTAGTTTTGTCTCTTCTTTTAGAAGTCTTGTGTTTCCCCCTGCGTGGGGACTTTGATCCTTGTATGAGCTTTTATCTCCTTTTGACGTAATGGGGTACTTAGTGCCCAAAGTTTTTGATATTATAGTAACACGCATTTTCACCGACCAAAAAAAACATTGAATGTTAGATAGGCAAAACAATCAGATTGCATAAATTGAGGGCAAAGGTAAGACTACAAACTCATGGACTTGAAACCATCAATTCTAAATCATCAAATCCGAGCAATCGAATCAGGTGCAATAAGCACAAATTATCGAACCATTATCCACACATAAAACTATTAGGTTTAAGGAAAAGAATACCATTGAATCATATGCATTAATTGACACCACTGGATCTTGAGAAGCCATAGGGTTATACACCTAGAAAGATCAATGTTTGCTAACTTCAGGAACACCATCAGTTGTAGACTTTAGGTCCACCATCAATTGTTGCAACCAGTGAGACCATCGAGTCTTAACCCAGTGAAGCCATCAAGTCTTGACCTACTTAAGCCATCAAGTCTTGACCCAATGAAGCCATAGATTCTTGACCTAGTGAATCTAGTGGTTGATAAAACTAGATGGAAAGAACATCAACAAAATCATTCTTTGAAAGACTATAGAAACCATCATTTGGTAGAATCTAAGATTATCAAATTAACCACTTGAGAGAGCATCAAAATCATCAGTTGTGAGGGGAATCATGGCCATCATATGAAGCACCAAAAAGGATACTAAGTAGCCACCATCAGTTGGCACAAGGAGCTCGACCATGAGATCATTAGGCAAGGTAGAAACAGTCCATGAAACCCAAGGAGAAACATCATTGAGCACCTCAAAGGAAACTCTAAGTTCAAGGGACAAAACCATCAACTTGCACTATATGAGGGAGCACTAAAACCATCATTTCTCAAGCATAAGAAGGTCCAAACATAATCTTAGTCCAAGCCATCGGATGGCACAATAAGAACAAATGAAAGAGAACCAAAACCAAACCATCGGGTTGCAACAGAAGGAGGGAAAATCAGCTCAAAACTGTAAGTAAGAACCATCGTTTGTGGGAACCAAAGCCATCATTTTCCACATGCATGAAAGGTATAGAGATTTCACTTCCAAGGAAGGATTGTGCACACAGATTAGAGGTACATACAAGGATATTAAATACTCAAATCTACCACATATGCTCAAACCCTAGGCAAAGATAGCATCATTCTATTTATAACTTTGTTTTAGAGTAAGATCTAGTACATGCAAGCTAGGACTAAACAATAAACATGGAGAAAGTTATGTAACTCGCCTCAAGGTTGAAGTTGAAGCTCCAAACAATAATGTAGCTCAAAGAGAGAAGGAAGAAACCCTAACTTGAGCTCTCCACACGTCCAAGCTAGCACCTTCTCTATAGAACAAGGAAACCCTAGGTCAAAGAAGCAAGAAGGAAGGTGTTCCTCAAGTTCTAACACAAGATCCACCAAGAAACACCATGGATCCGACCAAGAAGGAAGAGAGATAAGGTAGGTAAGCAAGGAAAATGAAGAGAAATAGGAAGATATTACTTTCTTAGGTCAAGAACAAGCTAAGGATGCTCCATAAGATTGAAGTGAGGGTAGATCTGAACCCTAGGTGTACATGCAAGCAAGATCAGTCAAGCTTCTTATACCTTGGCTCCTTCTTCTACACCAAGCAAGAGGGACAAAATCAAAGCAGCAAGGAAGAATGGAGGGTGAGATATGTGTGTAAAGAACTCTTTTTCATGCACAAAGGGAGGTATATATATGGCTAGGGGTGAGAAAGAAGAGAAGGTCAACGTGTCTAGCCCTATTCGCCATGTGTCTATGGTCAAAAGCATCATGTCCATGCAAACCAGCAGGTCCACCAGTTGTGGGAGTAAGGTGGACCATATAATGAGGAATCCCAGGTCATCCATTGACCTCCAATAGTAGGGCGACAATCGGATCTTGACCCCTTGGTCACAAGGGTGAAAACCCTAGCATCACCATCAGTTTGCACCTCTCTTGGTGAACCATCAATCTAGGGAGCTTCAAAAGGGAAAACCAACAACCCTCACACCTTAAGGGACCACCACCGGGTTCCAACACACAAGTAAAGCCATTAGATCCCAACTCACAAGAAGAACCATCAATTTCTAACACCCAAGGTAGGCCATCTATGAGAGGGAAATCCTAGGAAGACGTCACCACAAAAACCAAGGTGCAAATAGGCACACCAAGGCACAACTAGCTCAAGAATAATATGAAAACATATGAGGCACAACAAACATGTGACATATTACAAGAAAAAATTAGATATGGGTAAATTTCATAAAATCCCAAAATAAGCACATAAATGTGTACTTGCTCAAACAATGTCCAAACTGGACCAAACTTGAAAATAAACTTTATCACGTGATATCAAAGCTCATCTTTGGGTTTTATTAAGGTTTTAAGCATCTAATTATGATAATTAGGCTTGTTCAACCAAAAGGAAGGTCAGGGGTCTTACACTCTCCATCTAGTTCCTCCCGACTTTAGGATGCAAGACTCGAACAAGAGTAGTTTTAGAAGTTGTTCACCTTATATCATCTTCTATTGTCCATCTTCTCACAAGGACTAGTTAGTCATCGATAAAACAAGATCCTTTGAGAAAATATCCCTTCGGGTATGCTTCACTGGTGAAATGAGCGAGAAAAAGGATGCCATCCACATGAAGACCTCCATCTCACCTTTAGTCACTTAGTCTTGGCCATTCACCCTTCAGCTATTGGGGATAGAATTTATTTTGTAGGAGTTGGACTATCACCGAGTGATGATGATGATCCTCCATTTCATCCATAATATGGTATGTGAATCTAGTCCACAGTTGCCTACCTTCTTCCCTGCAAAAAGGGATTTAGGATCTTCTGTAACTCCTCACATCTTTGATAGTGCTAGAAATAGAGTGGACCCAGTCATGATCTACTATGATGTCTATTGATGGGCAGAACCAATCACTCTCCCAATGACCCTCCTTCTCTTGGTGGTTGGAATTGATTGTAGTAGAATGAGGGGTTCTAGCATCCCTTCCAACCATGGTGTGGCCTCTAACCTAGAGATTTATTACAACATGTGTCCTAGAGAGAGAGAGAAATATTTTTTATGTGATCGATTTGTGTAGATAAACATTTTTAAGAATACATACATACAAACAAGTTCAGAACCACTAATCTAGCCAATAGGAAGTAAATGCGTACCTTAGAATAGATCACTAGATTTTACAACTTTATTAGAGGATCATCACTAGATATTTTGAGTAGAATCACACAAAGGGGTGCCAAGATTAAAATTATGCACAATTTGATTACAATAGAAATATATAGTCATCTTAGTCATTTTCATTAAAAAGGGATGTTTCCTCTAGTCTAGGTATAAATTCTCACAATATTAATATCAACGTTTCAAACAGTGTGTGCAAGGTTGTTATCATATTCCATATTACATTATAAATCAGTTGGACATGGTTTGAAACATAGCAACTAGATCATGGACATTCAATATTTGATTCATTACCATAATAGGGAAAACATGATATTTGATGTGATCTAGATGATTGAAGAATCAAGATGTACACAATAAGTCATATTCACGTCATATAGTAATTATTATATAAAAATGAGATCAAGTATGACATTGATTCATTATTTATCAAAGTTTACTGATTTGAAGTGCATAAGTATATGTTGTACATAATTAGATCAATACATGTATAATATTTCGGAACTAATATCAAAATTCTACAAAATCTTCATTTAGTTTCACATTATCACAACTAGGTAAACATACGTGATAAAAGTTGAATATTTTCTCATCATGCATTCAGATTCTACTCATCTAGATTTTGTTTCAATATAGTGTTAAGTCATCGTTAGGTCATATTTTGCATGAGGTTCAAGATACATCATTTAAAGGTCCATATTTTCACATTTATGGTATATAATCATAATTAAGTACATGATTGGGATCAAGATTGAATCTTGCATTAAAATAGGTAAATGGATACTGATATTAGGGCATAATATATATGTGAGTCATTATAAACTCATGATTAGTATAACATAGCATTAATCATCTTTAATAAGATCAAACAAAGCATTCTAAGTACAAACATGAAGGTATTAGTAGTTCTTGGCCTTGGAAATATTATTAGGGGACATATCATGTTTTTGGTCAAAATGGTATATTGGAAGTCCACATTAGGGAAAACAATGCATTGAATATGATTTTTGCAAGATTATAGTAGCATTTTGAATACTGACTAAGAGAGGATTAATATTAACCTTTTTCAAAAAGTCATGGCCATTGATGGTGGTATCACCATTCATGCACACTAAATTTTAACGGTTGTGTCTTCCCTCTCCACTAGTAGATGAAAGACTAAGAGACAGGAAGAGGTCATGATATGGGCCATTATTGTAGGGCCCCTAACCTAATTTTTGGGATAACCTTGTTTGCTTTGCCTAATGAGATCCTTAAACCTTTCCAATCCTTTGAGATGATTTTTTAGCAAGTGAAAATCTTATGTTTTCAGTTCGGTCCAATTTGGATGATGTTTGAGCTATGTATCCTTATTTTGGACTAAGTTGCAATTTACTGTAGTTGAGGGGTTAGCTTGCAATTTGACACATGTAGAGAGTGTCTCTTGTTCTTTGTCATGATGATAGAGAAGATGATGTTGAGGGGTTCCTTGCTTGGACCTTGGTCGATGTTGCGGGATCCTGTGGTAATGCTAAGGTTTCTAAGGTTTTGGCTTTGATGATATGTTTCAACGTTGAGCTTGAGTTGGGAGTGTTGTGACCATAACACCTCACTTGGAGGAGTGTTGTGACTGTAAAACGTGCCCTAGATGATAGTTTTTTTTACCATGATAGTCTTGGTGAGGTTTAGTCGAGATGGTTTATCTTCTAGTGATGATTTCCGACCATGTTTGTTTGGTGATATTTTGTAGTGGTCATTACATGGATCCTTGATGTGTTTCGACTGCAACAAGGGTGGTGGTGATGTGTGTCATTGATACCCAACCTTGGTTGTATCACCATGTGTTGCATTCAAGTTTTTAGTTGTTGCATGGCTTTTTTTTTGGTGGACAAGTGTCCGTTTGGTGCCCTCATGTGTTGACACCTCATATCTACCTTACCACTCTCATCCCTTGAGTATATAACCTCTCTCTTCTGTATAAAAGTATCCTTTTTGGCCATCTTTATTTCTCCTTCCTTTCTTGGATGACCTTGGAGCTTGGAGGATCTACAGGGTGTTGACCAAGGTGCTTTTGTGGCCGATCAACATTGAATGGAGTGCTTTTGGGCTTGATCTATGGTGATCTTCTTCCTTGTTAAGTATTTTTGAACCCTTGATCTTGCTTTCCTTTGCAACCTATGAACCTTCTTCCTTCCTTCTCGACCATTATACTATCTATCATCCATTGTAGTCATCTTGAGAGACACTCCTCCTCACAAGGGTCGGAGACTATGTTTTGACATGGTGGTACCCAAGTGAAAGGAAGCTTTCTTCACTTTCTCCTTTCTTCTTCTAGGGTTTGACTTAGGGCTTTTCACCTCTTTCTTGAGCTCTCCTTTGACCATGGTGTTCTTCTCTTTGGAAGTGATCTTTCGTTTGAAATGTTGATCTTGGTTGGTGCTTCATCTTCTTCCATGGATCTCGTGATCTTTGGAGCTTGATCTCTTCTCAAGGCGGGTTATATAACTTTCTTCCCTCTTATATTACTTGCACCTAATCCTACTTGCATGCTACTATTCTAATATCTAAAATGGAATCATAATATGTTACATGATTTTATCATGATCTAGGGTTTATGACTTCATAGCATTCTCACAAAGAGTATTCTCTTTCTTAAACCCTAATTTCATGGTACCCAATTTTGATTTAGAGAAGTGTTGTTGATTCTTACATGCAACCTGATCCTTGATGTTATAATAATGACTTAGTAAGGTTTGAGGATTATGATCTTGGTTTTCATGAGAGTGACATTTGGTATTCCTTCGATCATCATGGTCTTTCTTAAGTTCTTTGGTGACACATGACTTAGGGTTTTGATGTCCATCATTGTAAGGACTTTCCTTATTGATAAAGTTTGGTTTGCTTGATGACAGTTACAAGTTTTAGATGTGGCCTATATCTATTTAAAAAATGGACATATGTGGTTGAGGTGATGTTCATACATACATCATGATCCTTGCTTGTATCACCATGTTATGGATCGTCCCTTATGTTTTGTTGAGGATTTGATAGGTTTTTCTTGAGGTTGAAGCTTGGTCTACTTTATCTTAGTTGGGGTTTCTTGATGGTTCATATTGGAGATTGGTTTTAGGGTTTTGACATTCATCATTATGTGAAACTTTCCCTTCTTGATGGGGCTTAATTGCTTGACATTTACATTTGGTTAAATCTTGGCAATGTTTGGTTTTCTTGGTGTCTAGCACCTATTTTAGCCATGCATGTTCTTCCCTGTGGTGTTTCGGTTGACACATTTTAACCTTGGGTAATGGTCGTGCTGCTTGGTTTGGTTTCGATCAAAACATATGTCTGTTGTATCTTGGGTTTCTACTCTCTTGTGTAGTTCATATGTTTGGTTTGGTGAAACCTTGTTTGGATTTGTCGCGGTCCACACTCTCTCATGACTCTTGGTTTTGTTTTGGTCTAAACACCTTGGCATGGTTTGAATGGGGTGTGCCCTGTGATGTGTGTCGGGCACAACATAGACTTTGGTATCAGTCACAACCCTAATTGTAATGGTTGATTATCGTAATACCTAAGGGTCGATATACATGTTTCTAGTGATGTTTTGTTTCGGTCGAGACACTTGTGTTGATAGTTGGTCGAGACAAATGTAGATGTTCCAATATGAACACCATGTTTTGATGGATGGTTGACACACATACATGATACATGGTCACTACATACATATAACATAGTGAAAAGGTTACACGTATACATGTAAATGATGTTGATACTTAGTGTTGTTGATATAATAGTCTAATCATGTTCAAGTAATGATGCTCAACCCTAATCGGTTCCAAGAAAGTGTGAGATGACATAACTAGGATTTGGTGATTTAATCATGATATGAAACACTGATCAATTGTGTATATGAAACCCTAATCCAATTTCTAGAGTGTGTTATGCTTGTTGAGCTTGTTTTCATAAATAGCATGTGATTTCACTTTCTCTCTCCTATCTGTATGAATCTAACGAAGTAGCTAAAATGAATGACATAGCTTGTGATTGCTATGGTGATGATTATGAGCCCTTTTGAGGCATGTTGAGGTAATGATGTGACATAGAGATATGTTATTGGGTCTTATTATTTGGAAGAGTCTTTATGCCTAGTATGAGGTGTTATCCTCTAGTGACATGATAGGGGACTAATATCCCAGGACAATATGAATGTGATGATGGTCTTGTAAGGTAGTGGTATCATGTCATGATGATACAAGTTTATGTTTCCAACATTTATATCTTATGAAATTGTATTATGCCCTTATCTTTGTGGAGTTTGTCTAGGGTTTGTATGTTGTAACTTGATTGATGCTGAAAGATACCCAATTGTCTTAATTAATCAAGTTAAACCCTACTCATGAAGTTGCCATGTGACATAGATCCATTTTCAACATGAGTACTAGCTGGATGGTGAAATGAGCAATTCCTATGGGAAACTCAGAGTACATATTGTCAAATATGCGGGGTGCAAGTTGAAATATCTCCTTGTATCCTTAAAATACACTAGATTGGCTATGGTTACACACTGGCATGAGAAGGGTTGAGGCTATATCTTAGATGATATGATTCACTATATGTGATGTGTTTTCAGGATGGATGCGGTCATACCTCGGAAGGAGAATGGTTGTAGTCGTATCTTAGTTTCACTAGTGTCATGACCTATATACCAAGGTGGAGTAGGTTTTATTGTAGTTGGACTTGTTATGTCTCTGTGGCAGACTCAGATTGACCGAGGGTGTGGAAAGGTCATGGTTTCTAGCTCTTCCAGTGATCTTGTATGGCACTGATTTTGACTTAGCAGTAGTTAGTTGGAGCATGAGTAGTGTACCTCATCTCCTTAGGATATAATAGGAAATGTAACACAGTCGTGTAGTATATTTTCTTAGGGTCAAATATGAATACAGTTGGATGACCCCCTTACCTTGATTTGGTACTATTTATTTTACAACAATTATACATTTTCTTCATATTCATTCTAAAGTATAAGATGTTCTACTACTTTGTTGTACATGCCTAAACTGCTTAATTAATGTTAATTGCATTGCTTATAAAATTTAGTTGAATTTGCTAATCTATTAATAGTATAATCTTTTTCTTAGCTTATCTATGCTTATAATAGATGTTGGTGGAGAATTATCTTCCTTTGGGACATTGGTCTCACCCCATGGGTTTCCTCATCTTTTAGGTGGGCGTGCATGATGAGATAGAGATCGAGCTGTTGAGACTAATAACAAAAGGAGTTGCAGTTAGTGAATCATGGAAATGCAGCTAGTGTCTAGTAATAAAGTCCTATGCGTCGTCCCTATGCACTTAGGTCCTCAAGGGTGTTGTATTGATGTTATACAACAATTTGAGTTTTTTCCTATATGCTTGATCATACAAAGATGGTTTGTATACGTGAACATTTTATCATATGTAACAGGTTGTGGCTAGTTAGCTAGTGAAAAATGATATGTAATATCTTTTGGCATAAATAAAATGCAAGTGGTACCAATTTATGACTTTGTATATGACATGTTCAGCTTGATATATGTAGTTATGAGATTGGTTTTAATTTACCCTATTTGTGGTAATGTGATGGTTAAACATAATTACACACTTTATTTTGAGTAATCTTGCTTTGTGTGATGATGGGTGTCACATTTAGTGCTATCAGAGCTCTAGGTTCACTGAGACTACATGGACACTACGACTAGGACTAGGATGATGTGTAAGCTGAGAACATGACATAAAAAATATAGCGCATACTGCCTAATCTTAGTATTTCACTTCCCTAGCCAGGTATTCAATTATTCATGAGATGGTGAGTATGAAACTCTTAGGTTGTTATCTTTCTGATTACTCTAATCAATAGTCATTTTGAAACAATCTAAAGAGCATAAAAAACCAGGAATCATGGTACTAATGCCTCCATCTTACCCTAAAGAAGATGAGAACTACATCATCACCTATCAAAACATAAATGTTTGGTAACTAGAAAAGAAAGATATGAGACCATGAAACCTAAACCTAAACACATATAAGCCAATATAGGTTCTTGAAGCTATAATTTCAAGAAGTTCATAAATCAAAAGATGGATAAATTTGTGCTAATCAAGTAAGGTATAAAATACACATATGATGGAGAGAACTACTGAGATATATATGATATGAGAAGACAAATGAGAATCATGGTAAATTAATAAAGTGGAAACTAAGCTAATATCAGACCAACCTATGTGAGTAATGAAGTCCTAAAATAAAACCTTCATGACATAAAAGAGTTAAAGAAAGGTGATCCCTATTTATGAAGAAAATGTGAAATATGATGATCTACCTCTTGATGAGGGGTTGAAAAACATGATAAAACAAGAGGACATAAATGATAAAACTAAACAACTAATAAGGAAGAACTGATGAGATACTTTAGTCTTGATCATTCTTATGCTGATAGTAGGGAAACCAAGATGAAAAAGGTAAAATGACACATAATAAAGTTGTAAAATTGTATAATAACGAAAGAGAGTTGGTAACTCCTTCCCCTTGTTAGAAATTCCTAGGAAGTTTTGTGGTGTCAAGGGAAGTATGTTCCCTTTGTGTTCCTTCTTTCTTAGGGCGCAAGATTCAAGTGAGTCTTATACCATTTGATGTACATGGTTTTGATGTGACCCTTGGGATGGATATTTTGAAGAAATATCAACTGGTCTTGGACTATAGTTCCAAGGTTGTGATGTATGTGGATGATGATGTTTTGTGGATCTTTCAAGATGATAGGAAGATTCTCTCGACGTGTTTGATATCGACAATGATAGTTGAGAAGCTGATGAGACAGGGATGTGATGTGTTTTTGAAACATGTGGTAGATACCAAGGCGAGGAGTCCTAGTATCCAGGAAGTGCTAGTTGTATGTGAGTTTGAGGATATGTTTTTGGATAAGTCCCCAACTATTTGGACTCCTAGAAAGATTGAATTTTTGAGATCAATTTGGTTACTAGTATCAACCTATAGTACATACACCATCTAGGATGACACTAACTAAGATGTAAGCATTGAGGAAATAGTTGCAAGATTTATTGGGAAAAGGGTTTATCAGATTGAGTACGTGTCTTTAGGGTGCTCTCGTTCTATTTTTGAATAAAAAGGAGGGATCCATGAGGTTGTACATTGATTATAGATAGATGAACAAGTTAACAATTTAGAACAATATCCTTTGTTGCATATAGACAATCTGTCTGACCGGTTACGAGGTGCCACAGTGTTTTTCAAGACAGACTTGGGGTTGTATTAGTATCAGTTGCGGATCAAGGTGAGTGATATACCAAGGTCATCTTTTGGGACACTTATGGTCACTACAAGTTTGTGATCATGTTGTTTGGGCTAACCAATGTACCAACAACATGAGAAGAACACATGTCAGGCTTGAACTTAGTTGCAACAAGCATTAGTTGTATGCGAGGTTCAGTAAGAGGTAGTTTTCCTTGGGTATGTGATATCTGCTAGTAGTGTCAGTGTTAGAATGGGGACGACCTAAGACATCTACAGGAGGTTTATTGAGAACTTTAGCACCGTGGCATTACCCCCTAACAAAGTTGATGATGAAAGGTGTGTCATTTATCTGGGATGACAAGTGTCAACATCCTTCCCTACTTTTGAAGGAGAAGATGACCAGTGCACCAGTGTTAGTTTTGCCACAATAGGGTAAGGATACACAATTTTCTATGATGCATCAAGGAATGGTTTAGGTTGTAGACGCCTTGAGTAGGAAGTTTTCTTCGTCATCATCTTCTGAGTTGGCATAGTTACATGTGAATCTTATATTAAGGTAGCAAATCAGAGATGCACAGTGGAATAGTACCATGATGTAGCAAATTCAAGAAAAGTTGGACAACGAGAAGCATGATGTCTTCCATGAGTTAGAGGATGGAACACTATGTTTTCATGGCACAGTAATTGTGACAGGTTCTAATAATCTGGGGACATTAGTTCTAGAGGAAGTTCACTCTTTCATATATGCAGTTGAGATTCAGTACAACACTTCCATTCATACACTTCCATCCATAGCCATATGAATAGTTTGAGAAGACTATATAGACCTAGGAAAATATGTTGTGAGCTTGAGTTTTATAGTTTTGGGCAACTGGGAGGTACACCTCAGTTGAATAAGAGTTTGTTTACAATAACAACTATCAGAGGAGTATTGATAGGGCATTGTACGAGATTTTTAATGGGAAAGTTGTAGATCTCTGTGTAATGGTATGAGACTAGAGAATGTAAGCTTCTAGATCATAAATTTATGTGGCAGACTATAGAGAAGGACATAGTGTTGGTGAAGGTTTTGTGGCATCACTGTGGCATGGAGGAAGCCACATGGGTGCTTGAGGAAGAGATGCATAGGAAGTACCCATCTCTTTTTGCGTAGGAATTTAGGGACAAAATCCTTGTTTGGGTTTTATGATTGTAAGGCCCCAGACCTAGATTTTGGGATAACCTTGTTTGCTTTGCCTAATGATATGCTTAAAACTTAATCTAATCATTTAAGATGCATTGTTAGCATGTGACAATCTTATGTTTTCATTTTGGTCATGTTTGGTTATGTATGAGCTATTTAATCTTGTTTTGGACTAAGCAGCAATTTACCAAGTTGAGGGGTTATATTATAATTTGTCACATGTAGATAGTGTCTCTTATGCTATTTCATGATGAGAGAGAATATGATGTTCAGGGGTTCCTTGATTGGACCTTGGTTGATTTTGTGGCATCTTGTGGTGATGCTAAGGTTTTGGTTTTGATGATATGTTTTGACCTTGAGCTTGAGTTGGGAGTGTTGCGATCATAGCACCTCACTTGGAAGGAGTGTTGTGGCTGCTACAATTGCCCTAGATGATGGTTTTTCCCACCATGATGGTCTTGGTGAGGTTTGGTCGAGATGGTTTGTCATCTAGTGATGTGTTTCGACCATGTTTGTTTGCTGATCTTTTATGGCAGTCACTACATGAATCCTTGATGTGTTTCAACCGCAACAAGGGTGGTGGTGGCCCATGCGGTCAATACCCAACCTTGTTTGTATCACCATGTGTTGCATGAAAGTGTTTAATGATTGTATGGTTGTTTCTTGGTGGACAATTGTCCCTTTGGTGCCCTCGTGTTGACACCTCATATCTACCGTATCTCTCTCATCCCTTGAGATATAACCTCTCTCTTTTTTATACAAGTATCCTTTTTGGCCCTCTTTCTTTCTCCTTCCTTGAATGGCCGACCTTGGATCTAGTAGGAGATAAAGGGTGTTGATCAAGGTACTTTAGTGGCCGATCAACCTTGCATAGGGTGCATTTGGACTTGATCATCTCCTTTTTGGTGATCTATGGTAATCTTCTTCCTTGGTAAGTAGTTTTGAACCCTTGATCTCATTTTCCTTTGCACCCTATCTCTTTCTTCCTTCCTTCTTAGCCATGATACTATGGATCATCCATGGTGGTCAACTTGAGAGAAACTCCTCCTGACAAGGGTTAGAGACTATGTTTTGACATGGTGGTACCCAATTGAAAGGAAGCTTTCTTCTCTTTCTCCTTTCTTCTTCTTTGGTACGACCTAGGTTTTTAACCTCTTTCTTGAGCTATCCTTTAGTATGGTGTTCTTCTCTTTGGAGGTGATATTGTGTCTGAAGTGTTGAACTTGGTTGGAGCTTCATCTTCTTCCTCGGAGCTCGTGATCTTTGGAGCTCGATCTCTTCTTAAGGAGTGTTATATAAATTTGTTCCCTCTTCTATTATTTGCACCTAATCATGCTTGCATGCTACTGTAATTATCTCTAAAAAGAAATCCTAATATGTTATATGATGTTATCATGATGTAGGGTTTATGACTTTGTAGTATTCTCATAAAGAATATTTTGTTTCTTAAACCCTGATTTCATATACCCGATTTTTATTAAGAGAGGAGTTGTTGATTCTAACATGCAACCTGATCCTTGATGTTACCATAATTATTAAGTTAGGTTTAAGGATTCTAATCTTGGATTTCATGAGAGTGACTTTGGTATTCATTCAATCATCATGGCCTTCCTTAAGTGCTTTGGTGACACATGACTTAGGGTTTTGATGCCCATCATTGCAAGGAGTTTTCTCCTTGATAATATTTGGTTTTCCTGATGATGTTTACTTATTTTTACATGGCCTATCTCTATTTCAAATCTGTATATATGTGGTTGAGGTGATATAAATACATACATCATGATCCTTTCTTGTATCACCATGTTAAGGTTTGGCCCTTATGTTTTCTTGAGGATTTTGATCATTTTTTTCTTAAGGCTGAAACTTGGTCTTTTTTATCTTAGTTTGGGTTTTTTGATGGGTCATGTTGGAGATTAGTTTTAGGATTTTGACATTCATCTTGTGTGGATATTTCGCTTCTTGATGGTGCTTAATATCTTGACATTTACATTTGTTTTAATCTTGGTGATGTTTCGTTTTCTTATTGTCTAGCACATGTTTCGGTCATGCATGTTCATCCCCTTGGTGTTTTGGTTGACACATTTTGACCTTGGGTAATTGTTGTGATGCTTGGTTTTGTTTCGATAGGGATGCATGTCCTTTCTATCCTTGGTTGTTACTCTCTTTTGTAGTTCATATGTTTGGTTGGTTGACACCTTGATTGGCTTTTTTGCGGTTAACACTCTCTCGCGATGCTTAGTTTTGTTTCGATCAAAACACCTTGGCATGGTTTGAATGGGGTGTGCCCTATGATGTGTGTTAGTTACAACTCATACCTTGGTATAGGTCACAGCCCTAACCCCAATGGTTGATGGTTGTAATACCTAAGGATCAATTCACATGTTTCCAAATGATTATTTTTTTTGGTCGAGGCACTTGTTTTGATAGTTGGTCGAGACACATGTAGGTGTTACAGTCAAAAAACCATGTTTTGATGGATGGTCGACACACATACATGATACATGGTTGCTACATATGCATAACATAGTGGCATGGTTACACGTGTACATGTAATTGATGTTAATACTTAGTGTTGTTGATATAATAGTCTCATCATTTTTAAGTAATGATGCTCAACCCTAATTGGTTCCAAGAAAGTGGGAGATGACATAACTAGGGTTTGGTGATTTAAAAATGATATGAAACCCTGATTGTCTGTGTATGAAACTCTAATCCAACCACTACAATATGCTATTCTTGTTGAGCTTGTTTACTTAAATAACATGTGATTGCACTTTCTCTCTCCTATCTGTATGAATCTAACCATCTAGGTGAACTGAATGACATAGCTTGTGATTGCTATGGTGATGATTATGCACCATTTTGAGGCATGTTGAGGTAATGATGCGACACAGATATATGTGATTGAGTCTTGTGATCTAGAAGAGGCTTTATGCCTAGTATGACGTGTTGCCATCCATTGATATGATAAGGGATTAATATCCCAGGATAGTGTGAATGTGATGATGGCCTTGTAAGGTAGTGGTATTATGTAATGATGAGACAAATTTATGTTTCCAAAGTTTTATAGCTTCTGAAGTTGTATTATGCCCTTATCTTTGTAGATTTTGTGTAAGGTTTGCACGTTGTAACTTGGTTGATGCTAAAAGATACCCAATTGGCTTAATTAATCAAGTAAAACCCTAATCATGTAGTTTCCATGTGCCATAAATCATCTTCCATGTCAGTACTAGCTGGATGGTGAAATGAGCAATTCTTGCAGGAGACTCAGAGCGCATATTGTTGAATATGTGGGGTGCAAGTTGAGATCATAGGGTTGGTTGTGATCATACCCTAGAAGGAGAATGGTCGAGGTCATATCTCAGATTATATGATTCACTATATGTGATGTGTTGTGGATGGCAACGATCATACCTCGGCAGGAGAACAACTGATGTCGTATCTCAGTTTCACTAGTGTAGTGACCTATATACCAAGGTGGACTTGGTTGTTTTGCAGTTGGACTTTTTATGTCACTGCAGGGACTCAGACTAACTAAGGGTGTGGAAAGATCATGGATTCCAACTCTTCCATTGATATTGTATGGAACTTATTTCGATTTATAAGTGGTCAGTTGGAGCATGAGTGGTATACCTCATCTCCTCAGGGCATAATAAAAAATGTGACACAACTATGTAGTATATTTGCTTAAGGTCAAATATGAATTACATTGAATGAACTGCTTACCTTGAGTCGGTATTGTTTATTTTATAGCAGCTATACATTTTCTTCATATTCCTTCTAAAAGTATAAGATGTTCTACTACTTTGTTGTAGATGCCTAAATTTCTTAATTTATGTTAATTGCCTTGCATATATCATTTAGGTGAATTTGCGTATCTGTTAATAGTATGATTGTCTGCTTAGCTTATCTATGCTTATAATAGATGTTGACCAAGAGTTTTATCTCTCACTGGGATGTTGGTCTCACACAGTGGGCTACCACATCTTTTAGGTGGACGTGCATGCTAAGATAGAGATCATATTATTGAGACTGATGACAAGAGTAGCTAATCATGGATATGTAGCTAGTGTCAAGTAATAGAGTCATATGTGTTGTCCCTGTACACTCAAGTCTTTGGGGATGTTTTATTGATGTTATACATTGGTTTGAATTTTTAGCTATATGCTAGATCGTACAGAGATGGTCTTTATATGTGGACATGTTATCATATGTAACAAGTTTTTGCTTGTTCGCTAGTGAACTATGATATGTAATATCTTTTAGAAAAAATAAAATGAAAGTGGTACCAATTTATGACTTTATATATGACACACTTTGATATGCATATATGATATCGATTTTAATTTACCCTATTTTGTGGTAATATGATGGTTAGAGATAATTCCATGCTTTGTTTTGAGTAATCTCACTTTGTATGATGATGGGTGTCATAGTTATCTTGACTATTTCTGAATTGAAGTGCTAGTAGCCTTTGTTCCCCACAATCCAGAAGCTCATGATAGCACCAGTTGGGCTATGGTGCTCTACGCTAGCATGCAAGGTCTTAGAGCAGGATGCCCCAACATGACATACTAGGATGCCTCAATGGACATCCATAGTCACATGGAGTTTATGGAGACCTTGGTCAAGCCCAATAAAAGTTAAGGGATGAACCCCCAATGCCATTCCCACAATGACACTTGTTTAATAGGAGGAATATGAAAGGAGAAGGGTGGAATCTAGGCATGATGAGTGACAAAAAGAGAGGGAAATGATAGAAACAAAAAAGATGGATGACCTGAGGTCAAAGGATATATCAACTGGGTTGTGTGAGGGGATGGCGTACTTGTATGGGCTTGTTTGTCTAGCCATCCTAGAAACTTTTTCTGTGGGATTTCTAGGACTATGGATGGCAATCCCAGGGATATTAGATCAAAGGGATATCAGCAGCCCCTTGGTTCAAGGCCTATAATTTGTATGGGAAAAGCAAAGGTGATTACAAGGTCTTTTAAAATGGTCGACCATTTGATGGAGATCCAAATGGCGCATAATGAAGATGAGAAATAGAAAAAAGGAGCAAAGTGAAAAATTAAAGGGAAAAGAGGACTCTTAGACATAATCTAGAAAAATCATAATTTCCAAACTGTGTCTGAAAAATTTCCTCATCTAGTATTATAAAAACATGGGATCAAACCTATAAAGTTGAAGGCTCTCAATAATCTACATGCATATCAATGATCATTAGTGCACTCAACTTATCATATTGACTCCAAATTCATATTTTATTAATAATAAACAAACAATTAAGTAACATATGATCCAAATCCATTTGATTTATTAAGGATAGGTTATGTATTGAAATTTGGTATAATATGAATGAGCATGGGTATAACTAGGAGCGAGGCAAATTTCACTTAGTCAAAAGCGCATGCCATGACCCACCTTAACAGAACCACAATGATTACCAATAGTGGCCCTTCATTTGTAGATGTGCATTTAAACATGAACTAGTCACAAAAACAAAAAAGAAATCATCTACAAAATAGGGATCAAATTTGATGTTCAGAGTTCAAATTGGACACAAACGAATGATATTATCACTCCAAGAATGATATTATTACCTTCTCAATTCTCACCAATAGGTCATGGTCCAAGTTCTTTTTCCTTAATCGTAGGTAACATTGAATACTACACCAAATTTAGATTAGAAAATCAAAATAAGAATAAACAAAAATAATAGTTTTCCACCATGAGGATGCTCAGGATAAAGTTGTCCATTGTTTGTGTATGTGTGTGTAACTATATATCAGTCATACACACAAAAACAAATCAGCTACAACACATATGGATTAAATTTGATTCTTTAAGGTCAAACTGGACATGACACAAATTATATAATTACACTTGATTTATAATGTTACGTTATTAATTGTCACAAATAAGTTGTAGTCCAAAATCAAGCATCCTTATTTGGCATAACAATGAATATTACACAAACTATAGATTAAAAGAAGCCAACTTGAGAAAGATTTAGATAAAGAAATCCATCATTTGCAAATGCAACTTTAACTATGAATCAGATACATGAACAAAAACAAGTTAATTAAAACAGATGGATTACTTTGATGTTCTAAGTTTTATGTTTGACCTAATAAGAATAACATAATATAAATCATATTATTACATTCTCAACTGTCACGAACAACTTATAGTCCAAATTCGTGTTCCCTTCATTATTGGTAACATTTAATGCTACAATATTTCTATATAAGACAACCACGGCCTTGACGAAGATCAGGAGGAACACAACCATTATTTACAGATGTGACTGCAACAAAAATCATATATACAAAAAAAATCAACTACAATACATGAAAAAAAATTTGATGCCCTGAGACAAAATTTGACGCAATAATAATGATAGAATCATGCTATGAATTATATTATAACCTTCTCACTTGTTTCCAACAAATGATAGTCCAAAATCTTGTTCCCTTCATTTTTGATAATGTTGAATACTGCACAAATGTTGCATTAGGCAAGCACCACTTTGAGGAAACTTGAGATAAAGTCTTGCATTGTTTGTCAATGTGTGTGTTAAACCAAATCGAACACACAATAAAAAATTAATTATCTACAACATAGGGATAAAATTTGATGCTACGATGATATACCTTATGAATGATTAAATCACTCTATAAATCATATTTTAACCTTCTCAATTGCCGCAAACAAGTACTGGTATATTATCATGTTCCCTTCATCAATGGTAATACTAGATATTGAGAAAATTGTATAGTAGACAAACAACACCTTGAGGAAGGTCAAAACAAAGTTGTCCATCATTTGCAAATTTGAGTGTAGATTAGATAAAGAAACAAAAAAAATAACTTCAACACATTGATAAAATTTGACGCTCTAAGTTGAAACTAGAAAAATCAAGATTGATAAAATCATGCAATGAATGATATTATTGACTACTTAATTTGATAAAATTAGAATCATAGAACCACATCCAAAATGTGTTTGTCCATTATATTTTCATTGTTGGTATCATTAAATACTACCCAAATTGTAGATTAGATAACCACCACCATGAGGAAGCTCGAGATGAAGTTGTGCATTGTTTGAGAATGTGAGTGAGATAATGAAGTAGAAACATAAACAAAAATGAATTGCCTACAACATAAGGAACAGATTTGATGTTGTGGGTTCAAATCAAACACAGTAAGAATGAAAGAATCATACTAGAATTCATACATTTACTTTGCCAATTCTAACCACAAGTCTGGGGATGAAAACTTACTCCCTTCATCATTGATAACATCGAGTATGGAGTGAAGAGATCCATCATTTGTGGATCTGAGTGTTACATGATTGAATGTACAAATAAAAACAAAACTATCTACAACACATGGATTAGATTTGATGGTCTGACTTCAAATCAAAGAAAGTGAAAATGATAGAATCATGCTATAAATAATCTCATTAACTCCTCAGTTATCACCAACAAGTCCTGACTCATTATCCTTCATCATTAGAAACATTGAATGTTGGACAAATTATAGATGAGGCAATCACAAACTTGAGAAATTTGGGTAGAATCCATCAAACATTTGTATATATGATTGTAACCATGAATCAAACACACAAACAAAAAATGAATCTGCTACAATACAGGGATCAAATTTAACACTCTAAGTTCAAATCGAACACAATAAGATATACTATGGCCTTCTTAATTGTCTCCAAAAAGTCTTGGTCCAAAATCATGTTCCCTTCATTTTATGTAACTTGAAAGACTGTGCAACTTGTAGACTAGACAACCACCACCTTGAGGAAACTCTGAACAAAGCCACCATCACTTGGAGATGTGATTTTAACCATGAATTAGACACACAAAATGACTACACTTTGCCTTAAAAAAAGGATCATTTTTATGTTCCAAGTTCAAATACTCAAAGCATCAAAATTGATGCCTTTGTTATAGCTTGTATGTGTTTGTGTTTGACTCATGGTTACACTCACAATATAAATTGAAGGGTGGCTTTATCCTAAGATTCTTAAAGGTGGCAGTTTGTATAACCTACAATTTTCTAAGTATTCAATGTTATTGGCGATGAAGGGAACATGATTTTGGACATGGACTTGTTGGCAACAAGTGAGAAGGAAAAAATATGAGCCATAATATGATTCTGTAATACTTCTTGTGTCCAATTTGCACTTGGAGCATCAAGTTTAATCCCTATTTTGTAGATGTTTCTTTTGATTTCTGTGTCTGATTCATGGTTACACTCACATAGGTGAATCAGGGATAACTTGTCTTAAAATTCCTCAAAGTAGAAGTTTTTTATTATACAATTGTAACAATATTGAATGTTACCAGGAAAGGAAGGAACATGATTTTCGACCTAGATTTGTTAGAGAAAATTTAAAAGGTGATAATATAATTATTATCATGATTCCACCATTCTTATAGTATCAAATGTTAATGTAGGACATCGATCTCGATCCATGTATTGTAGCTAATTTGTTATTTTTTGGGTATTTTATTCATGGTTACACTCATCTATGCAAAACAATGGACAGATTCATCATGAGCTACCTCAAGGTGTGTATTGTATAATCTACAAGTTGTGCAGTATTTTGCATTAACAAAAGGAAAGGGAACAAGATTCTGGACTAGCACTTGTAGGTGACAATTCAATTCAAAAGATAAGAATATGATTTATTACAGGATTCCATCAATCTTAGTGTGGCTAATTTGAACTCAAAGAATCAACTTTAATCCATGTGTTGTGTCTGGTTTGTTTTTGTTTGTGTATTCAATTCATGTTTACACACAATTATAAAAATTATGAATGACTTTGTTTCAAGATTCCTCTATGTGGTGATGGTGTAATCTACAATGTACATAATATTAAATGTTACCAACAATGAAGGGAACATAACTTTAGACCAGGAATTTTTGGTGATGATTGAAAAGGTACATAATATTGTGTGATTTATATCAATTTTATTGTGTCTTACTTGAACTCAGAGAATCAAATTTTATCGATGTTTTGTATCTAATTCATTTTTGTTTTTGTGTTTGATTCATGATTACACTTACAACTGCAAATGAAGGAAGGATTTGTTATGATATTCCTTCAGGTTGTGGTTGTCCACACTTCAATTTAACCAAATTCAATGTTATCAGCAATGAAGGGAGCACAAATTTGGACTAGGATTTGTTGGAGAAAATTGTCAAGGCAACAATATGATTTATGGCATGAATGTATCATTAATATTGTGTCTAGTTTAAACTCAAAGCATCAAATTCGATGCCCTATGTTAAATGCCAATAAAATTTTTTAAGATACTTCAACTTAACTACCTTCATGTCATGTGGGCAACGGAAACCATGATATTCTCTAGTCACCTGATATCAAAGGTAATTAAATCAATGCAAAGGGATGTGTCATATGATGTATTGTAAATGGGTGCATGCATAATAATGTCGTGTAGGTGTGTAGTGTGGTGAACATTGTGTATTCCTTGATCTACTTAGTAGTTATGACTTTATGAAGATGATCAATGCTTACATATGAAAATTTTTGGTTGTTCCTATGTAAAATGCTAGTTATTTATTTGAGATGCATCATTCCAACTCCCTTCCAGTCATTCCGACAATAGAAACCACAACTTTCTCTAGTCATCCTGATATCAAAGGTAATGAAAATTGATGTAACAGGTGTGTCATATATTGTATAGTGAATGGGTGCATGCAATCTTAAGTTGTATTGGTGTTTAGTGTTGTGAACTTGGTGTAACCCTAGAATTTCTTGGTAGTTTGAATAGATGAATGATGTTCGATCGTTACATATGAAAATGCTTGGTACTTACTATGTTAAATGCTAGTAAATTATTTAACATACAACACGTTAACTACCTTCCTGTCATTGGTGCAACAAAATCCAAAATATTATCTAATCACTAGAATATCAAAGATATTGAAAAAACATGCAAAGGGATGTGTGACATGTTGAATTGTAAAGGGTTGATTGTAGGTTTATGTTGTCTAGGTATGTAGCATGGAGAATGTACTGTACGCCCAGAGCTACTTGGTAGTTATTACTAGATGAAATGATGCACAATGGTTTCATGTGAAATCTAATTGGTAATTCCTATGTTAAATGCTATTAAATTAGTTTAGATACAACATTCTAAATGCCCACCTGTCATTGAGGAAATAGAAACCACAATCTTATCTAATCTCCATGATATCAAAAGTATTAAAAGTTGATGCAAAGGGATGTGACATATGTTGTTTGGTGAAGGAGGGCATGTATATTTATGTTGTGTAGATGTGTAGTATGGTGAACGTGGTGTATGCCTAGGGCTTCTTGGTAGGTATGACTTGATAAAATAATGTGCAATGATTAAGCATGAAAATGCTTGGTTGTTCCTACGTTAGATTTAGTAAATTATTTAAGATACAAGATTCTAACTGTGTTCCTATCATCAAGAAAATATAAACCACACTCTTCTCTAATGATCTTGATATCAAAGGTTTTCAAAATGGAAGCAATGGGACGTGTCATATGCAAATTTTGAAGTGATGCATGAAGATTTGTATGTGTAGTGAATGTAGTGCATTTCAAGTACTACTTGGTAGTTATGACTAGATAAAATGATGTGTAGTGGTTATTTATGAAAATACTTGGTTGTTACTCCATTAAATGCTAATAAATGCTAATTGCCTTCCCATTATTAGAGGAATACAAACCACACTATTTTCTACTCATTCAATATCAAATGTTTTGGAAATTGATTTAAAGGTGTGTGTGATGTATTGTTCACCACCAAAATCATGTCCCTCATGGTATGGTCTAGTGCCACCTCACCACCACATCATTGAGAGGAAGTCAACCACATCGTCACTAGAAGGGGACTTATGCTTGTTCGCTAAAATACTTGTGGTCTATTTGGTATATCTATAAACAACCTTTTTTATCATACACCATACATCTCTTGCAATCGACCATGTAACACATATCATGCTCCCGAACCTACCGAAATTAAATTGTTCTCAAGTTTTGTGTTGTGGTCATTTACCCATGACAGATTTTTCTTTTGGATTCTTGGAGGTTATAGGGGTTGGGGTTTTCTATATCCATAACATGTGGGCCATTCAATATCCTAGTTATCTACCCGATAAATCTAATGACAATCTTCAATTATATCAATCAATGTTGGTGGGCTTTCAATCGGGGGTGTTGTTTGTTAGATGTCTATGAAGAATTGTAGTATAAAAGGCCAATATGATGATTTGTGGTATAAGAGGTGACCTATAATTTTATATAGAAAAATCAATTAGAATATAACATTTACACTCAAAAATCAATTAGAATATAACATTTACACTCAAAGCCCCACCTACTATAAAAATTAATAGAATAAGAAACATTTTTTGTTCACATTCACAAATTCTCATTGTCTTTTACCAAGTAACTAGAGGCCTCCTATAGTATAGTTTTATAACAACAATGAACACCGATCAGAGTAGAGAGTCAATCGATTGACTACAAATAGATTTTGATCCATTTCCTCATTGGATAATATTTTAGTGTCAATACTTTGTAGCATTGTAACACATCTTCCGTCTCATCAAAATCACTCCCCTAATTTTTTCCATTTTTGTGTTCCTATTCTGTTTCTACATGGCATATTCAACTCTGACATCACATCAACAACCATGTCCTATTGCATTGAGGCCAGAGGGATGTTGTATGTGTCCATGTTTAGCTCACTGTTGCTCATTATCATCATCATTCTAGGGTGGGTCATGACTGATGAGAAGTTCTACACTGGGACTGTACAAGGATTAATGTTCATGGATCTTTAGGATGTATGTCGTGCTTTAGGAAAAGGAAGGAAGAGAAAATAGGTCAGTGATACAAGGGATGTAATAAATTGTAGGTTGAGGGTAAATCCAATGGAGCTCATAGGGGACATGGAAATGGAAGAAATCGAGGTGAAACAAGTAGAGAACAGTAAGGGCATGGATGCAGACCACATGAGGGAAAATATATTTGATTGGATCAAATTTGAATATGTCTCCTTCACTCATGATCATTTAAATTTTATCAATTAATAATTTGTCTGTTTAATTCATATCTATGAATGGAGAATTGACTTGTTAGACAAATTGAAATTCCTCAATTGGCGGACCATAATGTAGCTCCTACTCTATGGCAGAGTCTGAAAATTATGATAGTGGGACTCAGTGATATAAACTCAGTATGAGTTATAATATGGGGTTGAATTTAACGAATTTGTAAAAAACATGCAAAAAGTAGGACCTGAACCTAAACCATTTAATTTGAAAAACAACATGATGTCAATTCATCTAAAAAATTCTTTGTCATACTTAAAAATACATATGCAGTTTAGTGATTTCTATAAACTTATAAATATATATATTTAGATCTATGAGGGATCTAAAGTATCAGTTCCCCCTGTAACTAGGAATTTGCTGCTTCTACTTATAAACATGTGTTTTGCCTACACATGATATATTTATGTATTTTATACTCAATCTTGCTTTTAGATTTATATATATGTAATTTGTATCTTTGTAAATTGTTACTTGTGTCTTAGAATATATAATTTTTTGTTGTGTTATGTACATATTTTTTAATGGTATTATGTCACTCATGGGTTGGGAAGACTGCTATCTCTAGTGTGTGTGTTGCCTTATAGAACTACTCACTACCTATAAAGATACATTCAATTAGTTACATGATTGATTGATGATCTTCTTTTCTATAACTTACTAAATAAATAAAGAAAAATAATTAGTATGAACAACATTATAGTATTTATTAGTTAGGGATTGAAGACATCGATCTTATCTCTATCAGCTCCTAGGGACTAGGAGCCATACGGTGCACATGGAGAAGAGTTGCATGTAATCTCTGAGAGTTTCTATCTGGATGCTGCTTCTACCATTATTGTTATTTACTACCTTTAGAACTTCAACTTGTTCCTAGTCTCCATCCTTTGAATTGGGTAACTCCTAGTAAATCTTGATAACCGTAGAACTGGGTAGATACTTCTTAGAATATGAACCCAAACAGGTTTGTCACCTTAAACCATTCACATATTTTTTTTCTTCAAATGTATGATTCTCACCTTAGACATTATTGTGTATGATTTGGTCATATTTCAATGGTGAAATGGGAAAATCTCTCACTTACCATTTTGTTTTCTTATTCAAAGAAAGGTTGGGTCCTTTTGTTTATTTTATACTATTGAAATATGGAGAAAAAAAATGCCCATTATATAATGAAAACATATACTATTAAATATGGAATTCAATATTTTTTTAACCATTATGTAGCGACAATTATTTGGGTTACTTTATTTTTTCATTACTCCTATGGATAAATCTCATATAACCTTTTAATGCACCATCTCTATTCTTATTTAAAAAAATAAAGAAAATAAACCTAAGATTCCATTGCATTTGATATATGCATTTTTTTAAACAATAATCATCAACAACTTTAGCAATATTTTTTCCAAAAATTATGAATAGACATAACTATATTGTGTACATGTTAATTACATGTTGTAGGCATCCAAGTTAAGCCATACAATTAGACATATATCTTGCTTTTTCTTTTCCACTATATCTGCATGAAACAAATAGATTATGCCTCACCTATCACATACCATAAATAAACTATGTATACTCAAAGCAAGCTAGTTTGATTTTTTTTTGGTCGGTCAAAAATGTGTGTTACTATTAATACCAAAAATTTTGGGCACTGGGTACCCCATTACATAGACAGGAGCTAAGAAGCTCAACAAGGGTCAAAATCCCCACACATGGGGACACTCAAGAAACTAAACCAAATTGAGACTAAGAAGACTAATCAACTAAGAAAGCTAGGACCAGACAATCCTACTAGAAAAAGTCTATTACAAGCCACTATTGCATGCATTCAGCGTACCCACAATTAGTAACAGCAAAATGACATAGAACAAAAACTAGCAATCTTGCCTGTAACTAGCCATGAAGTCTCTGACATTCTTAGCTACTCGGGACCAGGTCTCTTACTGGCAAAAAAACCAAAAGGACCTCTACCATATCAGCAATCAATCGAAGGTATATCATGCACACAACAACAGTATGGGCTAAGGAAGAAAAAGGGGATCAACCCCACTCTTAAACCCAACCCTCATGATGCACTTGACTGCATATCATCCAACACCTTGAAGGTGTTCTAAACCAGCTATAGAAGAGGAGACAAGAGGCAATACAGGGTCCATCCTTTAGCTGACTAACGATTAATGTCCTTGAGCTAGACAACCACTGTTCCCCCACTGACATTTGAAACATTCCCTGAATGTGTGGGATCCAAGTAGAAATCCAACCCCTCTTCATCAGTCGACAATCAACTGAAAACTAGAAACCTTGGAGAGCTCGACTTCACGCAACAGCAGCAAGGACTAGGAGGAGAAGAAGAGAAACATGCCTCCCTCTGAACCCAACCCCACCTAAGGCCCATGTATGCACAGAGACCCCTCGTCGAACACCTTGAAGGCGATCGATCTCTTAGCTATGAAGAGCCACCTGGCTCGAAGAGGACCTCCAGCCACGGGGCTAGAGCCCGTAGGGTTCTAGCAGCATCATCGCCAGGGGAACATCTGCAATCCCACCAAGGAACGCCAGCCACCGCGGCAACGACGCAGCTAGACCTTGTATTTCTGGCACCAGAACAGGCATCTAGGAGCAGCCAAAGACCTGAAACCACGATGAATCCATCATAGAAGGTTCACGCAGCAGGGCGGCGGGCGGTCCACCTGTTGTAGATTCGTGAAGCAACAACAGGTCAAGGAGAAGAAGGATGAATCGATCTGCCCCTTGGACCAGCCCTCTATGACCAGACACCTGACTGCGATGAGGCACAAACATGACCCATCTGCAGTAGCAGGGAGTGTCAATGTGTGCCACAGTGTTGCTCTACCAACGCTGGATCGTGGCTGAGGAGGGGGTCGTCATAGTCAGGAGAACCAACCTGAGGCAAGTCGCCCAACCATAACAGCCACCCAACGGGCTCAGTCACCAACACTGTCGCCAACTGAGTCGGGGTTGAAATCAAGGTCGCCATGACACTAGACAACACCAGATCGGTTCAGGGGAGGAGGAACCAGGTTCTGAAGAGGAGCTCAAAGGAACCCCTTATCTTGGCCTAGATGGAGCAGCAGCACAGGAGACGGAAACTAAGGCACGAATCCTCTCCACCCATCACTCATAAATGGGATGAAGTCGACTAGGTCGAATCCGCCGATTTGCAACCTAGATCTGGGCTCCACAGCAGCGCATCACGTCTCCCCCTTTGCCCTGCCAAGAGACGACCCAAACGACGTTGTAGGAGAGTATCGGACTGGCCACCAGTTCCATATCTCCTAAGAAATCGCTACATCCTTCAGATCCTAGCCTTTTGTGGCTGGTCTAGGGAGAGGAAGGCATCGTGGAGGCACCCCCTCCCCCCAGCGATGACCGCCGGATGCACGCTAGAGAGAAGGCGGAGCGGCCAACCCTAGAGAGAAGGCGAAGCGGCCTTCTCTTGTTGATGCTAAGTAGCAAGCTAGCTTGATTGACCCCTTCATTTTCTATTTCTTCTAACTTTGTACATCAGATTCTCTTAAGTCAATATCCTTATATCAAAACATGTCAATGCATATGATCAGGACATATCTCTCCTTCATCATCTTTTGTGGTGCCTTCAGAAGTAGTGGTGACACTAGGGATGGAAATTGTATTGCAAATAAATATCCGTAGATAACCATACCACTTTTACACTGTGTAACTGCATCAAATGGTTACGGTGTGGATATGATTTTCAATTTTTAAAACCTCTATGGTGTGGTGCGGTTGTGGTTCTAGGGATAAAACCATGTCTAAATCCCTCACCATAGATAATTCATGTTAAATATATATAAATATATATAGAATACAATCCTAAACATATTATATGTTGTTGTTCTTACATAGATTGCTAGATCTCAAATTTTTAATGGAATTTAATGTACAAAGAAGTAAAAAAATTATAATTACTATACACATGACTCTCATTTTTGTATAATTACTAAACATACATGTACTCTTTATTTGTTGCCTATGTTGTTATTTCCATTTATTGTGTAAATTTGACAACTTTTATGTATATGTATGTATATATATATATATATATATATATATATATATATATATATATATATATATATATATATATATATATATATATATATATATATATATATATGTTATTAGAAAGATGTTTATGATGTGGTATGGTGCGATGCAGTTAACCACAGTTTCTTGACTGTATGGATAAGGTTTATCATATTAAAAACCGCAATAGATATGGTGCATATATGATGTTTGATGTTTTATGTGGTGTGGTTATGGTTTTTTTATAAACCACACTATAACCTCACCACTACCATCCCTAGGCGACACTAAGATTTGGTAGTTAGATGGGGGAATTTATAATAATGACATAAGTTGATATGAAATCATCTTGAAGCTTTACATTACTTTTGATAAAAGACTTAATGTAGCACATCATGAATACATACTACTACATCACTCTTTTTTGTTGTCCTACTTTGTGGATGATATGCTACATACTAATAGATAAAATTATTGGGAAAATGGTATAGTAGAGAATTAAACATCTAAAATTGCTAAAAATTCAAGTAAAATGCCACTACACCACTACAATTTTATTTTTTATTATAGCCCATTTTCTTTTTGTGTTGTCTAGTGTTTATGGTACTAACATATAAGCATATTGATTAAAGTAAAAAATTGGTGTCCTAATGAGTAATGAATTGATCAATGAAACCTTCTTCCCAACATAGAAAGTACATTCCATTCTACTAGCAAAAACTACTAATGAATTAGTGTTACAAACAATAATAGTATACGACATGTCTATAAATTTTTGAAAACTAATAATTTTAGAAAAAAATTGAGAAAGGTCATGTCACCTTCTTTCCCCTTACTGATTCCGCCACTGCAAACATGATTATAATATATACATTTAATTTTTAGTAGACATTATGCATATTCACATCATGTTGCATAACACGGGTGTCTGATATCTCGAAGTGTGTAGTTAGTAGTGACGATATGTAGGCATGTTTGGATGAAAGAGGTTGGTGTTTATATTGTCAAAACTTTGTATGGTGTTACCTATATTTCATGATATTAGTATGTGTGGAATGTATTTGATCACACAATGTAGTTGGTATTATATAGTTATATTTTTGGAATCATTCTATGTGCTATCTTACAATCTTAATTTATATCTATTCATAATGTATTTTTTCATCTAATGTAGTTGGTTCTAAATAATTTGGTCATTCTGATGTTTGGATGTATCTATGTATCTTTTTACCTATTTATCTATGTATTTGTCTATCCAACTATCTTTAGATTTGTCTACCCATCTATCTATATAGCTGATAGTGGATAATTATTCATCTTATTGGTGTAATCAATCCATCTTCTATCCCATTTCAAGCCATCCACGATGCAGATCCATTGAAGAAATTTTATTGTGTCTAAAGGGATTCTTAATTGAATGAAATCGACTGAACCAACTTTGACCATTTCTTATTCACGATGAGAATGGGTATACCATGAGAACTAGTTTTAGCACTATTTTCTTGAAAATCAACTACATCTTGTTTAGAGAAAGTTCTCACAAAGGTCTCTCTGCTCATTAATACACGCACCCTAAAAAAGCACACACAACACTCCAGATACATATAACATTTTAAGATTTCATGATCCACTTGTTTTTTGATAGAGGTTTTCATTATACTAAGAGGGAATCTGCATTACCACATTAAGGGTGTTGCTTTTTTGTCCTCCCTAATGTTCCCAAAAAAATAAGAAAGGTGTGTCTCTTAAACTAAGTATGATATTTAAAGATCCATATTTATAGTCTTATGGAGAGAATTGAAAGAAAAAAATATGAACTCAAGTTAAATAGAAAAGGAAGGTTTTAATATAGTGAAATTGTTGAAAGAAAAAGCATCAACATATATCATTATCAAACTTAATGGTTGGGCAACATATAAGCATAACGATTAAAGTAAAAAACTGGTGTCCCAATGAGTAATGAATTGATCAATGAAACCTTCTTCCCAACATAGAAAGTACATTCCATTCTACTAGCGAAAAAAGTACTAATGAATTAGTGTTACAAACAACATATACTATAGGACATGTCTATAAATTTTTGGAAACTAATAAATTTAGAAAAAAAATTTAAGGAAGGTCATGTCACCTTTCCCCTCACTAATTCTGCAACTGCAAACACAATTGTGTTATATACATTTAATTTTTAGTAAACATTTTGCATATAACGCATGGTGTTGCGTAACGCGGGTCTCATATCTCGAAGTGTGTAGTTGGTAGTGAAGATATGTAGGCATGGTTGGATGAAAGTGGTTGGTGTTTATATTGTCAAAACTCTTTATTGTGTTACCTATATTTCATGATATTAGTATGGTGGAATGTATTTGAGCATGCAATGTAGTTGGTATTATATAGTTATATTGATGGAATCATTCTATGTGCTATCCTATAATCTTAATTTATATCTATTCATAATGTATTTTTCCATCTAATGTAGTTGGTTCTAAATAATTTTCTCATTCAGATGTGTGGATGTATCTATGTATCTTTCTACCTATCTATCAATCTATTTGTCTATCCAGCTATCTATCTATCTGTCTGTCCATCTATCTATCTAGCTAAAAGTGGACAATTATTCAGCTTATTGGCCTTCTCAATCCAACTTCTAGCTTATTTCAAGCCATCCACAATGTAGATCCATTGAAGAAATTTTAATGTGTCTAGAGGAATTCTTAATTGAATGAAATTGACTGAACCAACTTTGACCATCTCTTATTCACCATGAGAATAGGTATGCCATGACAACTAGTTTCATAACAATTTTCTTGCAAATCAACAACATCTTGTATAGAGAAAGTTCTCACAAAAGACTCTCTATACACACACTCTAAAAAAGCTCACACACAAAACTCCAGATACATATAACATTATAAGATTTTGTGATCTACTTGTTTTTTGATAGAGTTTTTCATTATACTAATAGGGAATCTGCATTACCACATTAAGGGTGCTACTTTTTTGTCCTCCCTAATGTTTCAAAAAAAAAATCAGCAAGGTTTGTCTCTTGAACTAAGTATGGTATTTAAAGATCCACATTTATAGTCTTATGTAGAGAATTGAAAAAAAATATGAACTCAAAGTTAAATAGAAAAAGAAGGTTTTAATATAGTGAAATCGTTTAAGGAAAAAGCATCAACATATATCATTATCAAACTTAATGGTTGGACAAAGTAAAATGATTGATGTTGTATGAAAAATAATTCAGTTACAATGTTGGTGGTGACGTCAAAGCACAAAATGTTATGTTAAATAATAGTTTACATGTTTTTTTCTTGAGCTATTAATGTATATCAAAGTTCTACCATGTATGGTAATGGTGGAGAGTTTGCATCATCATTATTCCATGATAGGTCTCCTTAGATCCCTCATCCATGAGGAGGCATCATTCTCTCTTCTTGTTTGGGTTCTCACCCTCTCGTCTTTGTCTATAATTCATGGATAAGCAGATCGAGAGAAATTTCTTGGAAATAAAAATAACAATTGAACATGGTATTTATGGGATGAAGGGTGCAAGATGAGGAATTTTAGTTCTCTTTCTTGATGGTTGAAAGGCTTTCAATGTAACGAAAGAGACACTTTGTTTTTCTAAAGAGGAAATTGAGTGTATTTTTCTATCTATCAATGTAACCTTTTTATCCTCTAAAGATGATTCTTGAACAATATTATAGTGCTTTTAATTATAAATTCAATAATTTAAAGAAGTGAAATGACATTTTTTTCTTCTAACATTTAATACTTTGACAAGGTCACATCATTGAGAAATATCACCAAACATCACAAGAAATGAGCCTTGAATAACATTTTTGTTGACCATCTTAGATTAGTTCTTGAGACATGTTGTCTTGTTACTATATCATAATTTGTAAAATACTAAAAAAATTGAGATATTTTAATATGAAGTTTCCTTATCCAAGATTTAGGAACATGAATCTTTCATTTTTAAGTAATCTTTTTGATATGTAGGTCACTTAACTAAAAAATTCATAATCATAGAGGAATAAAAATGATTAGGACATCTTATCCAAGAATGTGGTCATATAATGATTTGGTATCAAAAATTAACAATTGAACTTCTCTTAGAGTAGTACCTTAATACCAGGGGTCGAAAGTCATGCAAGGGAGTGCGCATCGAGAGCCCCACAAGAGAGTGCAGCAATGCAAGCCCGCAAGTGAGTGCCGCAAAGTGCAAGCCCCGCAAGTGAGTGTCGCTATGCATGCAAGCATTCCATCATCCCACATTTTGTGTGCTGCCGCACGGGGTGGGGATACATATACCGGGCTGTCATGCACAAGGCTCACCGAAGGAGACATCACTCAATAAATCATAAAGGCAACAACCCATACCGACGGAGTAATGTCACAAACGGTTGGCGAGGTGCCTGGCGACCCATTATATTAGTGTATCCTCATGTCACACTCATCAAGCAAAATTCAACCAAAGCATCACATTTGTCCACAACAATAGGGAAAGTAATCAACCTGCAGCCATGGAGCCATGCAAAGCTAAGACTAAACTGAGCCTGAAAAGCAATCGATATATCGGGCCGTCATGCATGAAGCTCATTGGTTGCTTCCTCCCCCTGGCTTCATCGGTTGGCTCTAGTCAGATCAGCAGGTTCCTGGAGTGAGTGAACGAGGTGATCGAGAATGAGTGATGCTCCTGGTCGGAGTCTATGGGTCGCCTTACAGTCGGGTTACGGAGACGATGGATCGTGTCAAACCGGAGATCGATCAAGGGCTGTTGTGGTGAGTTCGACCTGGTCGACTCCACCCTGTTCAAGAGAGATGGGTGGAGAGGAGCCACGCCATAGGTCTGATTCTCTACGGTGCCGATCCGTTCGGGAAAAGACGAGGGGTTCTCGACCTCCTCAGTACATGCGACCCTCCTTCCCCTGGCTGCCTCCTAGAGCTGTTCCAGTTATGGTGTACTCCAACTTTAACCTTGAAGTGCTCAGCGGCGGCGGTGAAGGCAGAGCCCGGTTAGTCCCGACGACGTGTCTCCTCCAGCGGTCCATGGTTGCCAGGCCTGTGGCTTTGGCGATGGTGATGGGTGGTTGTGGATCACGCGTCTCAAGGTCGGTGGCTTGCAGGGTGACCTAGACTACCTATCTGCTCGGTGGACAAAAGGACATCCCCATGATGCTCGATGAACGACCCTATTCCGAGCGTCCCCTAGGCACGGGTGGGTCACCCTCAAGCTGCTCGACGTTGTGTCCAAAGCTTCTGGCGCTTCTTGTGGGCGTGGGTTCAAGGGGGGCAGATTCTAGTCTCCTCCTCTTTGGTCCTTGATGCTGCTGTGTTTTGGAACACCTTTAAGGTGTTTGAAGAAATGCTATATAGTGCATTGTAGGTGTTGGATGAGGGGCTTTTGTGGTCTACAGGAGTCTCGTGTGGTGTTGGTCTCTGGGGGGGTTGATCGTCTCCCTCTCCTTTTCGAGCTTCTGTTGTTGTGCGATGAAACACCTTCAAGGTGTCTTTGTTCTACATTTGTCCTTGATGTAGCTGAGAGGCGCAGTTGATATATGGTGGTTGTCGATTGATGAAGAGGAGTTGGTCTTCTACCTGGAATTCACATCTTCAGGGATTGATTCAAACACCAGTGGACGATGGGTAGTGCTCAGTTCAAGGACACTAATTGACGACCTGTTCATAGAAGGTTTCTGCTGCTTCTCCTTTGCACCTCGGCTGTTTCTTTCTACGGATTGATGGATCTGTTTTGAGGTGTATGCTCTTTCCAAATCCTTGTGATAGATGGCTATGAAAGTAGATACACTCTTTCTAGATCCTAGTAGGGTGGCTAGAGATAGTCATTGATGAGCTATGGTTTTTGGTGGGTACACTGAATGTATGTAATCAGGGCTTGATACATCTTTCTTCTGGCAGGAGTATTAGGATTTAGTCGGTATTTTGTTTGCTCTTTTAGCTTTTTTGTTCCTTTTGGGTTCTCTGGGCCCCCTGCGTGGGGTTAAGATCTTTAGTTTTTCTGGTTTTTTCTGCCTGATGTAATGGGGTACTTAGTGCCCAAAGTTTTGGTAATACAAGCAACACACATTTTAGACCGACCAAAATAGAGTAGTACCTTCCTCGGCATCAAATATATTTATGTTTCTCATTAACACTTATTAGATTCTATGATTGTTAAGATTATGTTATAGTTATTGCATATTTCATCTAAATGCGCCTAGTACTATAATGCATATTTTCAGTAGTTTTGTTGTTTTATTGTATATCATCACGGAATAGGAACATGTGTTTCTTTTAGTAGATTATATATGTCAACAATTTTCAACAAAACCATGCTGATAGGATTAGAATATTGAATCAATAGACAAAATATGGATAACATCAACCTACATGGATTCTATCATGTCATTGTTTTTTTTGGATAAGGTAAAATATTACTATCTCAAGCCAAAGTATAGGGGACACAACAAAACCCCGTATACTAAACACAATTACAATAGACCCCACATCCTCAGAGCCAAGCTATCTATACCAACAAGGCTCTTCAGATTAGCTTTGAAAAACCACAAAATGTTTTTGCTAATAACATCAAAAAGTAACATGTTATCTCTAGGTCTCTTACCATGCAACCTTAGGTTCCTCTCCCGCCATATGTGGAAAATGAGAGAAGTGATGAAAATCCCACCCAAAATTCTGTTCTTCAGGTTGTTCCTTGTCTTCTCAACCATCCACTCGACAGCGTCATCCAGATTCAGCGGGGCCATTCCACCCCAACCACATTTAAGGCAGCCTCTTCTCCATAGGTAGGCCGAGAACTCACAATCAAAAAAGATATGATTGTGCGATTCCGAAGCATTGTTACATAGCAGACATTTGGGATCACAATTTAAACCCCATTTAATTATCCTATCTCTGGTTGGAAGTCTTCTCATGATATCCCTATATGCGCCAAAGCTCCATTTCAGGCACCTCGGTTTGGTCCAAAAAATATCAAACCATTTGACCTGCGGCAGCTGCTTCCTAATCTTCCAAGGTTTACTGTTCATAACATTACTCCCTTGTTGTGTCTGTAGATGATAATGTGCGCCCAGCTCCTTATAAGTCCTTATCATCTTGCTCCAAACAGAAGATTCCCCCACATTAACATCATCACCCAGTTGCCCATATCGTACCTTCATCCACCTCGTCCACAGAGAGTCAAGGTTGTTTAGGAACCGATCCACCCTTCTTGCCACAGCTTCCCACGCAATGGAAATGGGACAGGAAATGCCTAAGCCACCAGCATAAAGAGGCTGTGCAACAGTAGCCCAACTCACTGCATGCGCACCACCCCCCCATAAGAAACCAGCCATGACATTTTTGAACTTCTCCAAGATAAAAAGAGGCATTTCCGTTTGTCTGCGCCAATAGCTAATCTTCGTAACCAGGACCGATTTGATGAGTAATCATACCGCAATGTAATCATGTCATTGTTGCTAATAGTAGAAGTCTATTGCAAATAACATATTTAGGTGTCAAGAACTCTATCATTTTTGGTAATATTAGAAGTCTATTGCATATAATATATTTAGATGACAATACATGTTTTATTTTAAAGAAGCCTTTGTATACAGTGTGATGTTTAAAATGTACAAGATGTCATTATAAAAAAAGAATATATGATAAATTAATAAAGCATAAATAAGATACAAGAATTTTTTGTGAGAGAAATATATTTTCAAAATTAAAACTATTTAAATCCTACAGAGAATGACTAGGTTTCTAATGACATCATATTTAACAAACATCAACCATTTTGTTTTGTTTGAGGAAATAACTTTTTAGTGGGGAATGAACACAATCACTATGTCATCTTCAATAATAAAGTAGAGAAAATAAACCCATTGAATACAGAAAGTAAGAAATAGTCTAAGGGAAGAAGTGTGTCAAGTGATCAATTTCTATAAGATATATTTATCTACTTTAAGTGTATATGAAAATCTACTAGAATATGCTTGCACAGACTGTAGCTATAAGAAAGATAATTTGATCACATTAATTTTGGAAGAAATATTATTATAACACCTAAACCAATTTTGCATGCCAAGTAACAGTTCCACATGAAAAAAAAAGCAACATAGGAAGGACATTTTACCTTCACCAATATTTGATCATATTCATTAAAAAACTTCAACAAGAGTTAAATGTTTATTTGGGACATGTGAGCTTCAAATAGATTCTTAAAAATAATTTTGACTAATTTTATGGTTGATTTTCAAAGTACTTATAAAATGATAATCATCTAAAATCTAAATGATTACCCTATGTATATTCAAAGGACCACATTTCATAAAAAACATTTATTTCAATAGGCAAAATATGGAATTAGAATTTCCTATTTTCTATTCTATGTCTAATATGGCTATTGGAATTGATGAAATACTTGACCACCATAGTCCTATCCAAAAGGAAACATAAGTGTTATTATACATCTGTGCAGAAGTTAAACATGATATTAAGAGAAGTTGATTCATTGGAATCATCAGAACCAACTAATTTCAATTTTGGGTTGATGAATTTCAAAAAGACAACAAGCATTGAGGAGAATTCAATAGTGAATAGGGTTTATTTGGCTGGGTGTTGGAATCAAATCATTAACTTTTTATTAGTTTGTATGAATTTTGCTAGTCACTGTCCCATCAATTACATAATTTAATCTGTAGATCCAACTTGAATATGAAGAATAGATTCATTATGAAATAAATACAAAAGTATATACATAAATAGGAGTGGAAGGACCAAAAATTACATATACATACATATCATTCATATCTAATTCCTATAACTTTTAGAATCACATTTACTAAAAAGTATTGGTTTCTATGAATGTATCGTACACACAATCATACAACTCTTTCAATAAAATTTTCAAATTACTATATTACTTATTTAATGAAAAGTATTTAGACTTGTCCCTTCAAGTTTATGCTACAAAATATGCACCTTAAGAAGTAGTTCATCAGTCATGGACAACGTCCTTTTCTTTATAACAATTAATCAACATGATAATCATGTATTACCTATAAGTATACATATATCATTTTAGTACAAATATTCATAAGTTTTGAAATCCCCTCATTTTCCATGCCATTTTTTTTGTGATTACAGTTTCTTGCAAAATTCTATGAAAAACAATATTGTAAACCATTTTTATGATGACAATTCCACAACAGAGAGAACATTTGTTGCCACCATTGAACTATATAAGGATCATCTTTTTAGGTCAACTTCACTTCCATATACTAGTACATTAAAATTTCCATAGTTAGTAATAGTGCACCAAACTAGAATCATTAATGGATAGAGAGAGGCCAGAAAAAAGGGGGAACTCAAGGATGACATAGATCCATTATCATATAGCCCAACATTCCATGATATAAGGAGGTTTAGGTCACCATAGTGGCCTTAAGAATTTTTCACATGAAAATATGATTCCCAAGCATTAACCTTTGCACTTCTCTCTATGAAATGGGATTGTGTTGACTTTTATTAAGATTTTCCAAATCAGACACCTAATTTGCTTTTTATGATTTGTATGTCGGGTTATCTACTAGGAATGAAAATTTAAATATTATTGTTTATCTGTAATAACTTCTTTTAAGTAGGGATCACATACATCAATGTAATAAACTCATATTGATGATTTTAATAAATATTATAGATCTAAATAGAAAGTATAAATTATGTAGGGTAAATCCATATATATAATAGGTGATTTAAATTTGTAAGTGTGTATTGTATAGTTGGATCCTAATTTTCTATAAAGTTACTTGTTGTAAACACCAGAGGAAAAATGATCAATCTAAAATTAAAGGAAAAGTGATTAGTCTAAAATTAAACGATCTTGTCGTTTGGTCCAATATATGGAATAGATCTCAACCAATTTAATTGTTTCTCATCTATAATGAGACGTTGGTATCTTTTTTGGAGGAGTATGCTCTCTCAAATGTTTTCTTTATTGATTCTTCTAAAGATATGCGGAGACATTTCATTGAACTTATGAAAATGGTTGAACACAATATATTAAGGCAAAGAAGTACAAGTACAAGTTGTGTAGTATCACTAGAAATAATTAAGAGACATTTGATGTATTATAAGTGAAAATTGTATCCTCTAAGGTGAAGTTTAAAGGTGATTTATTTGTTTATGAAAGTAAAAAAATTGTAAGTTTCAGTTGAAAGGTCAAGAGATGATACCAGATGTAGTGCCATCAACGAGTAGATAAAAAAATAATTTTTCTGAAAGAATTGAGTAGAGAAAAACTATTTAGAATTTATGATTATTTGATGTGGAACTAATTCTTGATAAATCACAAATTATATGACAACAAATAAAACTTCACTCCAATATATATATTGACCATCTTTTCATTGTTTTTATACCTCTTTCCTTGTGTTTGATGACAAGTTTGTCTTAATTAAAACATCAACGATATGGTTTACCATTCTTCCTAATATTAAATTTGTGGGATGGGAGATTTAACTTTTTGGTGCCATTTTTTTCTTCATCATTTGCTGAAGTAAATAGTTTCATCAATATCACAAAAATAAAATAAATGAACATACTACTAAAAAGTATGGTCTGATATTATTTTGGTATAAAACATGTTATGTATAACTACATCGAAGTAATACCTCATGTAGCACATTTTCCTATAAATTATTTATCAGAGTACATGGTCCATAATATGTCAAATTATTTCAAATTGTATTGGAACTGATATAACATAATCTATGATACTTTTTCATTTCTCCATATATTTTGGAGGTAAAGGAAACATATGTTTCTTACGAATATCTCCAGTATATGCTGACTTAAAAAATATAAGGAGTTAGGTTTGGGGTCATGATATTATTTTTTAAATGCATCATCAATGTGAATACATATCTAACAACATTTTGAAATCATGCTATTGTTGCTAATGAAATAAATTAGTAGAAAAAATGTATTATGATGTCAGAATATTGGTAACTTGTAAGGAAACAATACATATTATTCTAGAAAAAAGAAATATGACATATTTCATGAATATGGAAAGAAAATACAAAAATTACAAATAAATATTTATAAAAAAATAAATGATATAAATAATAAATAGATAATAAATTATTTATAAATTAGATGAAATTGATGTAAATGAGAATGTTTGAAATCTTTTAGAGAATAAATAAGTTCTTGCGACATCTATGAGTTTACTTTTAGGTGAATGACTTACATAATCTAGAAATGACCATAATCACTACATTATCATTAAAAAAGATAGAGAGAATAACCTAATAATATATGTAATGAAGAAAAGTATAAAGTAAAAACATGTCACTTGATGTTTATCT